>JADLZN010000460.1:0-41613 GCA_018155175.1 Sinocyclocheilus anophthalmus
GGTCTGGTTTCCGGTGTCATTCGCTTTCAGTTATTTTTAGCTGTACAAAACAGCTTTTTTGCTGCTTGATATTGCAAACTGGTATGTCTTACCATATTATTTGAATGTGTTATCTTAATTATGAACACACTGGTTTGTAGTGGAAACAGTTTTACCATTTACTTCACTTTGTTATTCTTCTCGTTATTTCCCTACAGCGGCTAATGAACCGGAAGCCTCACACATTCACAGAAAACGGCTTACTTCCAAGTTGAAAAATAAGGTGGATTGAACCTTTAGTCAAAAAATGTAAAAACATTGTGTATTTTGCAAAGTATCATATTTTGTACATCAGGCTTTTATTTGGTGCAGTTGCTGATATTTAGATGGCCAAAAAAAAAGATAAAATAAATAATTAAGAAAATAAATGAGATCTTTATAACAGTATAGCAAACTACTTACATAAAATCCATATTAATATCAGTTGTCTCTCTATATCTCCCAATAATATATCTTAGTAAGAGGCTGATTTATGATCAGAGCTCTGTAGTTTCAAAACATATAACACAATGCAATACAATGATGACTGAGAGATGGACACATAAACATTCCTCAAAAGCCTGATGATCATATTTGATAATCAGTAAATGTTTTTGTAAACCAAAAAGCGTGAACCAAGTGAAGCAAGACCTGAAGGTGGTGTTTTTAAAATGACAGTAAAAGGCCTTTTACTTGCTAAAAACTATCAATCAGATAACAGAAGGCATGTAGCAGATTATGTACAACAGGTTTTACAACATTTGGGATATTTGATAATCAAGGCCTTTAGAAAACTGTATCAATAGATACAGTAAGCTTATAATAGATAATTATGCTTTTTGCCTTTTTAGGGTTTAAACAGTACCAGTGTCCCTACAAATTCTCCAAAACAACTCTTTCTGTGTTCTTCAGAAAAGATAACTTTTCCTATTAAGGAACTATGGTAGATTATATAAACGTTTTACATTTGGCATAAATTATGTTTGTAAATACTTAGAAAACCTGAGCATCATACTCACCATTTTCCCTGAGGCTTGAAAGGTCTTCACAAGAGATGCTCCTTCAATTCTGAAGATGTAAACCTAAAACATGGATGACAATGTAGTTTTGGAATGTCAAAGTGAGTGTAATGTAAACAAAACCTGGAACCAATGATGCAAATTCTGCAAGAAACCACTCACTTTTCCAACACCACTGTCTTGAGGAGCACCAGCTGCCACGTCTATGGTATTCGGGGAAGAGAAGTGACCAGCTGTCACAGCATACCCTAAAACACAAATCTGTGATGGACTGACTACAGCATGGAACACTGAAGCAGTTATTAATATCTGAGCAGGTATTACCGAGGTAACTGTATCTGCGAGGACTCCGGTTGTCTTGATTAAGGTTGTAGTGAGTATTGGATGTCATGTTAAACACTTTGACTGTTCCGGTCCAGTAATAAGAACCAGGCGCACCCATGATAACCAGCTCCTAGAAAACAACATAAAAAGCAATAGATATCCATTCAAAAAGCCACCAACTTTTCATCAGGCTTCAGCAGATTTTCTTATGACTCAAAGAAGTTACATTTGAAATCATAGGAGAAAAACAAAGCGCTGTTGGTGAGGCTCTGGTCAACCGAAAGCCACAAACGATGCTGTATTATCTGTTGGTAACCCAACCATGAGCTGAAAGGACGGCTGTCGTTCATCGCTTTGATAACTCAATGGAGTCTTAAGCTGAAGGAGAACTCAAGCCTTTGAACTGTTTTAATTGCTCCACATTTTTTGTGACACTTTGTGAATGTGTAACTCCAGAAGAGAAGTCTACTGTATGTGCAATTAATATAATATAATATATCATATCATATAATATACTGATGTTCAAAAGATTTAGAGGTCAGTTAGCTTTTTTTTTTTAAAGAATGATTTCTCTGTTGACAAATTTTTAATTTTGTAAATTTCAGTGTAAATTATATAGATATCATAATATGACCATATATTATAGAATATTAGCAAAATTATTTTGTTACTGTATAAAAGCACTACATTATTTGTTATTTTTTACATGGTTTTACATATAAATTAAAACATTATTTAGCATTTTATTATAGCATCATATAATAATATTTAAGTGTAGGGACACCTGACAGACACAGACACACACACACACCTCAACTCTTCACACAACACACTGAAGAATTGACCGAACTGAGCTTCTGTATTGTTGTGTGTGTCTGTTTTGTGTGTCTCTGTGTGTGTGTGTTGGTGTGGTTTGTGTGGTCTCTGTGTGTGTGATCGTTTGTTGTGTCTGTGTGTGTCTCTGTTTGTGTGTGTCTCTGTGTGTGTGTGTTTGTGTCCTGTCCTGTTCTGTCTGGTCTCTGTGTGTGTGTCTGTATCCGTGTGGTGTTGTGGTGTGGGTGTGTGTGTGTATCCTGGTATGTGTTGTGCCTGTCTGTGTGTGGGTGTGTGTTCTGTATCGTGTAGTTCCTTGGTGTGTGTATGTGTATGTTTGGTTTGTCATGTTTGGCTGTGTTCTGTGTGTGTGTGTGTGTGTGTGTGTCTGTGTTTGTGTGGGTGTGTGTGGGTGTCCTGTGTGTGTGTGTCTGTGTGTGTGTGTGTGTGTATGTGTGTGTGTGGTCTGGTGTGTGTCTGTGTTGTCTGTTGGTGTGTGTCCTGTGGTGGGTCTGTGTGTGTGTGTGTGTGTGTCTGTGTGTGTGGTGTCGTCTGTGTGTGTGTGTGTGTTTTTTTTTGTGTGTGTGGGTGTGTGTGCCCCTGTGTGTGTGTGTGTGTGTGTGTGTGTGGGTGTGTGTGTCCGTGTGGTGTGTATGTGTTGTGTGTCTTGTGTGTGGCTGTCTCTGTTTGTGTGTGTTGTGTGTGTGTGTCTGTACTGTGCCGTGTTGTCTTGTCTCTTTGTGTTGTGTGTGTGTGTGTGTGTGTGTGCGCTGCAGGTGCAGAGCGTGTTCACCGGACTGGATGCGTGTGTGGGTCCAAGCTCTGCTCCGTCCTGATGATCGCCTCATCTGCCCCCTTGACCCTGTTCCTCTGTGATGTTGATGCGGATCCGTCCTTCAGCCCCGCCTCATCCACACGTTTGCTATGCATGACCGTAACATGGCAATCTAAGTGAAACCGCAGTTTACCAGGATGACGATGAGAAACCGTAATTAAATATCAGATTCAGCACAAAAGAACATTTCACTTCTGCAAACCTTTCTGAGCCACCGACCACACACACACACACACCACACACACAGACGCACGCGCGCACACACACACACACACAGACAGACACACATATGGTTTTTATCCTGTACAAACCCATATTTTTCTATTGCCTTACACTAAACCTACCCTTACAGGAAATGTTCGGCATTTTTAGATTTCAACTAAAAAAAACCATTCTGAATGATTAGCACCTTTTGAATCCGGGACACTCAAAGTTTCCTCATAAATCCTTTCTCATTAATACCCTTGTCATTATACAAATTTGTGTCCTCAAAGCACAACACACACAACACACACACACACTCACTCACTCAAACACTCACTCTCACACACACACACACTCACCACACACACACACACACACAATCCCCACACACACACACACACACACTCCACTCACTCACTCACTCACTCCTCACTCTCACACACACACTCCCACACGCATGACCCACACACACAACAACACTCACTCACTCACTCCTCTCATCACCTCCACCCACACACACACACTCACATCTAACAGCACCACACACACACAAACACCACATACTCATCACGTCACTCACTCATCTTCACACACCCACACACACAACCTAACAACGCACACACGACACCCTCACTCACTCACTCCTCACACACACACTCCCTCTCACACACACTCACTCTCACACACACACACACTCACACACAGGTTTTTTTTTATGGTTTATGGGGACTCTCCATAAATTTAATGGTTTTTATTCTGTACAGACCGTATATTCTATTGCCTTTTACCAACCCTACCCCTAAACCTACCCCGCACAGGAGACTTTGTGCTATTTCAGATTTTCAGTACACTCCATTCTTTGTGATTTATAAGCGTTTTGAAAAGTGGGGACATGGGGTAATGTCCTGAAAAGTCACCTTCTCCTCGTAATACCTATCATACCTTTGTCATTATACACATTTTGTCCTCATTTGCACAAAACACACACACACACCTCACGCACTCACTCTACACCAATTGTTTTTTAGACAAAATTGGTGCGTCTCAAATCTGATCCTCAGGATATTTTGAGGAGCGTTTGTTTCCAGAAGCTTTACTTTCACTGTTCCTCAGCGGAGGAATGATCTTCACAAGCCTCCAGAACATCTCACATCTTCTGAGGAGCCTTTATTTCTTCATCTCAGTCATATTTTCTGTCAGTATCTGCTGTACATATGAGCTGGGTTTTGCAGTGCGAGTCCCTATTACCCCTAATGCCTCTGTGCTGCAGTTTGGGGGGTCACTCTGTTCCTAAAGGAACCCGTGTGCGTGACATGGTGGGCGATTCACCACGACCCCAAACACTGGGACGAGCCTGAACAATTCAGCCCCGGTAAGAAAATCATTCATTCTGCTCAGAAACCATATTCTGGCACTATAAAAGATATAAAATCATATCATATGCACACAGAAACTCAAAGGTCTTCATGACAAACTGCCAAAATAAAGGTTCAGTTGTGAAGGAAATGTATTCCTAAAAATAAAAGGAAATGTTACATTTTCATTTGAGTAAATTGGATTAATTTGTTAATATTTTTTGCCTTCATTTGATTACCACCTAATAATAAATTTGCATTAAATCCATAAATTTTAAAACAGACAACAAGGAACTTCTGAATAGTATAAAATAAAATAAAACATTTAATAGGATCCTATTTTATTGTGTAAAATAATAATATATTAGACATACTTTTTAATTATTAAAATTGATTTGAACCAAAAACAACAATTTTATTTGAAGCATTAAAATGGAACCCAGAACACTTAAAAGGGGAAACACAGAATTAGGGGAAAATATAAAAGTATATTTTTGGGAAAATACAACAGATTTCATAGTGCCCTAAAAATGTAATATGTTGATGTTAAATTTCGTTTACAAAATACGTTTCATGACTTGGGTTAATTAGACATGCTTTTTGATTGCTAACTTTTATTTTAGCCATTTAAAACACAAACTAGAGTCTAAAATCAGAAAAAATGGAATCCAGGTAAACTTGAATGGAAAAACTAAATACTTTGGAAAAAATAATCAGAGTTCATAGACTGCCTAAAATGTAATTGTTTATTTGACTTGATAACATTTGTGAAATTTCTCAGTCAAAGTGTCCTGATTTAATTGATTAAACATCAGAAATTGGAACTGATTATTAAACTGAATCCGAAAAAAATAATGTGGAAAACTGATTCAAAATAATAAGCAGTAAGTATGTTCAGTAAATAAATAATAAACATGGTGAGAATAAAAAAAAAAGTAAGTAGAATTTGGATAAATAAAACTTTGGATAACTTTAAATAAAATTGTTAAATTTATAAGTTGCCTGCTTTTCAATTAATTGTGCTCACATTTAATTTAACTAAAAATTAGCCGTCCAGAAAAAAGTTAAAAATTTAAGTGGGAAAAAAAATAAGTTAATTTGGGGAAAAAATAAAAATGTGTCTCATAGAACCCAGATAAAGTGAAGGATGATCAGTCTTATTGTGCATCAGTCAGACTGTAAGACTGATGAAACACGGGGCAACTTTTGGACGCTATTTTTGCCGGACACTTTTTTTTTTTTTTTTTTACAATGTTGCTTGTCAACTTTTCTATTGAGAATGGTACATTGCTATTTGGATATTTAGGATCGTTCATTGGGCCCCTGTGCCACCTGGTTTTCTCGTTGACGGCAACATGCTTCAAAAAGTTTGCCCCGGGTATCATCAACCGAATGTGTCTGTATAGCTGTGTTTCGGATTATTTGAGCTGCAGAGTTTGTGAAAACACACCACAGCGTATTTTTGGACCTGTGAACTCCGAGGCGTTTCCGGACTCGCGGGGAAGAAGAGTGACTCCGATCACTTCCTGCCGGTCGGGATCCCGTCCGCGGTCTGTGTGGGAGAACTCTGTCCAGAATCGATCTCTTTCTTGTTCGCCAGCCGCCTCTGCAGCGGGGCTTCCACGGCAGCGTCCCGCCAGGGGCTTCGTCTGCCCGAGCGGCAGGGGGACCGATTCGTGTGGTGCGCCAGCCTCAGAGCTACAGTTCCAGCACTACCGCGACAGACTCACTCACTCACAAACACACACACCCACACACTCACACGCACTCACACACACGTACACTCACTCACTCACACACAAACACACAAACACACACACACTCACACAAACACACACACACACACACACTCACTCACACACATACACACTCACTCACTTACACACGCACACACACACTCACTCACAAACTATCTCACACAACACGCACTCACACACACACACACATTCACATTCACATTCACACTCACACTCACACACTCACACAGTTTGTTTTTGTGAAAAGTGGGGACCTCCCATAGGCATAATGGTTTTTATACTATACAGACCGTATATTCTATTGTCCTACACCAAACCTACCTCTAAACCTACCCCTTACAGGAGACTTGTGCTATTTCAGATTTTCAATACACTCCATTCTGTGTGATTTATAAGCATTTTGAAAAGTGGGGACATGGGGTAATGTCCTGAAAAGTCACCTTCTCCTTTTAATACCTATGTCATACCTTTGTCATTATACAAGTATATAAGTATACAAATATATAAGTTTATGTCCTCATTTGACACAAAAACGCGCGCACACACACACACTCGCACGCTCTCACTCTCTCACACGATGCACACACACACACGCGCCACCTCACCCCTCCCTCTCACACACACGCGCACACACACCCACACACACACACACCACACTATATGCTGCCAAGAACACTGCTGTTCGCTCTGACACTGAGAGCACCGCTGCATGCGTGTGTGTGTGTGTATGTGTGTGGTGGTGTGTGTGTGTGTGTGTGTGTGTGTGTGTGTGAGATAGAGCCTATTAAAAAGCCACATAACCCTCAAGAAAATCATCAAATAAGACAATAAAATAAAATAATCAGTAAATCAATAAATACAGAGGGGACTGACAAAAAGACAAAAAAGAGGCTTTTCAGCAAGTTTAAGTTTCTCTGTTCACACACACATTTTGCTTCCAGGCTTCGCTACCGTTCGGACGCTCTTGCTTACTGCGCCGCGCTTTGCTCTCTGTTTATGTGTTTTTCTCAGATTTTTCTAAGATTTTAACTTCAGCAGATCAGCACAGTGCTCAAACAACACATTTTTGGCACAAACACTAAACTAAAAACTCTTCGGGACTGGAATAATACCACGAAAAAGAAGACTCTTTGCCTCCCACTGCCAGCAGCTTACACTCCGGAGACGGGAAACACAGCTGCCAACATTCAAACAGAAGAGAAAGAAAATGCCTCCTGTTGAATCTACTTGCTGCATGAACTGCCACAGACATCTACAAAGGATTGCGGTTCTTGAAACAAAGTTACTTTCTGGACTTCCAAAACAGGCAGAACACTCTACCGTCATCACGGACCCCCTCAGCATACAGCCGGTGAGTCCTGTGAATCTAGTGAATCCAAAACAGTTTATACCAAGTGTAGAGGAACAAGCCGAAATTGATCGACACACTAATCGATGGCACAAACAGGGAGCGAGAACCAAAGGCACTCGAGACATCAGATTGTCACGAGTATCTCGTATTGCTGCGGTAGCATCCTCTACCCCAGAATTGGCTATGACAAGGCTTGTGAATACTAGTATTCTACCACCCCCTATACATCTTAAGAACAGATTTGAAGCATTAATGAATATGGGTGAGGAATCCCCAAATGTGATTAAACATGGATCGGATCCGCTGCATTCAGCTCAGGTGCGCCGAGCCCAGGACACGGGGGATAGTGGGCGACTCTATTAGTCAAAACTCCGTAGCAGTGACTACAACACATGCTGTTTCCTCAACAACCGTCCTGATGGCACAAGGACTCGACATTCAATGAAGCCAAACTGCAAATCGAAGCATCATCCATTGGAAGAATGATATTTGGAAGAACAGTCCGAAGTCCTGAAGAATGATTTCAGTAACTCTTTGAATCGATCGTTCATCAGTGGACCACTCCCAGCAGGGGGAACTAACATGTTTTCACGGTTGCTTGGACTGAATACATGGCTACAAAGAACCTGCAGTATAACACAACATTCGCACTCTTTTTGGCTACTGTGTGAGAGACTACAAACCCCACAAGTCATATTCCCATTGAAATGCTCTCCGCCTCAAATGCACTGAGTTTTGCTTCCTTCTTTTTTTTGAGAAGATCAATAATATCATAAAGGGCATTAGCACATCCTCAAGTTTATGCAGAGGTCGATACAGATTCGACCCAATATCAAAAAAGAAATACCGCCTATGGGGGGGGTCCCTGTTTTTGAAGCATCGCTAGCAAATTGTTGAAGAAATAGTATAGCACCTTAAATTGTCAACCTGCTATCTTGACACACTTCACACATATTTTTTCAAAAGTGTGCTTAACTGTTTGGAAGCAGATCTCTTAGAAGTGGTGAACGCCTCACTTCTTTCTTGGACTTTTCCAAACTCCCCGAAAACTGCAGTTGTTAAACCCCTTCAGAAAAAGAGAAATCTTGATAACACCATATGGAGCAACTATAGACCAATATGAAATCTTCCTTTTATAGGTAAGATTATTGAAAAGGTAGTTTTTAATAAGCTGAACAACTACTTAAACTCAAATGGATACCTGGACAATTTTCAATCTGTTTTTCGACCGCATCACAGCACAGAGACAGAACTCATTAAGATAATAAATGATATTCGCTTAAATTCTGATTCTAGCAAATTATCAGTACTGGTATTTATTTTTTTATTTTTCTACTAGATCTCCAGTGCTGCGTTTGATACTGCCGATCATAACATACTACTAGAGAGACTGAAAAACTCGGTCGGGCTTTCTGGCATGGTAATTAAAAGGTTCAGGTCATACTTAGAAGGGAGAAGTTATTATGTGAGCATAGGAGAGCATAAGTCTAAGTGGACATCTATGACATGCGGAGTCCCACAAGGCTCAATCCTTCCACCGCTCTTGTTTAGCCTGTATATGCTCCCACTAAGTCAAATAATGAGAAAGAACCAATTTGCCTATCACAGCTATGCTGATGATTCCCAGATTTACCTAGCCTTATCACCGAATTATTACAGCCCCATTGACTCCCTCTGCCAAATGCATTGATGAAATCAACAGTTGGATGTGCCAAAACTTTCTTCAGTTAAACAAAGAAAAAACTGAAGTCATTGCATTTGGAAACAAAGATGAAGTTCTCAAGGTGAATTCATACCTTGACTCTAGGGGTCTAACAGTTAAAAATCAAGTCAGGAATCTTGGTGTGATTCTGGAGACAGACCTTAGTTTCAGTAGTCATGTCAAAGCAGTAACTAAATCAGCATACTAAATCTGAGCATATTACACCAGTCCTCAGGTCCTTACACGGGCTTCCAGTTATATTTAGGATTGATATTAAAGTACTTTTACTCGTTTATAAATCACTCAAGGTCCTAGATACATTGCAGATATGCTCACTGAATATAATCCTAACAGACCACTCAGATCATTAGGTTCGAGTCAGTTAGAAATACCAAGGGTTCACACAAACCAAGGGGAATGTGCTTTTAGTTATTATGCCGCCCGCAGTTGGAATCATCTTCCAGAAGAGATCAGATGTGCTAAAACATTAGTCACATTTAAATGCAGTCTCAAAACTCATCTGTTTATCTGTGCATTTATTGAATGAGCACTGCGCGATGTCCAAACTGGTTGCACTATATTTGATGTATAATCATTTTCTATTCTTAACTTAATTGGTTTTAAATTCATTTTAATCAAATTTTAAATTCATTTAAAATTTATAAAATGCATTGTTTTAATTGTTGTGATTATTTTTTAATTATTATTTTACTCCTTTTATGTAAAGATTGATTACCACTGTGTATGAAATGCTATATACATACACTTGCTTGCCTATCGTTTGCAGAAATTCAAGGTTGCTTCATTATTTCTTAGCACTGCAATTATCAAGATTTCTTATGAAATCACTAGAGTGTGTTAGGTTTTAGATTCATTCTTATGTAAATAATTAAACAAACAAATAAATAAATAAATAACCTTTTTTTTCTCAGTGAAATTGTCAAATTTAGGAAATAACCAGTAATGCAAATCCTCCCAAAAGTCACATGCAAGCAAATTAAAATTCAAATAATAAAAAATAAATTAACATGAAATGTAAATGTAGCCGTTTCAATCTGTTCATCACAAAAAGAGCAATTTTTTAAATCTAGACCAAATCGACATCTAAAATAAAATCTCTGGATTTGAAAAAAAGATTTTCAAAGATTTTGTGTAAGATTGAAGATTGAAGTGCAAAAATATTTTACACTTAATTTTACATTTCTTAGTTTATCAGCTTCACTCTTAGAAAACTGAAAATCAATTTTTTTTCTTTATTTCTTTATTTTTATTTTTTTTGAGGAAAAAGGTTATAATTCCTTAATTATTCCTCCAGATTGTGGTATTGTGCAAATGAGCATGCAATATTTTTCATAGATTTTAACCTGTATTTATTTCTAATTGTAGTTTTTGATATAAATGTCTATAATGAAACCGTAAATGCCATGAGAACGATCTTAATACTACAGTATTATGTTAGTAAGCTGTTCCAGACATCCAAATACAACCGGTGATTTCATCTTTTGCATTTGTTTTGCATCTTTTTTGAGTAAATTGGGTATCTGATTAAAACATATGCCTATGGACATTTTATATATCAAGGTTTTGGTTAAAAAATTTGAAATTTTCTGTAATGTATATCAGTATAAAAATAAAAGTAGTATATAAAGTTTTTGATTTTAATATTTTTTTAAATTTGGTAATATACATTGTGTGTGTGTGTTGTGTGTGTGTGTATATATATATACTGTATATATACATGAAGTTATTATACAGTCCTTAAGACTGATGTGGTTTGGAATTGGTAAAATGTGATTGGAAAAAAATATGATCAGAATATCAAAGTGCCTAATAATTATGCACGCGGTGTATTTCCTATTAATATTATATTATTATAATATATCATTCTCTCTATTTCTCTACAATTTTATTTATATTAAATAAGAAAGCTAATATTCCAACTGCATTATAAAACCTTGTCATTGTCATCTTCTATCATATATATGTATACGATATAGATTTTTAAAGTTATCATGATTCCCTGGGAAATTAAATCAACAGGCCGTTGGTGCAAACAGAAGGCCAGACGTTTCCTAAAGCTCACCCTTATCTGAAGCAGGTTCGGTTTGGTTTCATAGAATGGATTAAATAAAACAGAGCGATGAATTCTATTTAATTTAATCAATCACAATTCATCAGTTCTCTGTAAAGCACTGGTGACTCATAAAACACACACACACAGCGCTGACTGTGCAAACAGAGATTACAGGACAGGCGGCTGATGGTGGCGTTGGAGTAAAGCGTTTTTTTCTTTAAACGTCTGAATTACAGCTCACATCGGCGTCACACACACACACACACTCTATTGCTGACACTCAGTGGGTCGTCATGGTAACAGAGATGGTGGAAACGCTGAAGGCCTCTGACAAACACTCCTAACAGCATGCTTACAAAATATAGATCATTTCATATCCACACACAGCTTATATATTCATCTGAAGCTACTAGAGTTATTCTTATGTAGAATTAGATCTATTTCCATATATATGTATGTCTGATTCAACAGCAGCTCGCTGTCGGTCATCAGGCGGAGTGACTCTCATCAAAACCTCCAGACACCTGTACATCCCAAAAATAAAAATTCATATATGAATTATATATATATATATAGTATATATAAGATATGGTATGTGGTGTGTGTGTGGTGGGTTGTGTGTATATATAGATATATAGATCTATATAGATATATATATATACCCACACACAAAATATTTATATATTATATTATCATATATAAAAATATTAAAAGGTTTTTATATGAAAAAACTTCATTTATTATTTTCATGATTAATTAAGCACTTTTCATCTCCAAAGATCATTATTGTATCTTCTGGACATATTTTTCTGCTTTCTTAATTTTCTTATTTTTTAAATTTGTTAATTAAAATGTAAAAATAATTTGTATTTATTTTAATGGTAATTACTCACATTTTCTTCTCAAAGGGTCATTGTTATAGTTCGTCTTTTTTTCTTATATGTTTTCATGTGTAATGTATAGATTTTCATATCTATTCTGATTCTCACTAAAGTCTCGTTCTATTAATACAATGTCTTTTTACATTTAAACCTGTATAAATTAATGGCAATACAACAAATACTATCACGATGTGCATAATATACAATAGAATGTTAATATAATTTTTTCACATTACAGTAATATGAATTAAAGGGTGAAATGTGCTTAATGGCCATGAAAATAATGCAAAAAACATGCGATTTTCTTTAAGCAAAATATAATTCCCTATGTCTTTCACTTGATTGTGGAGTCAAGCGTGATCTTGACAGACCTGATGAGATTCACCCGCCTGCATGTTGTAAATGAACGATGGCGTATCAGTGTCTGACATAAAGACGTAAATGAATGTTGAACCGCAGCAGAAGTCCTGAGGTGCGTCTCGATTCTTCTCCAGTGGTTGTGATGCAGCATCTGTTTGGCCGAGCTGGTGTCGAGGAACGCTGGGCAGTGCAGAAACCTCTGGCCAGCCTGCTTTCTGTGTTTCCGCTCGCTTTTCATCTTCTGCATTACCCAGAATTCCATGGGAAGGGTGTTTGTGTGTGTTGTTTTTCACAACTGTTGGTGTTTGCGTAAAACTAATGAGCAAAAGAAGCAGCCGGACCGTCAGAGAGAAAGTAGGAACGTGTTTAGGGTTCGTTCCGCTCATCCACATTTACGTGTGTTTGCACGTCTGTATCTTCAGTTCGCTTCAGTTCCCTAGAGTTCACATCACGACGAAGAACCTTTCACTGCGAATGGCCAAAAATCTAACAAAAATGTTGCATTATGTATTAAAATGTTGAAAATGTCTTCTACATTCCAATGCAAAAATAAATCATGGGGAAAAAAAAAAACACATAAAATGTAAATTAATACTTTTTTCCCTCCTCATGACGGGTCAAATCAAAGGTCATCACGGGCTGACTTTGCTCTGGTTTGGGAATCTGTGATGTGGTGTGTCAGCGCCTCACCAGAGACCGACACAAATACACACTACCAGCCAAAAGAGTTTCTGAAAGAGTCCCTTCTGCTCACAAATGTTGCATTTATTTGATCAAAAATACAGTAAAAATTTGAAATATTATTAGAATCTAAAACAGCTGTTTTCTGTGTGAATATCTGTTAAAATGTAATTTATTCCTGTGATACAAAACAGAATTTTCAGCTCATTACTCCAGTCTTCAGTGTCACATTATCTTTCAAAAAATCGTATAATAACTTAATCTGCTGCTCAATAAACATTTCTGATTGAATGTTGAAAACGGTTGTGCTGCACAATATTTTTGTGGAAACCGTGATACATTTTCATTTTCAGGATTCACAGATGAATAGAAAGTTCAAAAGAACAATATGTCAAATAGAAATCTTTGGTAACATAATAGTCTTTACTGGCACTTGTTAATTAATTTAACACTCCTTGATGAATAAAAGCATTAGTTTGATTCCCCCCCCCCCCCCCCCCCATTATTTATTTAACTCAATACTTGCTGAATAGTATGTTATCAGATTCTCAAAAAACAACGGTTTCTCACTTGATAATATCACAACTGTTTTCTTGAGCAGTAAATCAGCATATTATACTGATTTCTGAAGATCATGTGACACTGAAGACTGCAGTAATGATGCTGAAAATACAGCTGCGCATCACAGAAATAAATTACAGTTTAATAGATATTCACATAGAAAACAGCTGTTTTATATTGTAATAATATTTCACAATTGTACTGTATTTTTGATCAGAGTAATGGCCACTCCTTAGTGAGCCGAACTGACTGTTTTCAAAAACATTAAAAAATTTTAGTAATTCCAAACTTTTGACCCTTAGAACCAAAGATGAGGTCGCAGATTCATGTGTGTCTTCTAACGTCAATCTGTACAGGGTTTTTCTCAGAACAAGACCTGCGTGCTATTAACGTAACACTCAGTCAGTTTCCATTGTGATGACGACTGCATCAGTGGGCGGAGCCACCGATGAAACAGGCCACGCCTCTTTCCCGCCCCCATCCGGTCTGGCTCTGGCAGAACAGTCCGGACTATCATGAAGAGCGTCTCCCGTTCCATTGACCGACTCTGCCGGTAAGTGTCCTCCTTCTTCTTCATCATCATCCTCCTCTTCACGTTCTACGTGGCAACGGCAGACCTCGATGCCGGAGTCGCCGGTCAGTCGTCGCTGCTGGAAGTGCGTTTGGTCCACTTCCAGATCGCTCACGGCGGAATCGCGGCGCTCCGGTTCCACGCTGGGAGAAAAGAGGGCGGTTCTGGGTGGAGACTGAGGGGGCGGGGCCTGTGCAGGCCCCTCCCTCTGAACTGCGTTATTCTGCTGCTTGGGGAAAACACCAAGTGGGTCAGACATAGAGAAGAGTTGGAGAGATGATGAGGAGGATGGTAGAGTCGGATGACAAAGGCTGGTGATATTCGTTGAATTTGGACTGTTAATGTTATTAGCGCTGTTTGCATCGCAGATATTGTTAGTACTAATAGTTTGGGATGCATCTACTATTTCAGTAATGTTATCTGTGCTACTAGTTATGTTTTTCACTGGTTTGTTGTTCCCATTGGAATCCAGAGGGGTGGAACTTGGAAGCTCCACCTCCACGACCTCGGCTGTGCTTCGTGTTGGCGATTGGCTGCCTTCGTTGATTGGTGGTATTGGGATGCACTCGGTGTGCATGACCGCTGAGTGGGTGTGGCCAGGATAGTTGAGGGAGGGCGTGGAGGCGTGGCTAGTATCAGTTTCGTCTGTGAGTTGGGCCGAAGAAGGGGAGGAGCTACAGGGCGATGACGGACAGCAGGAGTCGCAGGAGCAGCTGGTGTAGTTGTCAGAGCTCTGCGATGACAGCATGTGACTCGGGCCGGGGTGGGCGGAGCCTCGTGGGTAGGCAACGGAGCTGTAGGGAGGGGGCGGGGTGCTGGGTTGGGCTGCTACTTCCTCATAGGATGGCAGTTTGAGCGAGGCGAGGAAACCTGCCAATGAGAACTCAAGATTAATGTAAGTTTGTGTTTGTTTTCATTTAGATTCTAAAATGTGGATTCTAGAATTAGTGGTATGAAAGGCACTACTTGAATGGTCTGATTTAACTAGTGTTTCTCTAACAATTCAGACCAATTCTGCTAAACAAAAGTAAGCTTAAATTTATTTAAATGTTTAAAAAAATGAAATAAAATAGAACATTTTAAATAAAATAAAAATTAATTTGAATTCAAATAAAAATGGATTTATATTGTGTTCTATTTTAATGAAGGCTGTCTTTTTAAGAACATGATTTTAGGATTTAATTATTTGATATCTTAATTAAAATTTTAATTTGAGGGTTAGTACAAACGTATTCTGTAAAAACCAAGGTGCTTGTTTTATATAACTAGCTTCTGTTTATTAAATTATTTGTATTATTTATTTTTCTCTTTTGCATTTCAGAAAAGAATCTTGGTTACTCATTTCTTTATATGTAGTTTATGCTAAACGTGGTATTGTGTACTTGAATATTTAAAGAATAATGAATATTTTGTCTTTATGACATTGCTTGTGATGTACCTCATTTGTAAATCGCTTCGGATAAAGTTCTTCTCGCTAAATGAATATGAATAAGTGTACACCTAAAGCTTTTTTTTTTTACTATCTGAGCACAAATATTGTGTTATACTGTATGTCTGTATGTATATGTTTGTCAATTGTTTTATTCTCTACAAATGAAATGAAAGACAAAAAAACTTTCACTTTCACCAAAAGTGTTACGAGAGTCATAATTCTGACTCGCTATTTTCTTTTTTGTGTTTCTTTAGAGGTGTAAGTGCACCTAATAATTTTTCATATGTTTTGCAGGTCGCTACGACTGTGGTATCGAACACCCAGAAAAATGGATGAAGCATTGTGCAAAAGCATGAAAAAAAAATCAAGATAAAGTGAGTAGTACTCAACAAGTCATGTTATATATATATGTGACCCTGGACCACAAAACCAGTCATAAGGGTCCATTTTTAAAAATTGAGATTTATGCATCATCTGAAAGCTGAATAAATAAGCTTTCCATTGAAACATGATCATAGGGTGCAAAAAAATCATAATACTGAGAAAATCATCTTTAAAGTTGTCCAAATGAAGCTCTTAGCCATGCATATTACTAATCAAAAATTTAATTTTGATATATTCACGGTAGGAAATTTACAAAATATCTTCATGGAACATGATCTTTACTTAACATACTAATGATTTTTGACATAAAAGAAAAATCTATAATTTTGACCCATACACTGTTTTTTTGGCTATTGCTAAAAATATACTTAAACGACTTAAGACTGGTTTTGTGGTCCAGGGTCACATATGTATGAGATTTTCCAAATACAGAGCAAACCATTCACTAGATTTTGCATTTAAGAATTTTATCAGTAATTACTATATCATGACATGCCAGCAAATCTGACAAAATAAGAGCTTTCTAGTAAGTGTGATTGTTAGAGTGAGTGAAAAGTATTCTTACTGAGGTCAAACATGGAGGACGGGTAACTGCAGGCTCCGTGATAAGCCATGAGGTTGATCTCCCTCTGTCTCTGCTGCTGCTGGACACGCTGCTTCGCCTGCCGGTGACGATACGCGCAGCAGCAGCTGAACAGGATGAGGACGCTCCACAGCAGCCAAAACCCTGAAACACACACGAGACGCTCACAGAATAAATGCAGAATGCTAACCATTAATTTAGTCAAGCTATTTTAAATGATTTGCTTGATCTTGGTCATTGCATGTTATTGCCACACAAACCGAAGATATTCTCTGGCATTTCGTGCAGGTACTGTAGACTATAGTGTATTTTTTTGGCTTTACTAATTCAAAAGGCTTGAATGAAAGTATTAATTAGTTTGTACATTTGGATTTGATGATTTAGGCTAGTTGTTTTTAGTATGTTTCCTTTTCTCTATACAGCACTTTGTTCTACCTTTGAAAGTGCTTTATACATAAAGTTGGGTTAATCAGATGCTTTCTCTTAAATCAACAGTTCAGCACAATGGATGATTGACAGGTGAGTAGGCGAGTCTACGAGAGCAGATAAATTCACATTCAAAGAAATTTTAGGATTTTGGCCTATTTTGCTTCTATAACATGGCTTCTTTCTTAGTAGAAGGAAAACATCCTAAGTACACATTTAAGTGTTTAGTTTATTGCACTTTATCTATTTGCATCTGTAGATTCCAATTACAATACAATTCTTTAAAGAGTTTTTTCTCCACTTCAGCAGCACTAACAAACACCAAAACTTACAGTTTTATTCCTCTCTATATTCTGAAGGTTTTTACTGAGGGGTTTGTTCTTATTTCATTTACCAGAGTTTATTATTGGACTTTATCTTTGCATAGATTTCAATCACAACACATATCGTTAAGTGTGATTTTCTCAAAAATAGTTTTTTTCTCCACTTCAGCATCATTTACATACACAAAATTTTACAGTATTATTCCTAACAAAGTTCTGAAGGTTTTTACTGAGGGGTTTGTTAATATATCATTCACACTGATTTATATGACATATTATTCCTAAAACATGATGAAAATTTATTTTTTCTGTCTGTTGACAGAATTTTTTAATTTATGGAGTGATAAAAAGAGAAATCCAAAATCCCCTCTATAAAAACCTTTAACTCTAATATGTCAAGCAAACGCAAAACATAGTGTGAACCGGCTTTTATCCAATATTCAGATTTATTATGGTATACAAGCTAGTGCATATTCATTAGATACTGCATCATTTGCATATTTCACATAACTTTTCGAAAACGTTGTAATACAAAACATTGTCTGATTTTCTGTAATCATTAAATTTAGTTAAGTATAAATTTAGGATGATGATATATATTAGTAAGAATGTTTGCCTTGTCCTAAAGGAACTTATCACCCAAAGATGAAAGGTTCGAAAGAAGAAAGTAAGTCTCAAACAGGTTTGGAATGAGGGTGAGTAAATTACATCGTTTGCATTTTTAAGGAGTATTATAAGTAATATTAGTTATAAGAGTGTGTATATGTGACATTGGACCACAAAACCAGTCATAAGGGTAAATTCTTTGAAATTGAGATTTATATATCATCTGAAAGCTTAATAAATAAGCTTTCCGTTGATGTATAGGACAATATTTGGCTGAGATAAAAACTATTTGAATATCTGGAATCTGTGGGTGCAAAAAAAAATCTAAATATTGAGAAAATCACCTTTAAAGTTGTACTGAAGCGTTTTTAGGATTAATAATAATAATAATAATGTTTAATTTATATAGCAACTTTCCCAAGCTCAAGGACACTGTACAAACGCAGTAACACAATAGACAGTCGATTCACATAATCATAAACAGTCATTTCACAATCAATTAATCAAATGAAGTGGATAGTGGACATTTGCCCAGTCCGGGGATAGACGTGATCGCAGTTGCATATCATGGTACAATTATGTACTGGAAACAGAGATACATAACATAGTATAAGTAATAACAGAAAAAGGATAGTGTCAATAAGTAACAAATAAAGAATAGTAAATGCAACAAAAAATACACAGAACGAAAATACTCAGAGAGAATTATAGCTGGTAGTATAGGATGAGTGTCTAAAGAACATGTTATGACTGATATTATTGGGTAAACAAGTAGGTTTTGAGTTGTGATTTAAATACAGAGAGTGAGGTTATTGTCCTTAGTGCCAGTGGTATAGAGTTCCATAGTTTAGGTGCAATTGCGGAAAATGACATGCCACCCATTGAAGATAGATGAAATCTAGGTACAGTAAGAAGTTCACACCCTGCAGATCGAAGAGATCGAGGTGGAACATAAGGAGACAGTAGATCAGAAAGATAAGGAGGAGCAAGTGATTTAGCCATTAAGTGATTTTAAAAGTAAGCAGAAGAATTTTGTAAGTAATGCGAGATGTTACAGGGAGCCAATGGAGTTTAAATAAAATGGGGGTAATATGAGCAGATCGTTTAGTATCGGTTAATATTCTTGCAGCAGTATTTTGAATATATTGCAAACGGGAGATAGAGTGCACTGGTAGTCCAGAAAAAGAGCATTACAGTAATCGAGGTGAGATGTGATAAATGCATGTACTAATGATTCAGCATCTTTTGGAGAAACATAGGATTGAAGTTGGGCTAAACGGCGAAGCTGGAAAAATGCAGTTTGGATAGTTTACTAATGTAAACATCCAGAGTCAGTGAAGGATCAAGAGTAATGCCTAAATTTCTGACAATAGCAGATGGAAAAATTGTTGTAGCATCAAGGTTGAAACTGGGAGCATATACTATATTTTTTGTTAGTAAAGGGGGGCCAGTAATTAAAATTTCTGTTTTGTTCAAATTCAAACCGAGAAAAGAATTTTTGAGAAATTGAGAATTTAGCCAGGCCTTTAGCTCATTGAACAGGTAGATAGTGATGTGGTCTGGTGAATAGAATCTGGTCTGCATGCAGTGTGTATCTGAATATCATCAGCATAACAGTGATAATGAAAACATGACGACGGATAATATGTCCAAGAGGCATGAAGTAAGTAATGAATAGTAATGGCCCAAGAACAGAGCCCTGGGGAACACCCTGACTGAGTAAAGTAGTGGGAGATTTATAATTATTCATAGTGATGTAGTATTGTCTATCAGTGAGATAGGAAGAGAACCAGGATAGTGCAGCACCTGAGACGCCTATCTCTGAAAGGCGGGAGAGTAATAACTTGTGACAGACAGTATCAAATGCTGAGCTGAGCTCGAGCAGCAGGAGAATGGAGAGATTACCCGAGTCACCAGAGAGTAACAAATCGTTAACAACCTTAACTAAAGCAGTTTCAGTGCTGTGATGAGAGCGAAAACCAGATTGAAATGCATCAACTGATCACTGAGAGCTAGAAAAGACTGTAGCTGATTGGCAACAAATTTTTCCATAATTTTCTGATGTAGACTATATACATTTAAAGTAGCCTACATGAGGTCAGCTACTTCATGTAGGCTACTTTAAATGAATAGAGCCTACATCAGATATGTATAGGCTACATGTAGTCACATGGCATAATATGTCCATAAATCTATTACACATATCCTACAAACACATTTGTATGGGCTAGATAGGGCCTATATGGAATTGTTCCAATTTCTTACCATTTTTACAGTTTTCATATAATATGTTTCATGCTTCATATGACATTATATTTCATATGAGACCCTAGACCACAAAACCAGTCATAAGGGTAATTTTTTAAAATTGAGATTCATATCTGAATGAAAGGCTGAATAATACTTTCCATTGTGTTGGTTTGTTATGCTGGACAATATTAGCGAATGACAACATTTGAAAATCTGGAATCTGAGGGTGCTAAAAAATCTAAATACTGAGAAAATCACTTTTAAAGTTGTCTAAGTGAAGTTCTTAGCAATGCATATTACTAATCAAAAATTATGTTTTGATATATTTACAGTGGGAAATTTACAAAATATCTTCATGGAACATGATCTTTATTTAATATCCTAATGATTTTTGGCATTAAAAAAAAGTATAATTTTGACCCATACAATGTATTGTTGACTATTGCTACAAATATACTCCAGCGACTTAAGACTGCTTTTGTGCTCCAGGGTCACATATGGGAGTGACTGCTGGACTCACACCACAGCTCATAGTAGTAGGTGCAGCAGCCCGTCTCCTGGCAGCAGTGGCCGGTCTGGCAGAGGTAGCCGCTAGCACTGTTGGTGCCGGGACAGTAGCGCGGGCTGCCCAGGAGAGGCAGCGTCCCCTTTTGAAAAAAAAAACAAAACCCTGTGTTTTGTATTCCATGCCCTTCAGCAGGGCGTGGCGCCACCGAAACACTCGCTGCTCCTCTTCCTCCAGAACTGCTGCTATGGCCACACCGCTTGAGCCTTTAAGGAGCAGATCAGAAGAGAGAATGCCACTTTGAATGAGTTCATGGAAAACACGATCTCAACGTAAAGTCAGACCTCATGTAGGCTACTTTAATTCATGTTCCTGTTCTAATTATAAAAGGCTGCGTTTACACTTGGCATTAAAGGGTTAGTTCACCCAAAAATGAAATTCTGTCATTATTTACTCACCCTCAAGTTGTTCCAAACCTATATGAATTTCTTTCTTCTTCTGAACACAATTAGGATATTTTTGATGTAATCTGAGAGCTGTCTGACCCTGCATAGACAGCAACGCAACTGAAATGTTCCCAAGTCCAGAAACGTATCAAGGAGATCGGTGAAATAATCCATGTGACATCAGTGGTTCATCCGCAATTCTACGAAGCTACAAGAATACTTTTTGTGCGAAAAAAAAAAAAACGGCTTTATTCAACAATTCGTCTCCTCTGCATCACTCTGTAGCGCCATTTTGGAGATTATCGGCTGGACGTAAACGTTCGTATGCTGTTCTGTGTCAGCTGCGTCACGCCGGATCTGTTTCCTACGTTGTTGTGATTTGATCTGAACGGAAACCGTGTATCTGTGTATTTTTTTTTTTCTTTTGCGCCCAAAAAGTTTCTCGTAGCTTCGTATAATTGCGGATGAACCACTGATGTCACATGGATTATTTCACCGATCTCCTTGCTACGTTTCTGGACTTGGGAACATTTCAGTTGCGTTGCTGTCTATGCAGGGTTAGAAAGCTCTTGGATTTCATCAGAAATATCCTAATTTGTGTTCCGAAGATGAACGAAGGTCTTACGGGTTTGGAACAAAATGAGGGTGAATAATTAATGACAGAATTTTTATTTTTGGGTGAACTAACTCTTTAACATGCGATCACCGTGATCCGATCAAGCAGATCAGATCATCAGTCAATAGGGACACAGAGCGTTTACACTTGGCAACATCAACTGACTTCTCTATCTGGATAACCGATCGGATCTGTCTTTCCCGTGCAATATTTAAATAAGTCTGCAGAGAATGGCCCGGTGTACGGCGATCGCATGTTAATGCCAAGTGTAAATGCAGCCAATGATTCATCAGTACAGTAAAGTTTTCATGAACTTTCATCAAAATAATTATTTTGTCTCTGAAATGAATTTCCTTTTCTAACCCTAACCACACTACATTTATTTCACATTTGAAGGTTCACTGAAATATTCTATGTGTTGACGTCATTTCAACTGAAACGGGAAAACAGGGCGGGAAAATAGCCAAATAGAGTTTCGTTTATATCACAGATTGAGCCAGAGCTTTTGAGCTCGGTAAAGCCACATTTGACAGCCACAATCTCATGTTGTTATAAAATATAGCATTCTGTGTAGAATTCAAATGGGTCTGAAATGGTTTGTGCGTAGGCCTAACACGGTGCGGCGGTTAGAGTGACCGCGCGAAACCACACTTCTTTCGCAGTTTTACATTTTTTAATTTTGACGCTTTATCTTATTAATATGAATTTTGTCATTGTTTTGGGCCCACTAGCCTTTAGAGATTACACAACAACATATAAGAAAAAGCATAAATATTTATAACTAAAAGACCCAAAAAAACTCCATTAAATACTCTACACTCATGGACCTCACTTTAATATAGTGTTTTACTTAAAAAAACAAAAAAGGTAAAATAGGTTGTAAACATTATTTGTCTAGAACTGAATATAATATAATCTAATGTAATATAATATAACATAACATTAGATTATATTAAGTTATTATATAATTAATATTCTGGCTACTTTTAATCATGAGTTCAGTTACAAATAATTGTGTAACACCGTAGTATAGAAAACTAAACTAAAACCATGAAAATGTTTTGCAAAAATAAACGTTAACTGAAATAAAATATTAAAAATCTTTATCATAAAATCTAATTCATCAAGTCAACATTTCACTTGTCTCACCTTTTCATAACAGATCTAACAATTGATGCAAAAACTAACCCAACTACCAGCGTCAAACAACAAAACCACCACTGTAAACTAAAAAAAATTGTCAAAAACCATTACGTGTAATACTTTAAATAAGAATATCCCTTTGGTTACTATTTACTACTACAACTACAACTTTAACAAACAACTAACATGGACTAACAAGTTCATGTTAATTTCAACATTTACTAATGCATTATTAAAATCAAAATTGTACATCATACAACGACCAGTTGTATTTTTATTAATTAACAATAAAGATGAATAAATAACAAATGTCTTGCTTATTGTTAGTGCTAGCTAATGCATAACTAATGTTAACTAATAGGACATTATTGTAAGGTGTTGCCACTTACTCCAACTTTAACTAAAATTGAAATGAAAAAGATAAAAACGAATTATTCAAAATATGAATAAAAACAATACTAGTATCTCAACGATACTAAAATAGCATGGTACTGTAGTGTACAGTGAGAAAAAAAATGATTAATTGCAAGGGTCAAAGAAAATAGTCGTGCACAAATAAATTGCTTTGTGACATTATGACAGGACTTGTAATAAGAACATAAACATGTCAATATCTAACACGCGTGTTAGGCGTGTTGTCAGTTCCTTCCTTTACCTGGTGAAGGACACAGGTGTCCATATATGCTGTCAGGATCATCTACAAACGAGAACAGAGACTATAATAATCAACCATAGATGATATTAGCATCCTTTTATCCTCAGCTATGATCTTATCAAGGCAAATAGCATTTTAAAACATGATGCATGCGACAAATTATGTGTAATATATGACAGCTGTTATTGGACCTGCATATTATTCTGCATTAAACCAATGCATGTAATCAAACTTTGAACATTAACGCAACAAATGTTTCTGTTTGCATATGAAAAGCAGGCCCAAGCAGATGCATTAGACAGAGTGAAATGCATTCTAGTGTTGAGCTGTAGTTTAGTGATGCGTTATGCACCCGCAGTGATAATAATTGCACACAGTTGCATCGATGATATAAATGCACCAACCGTGTTATTATGTGTAGCCTGTAATAAAGTCGCTGTGCGTTCTGATTCGCTCATTTCTTCGGATTCGACTGTCTCTCTCCGTCCGCCATTTCAGCCAGCTTCAGCCGCCGCATCACAAACGATATTTCACCGCACGTTAAAAGCGTTGCTGCTTACCTATGTGTTATTCTCAAATACATAACCTCATATTTACAACAGACGGAGCGAGGATGCAGACATAACGCCAGGATCCAGGAGCGTTTATCGGATCTTACGCTGATTGGCTGGAGGCGGAAGGATGCGGGCCAATCAGAGCGGGCGAGCGTTTCTCCTAGCAACAGATGAAGAGGATGAGACCAGCTCAACAACGACTGAAAGCATCAGACGTTTTAGTTTATTGTATGGAAATACAATATTGTTTATGAAACGTATCCATATAAAATGTTATACATAGCTATATAATAATTAAAATCGCCATGATATAACTGCTGTGATTCAGAGACATGCCATACGCAAATTTATTTATTTAGTCATTAAATATATTGTCATATAAAGGCTATGTATAATAGATTTTTGAACATATTATGCCATGTATGCTACATGTAGCCCATACAAATCTGATGTAGCCTATATTCATCCCAAAAGCACGTCATGTTGATATTATAAGGATATATAAAAGATAGACATGTATTTAGAGAAGTAGTATAAAAACATATATACAAGTATTTTTTTGTACATGTTTAATGAAGTTGCATATATAAATATTTGACATTGCTATAGCCTATTATACTACTTATACTTATACTTATTAGGCTGTAATATACTAAGTATATTGCTATACTTATAATAGGCTACCGTACAGAAATCAATTGCTACTAATAGGCTACCATGCGAAAATTTATAGAGATATAGAGATAAAACTCATAAAGATATTATTAGGCTATATAGGTGGGTAGCCTATTGTATATAGGCTATGTTATAAACTTATATCATCATATGTACGTATGTAAAAAATGTATATTGCTTTATAAATAACGTATTGGTATAGGGTAATATACAGTAGCTCAGCTTAAATATAGCCTACATATTTATATCCTATTTGACATCAAATATTTTAAACAATGAAATATCTCCAGATTGGTGAGTTTTATTAGTGGCACGTATTTTATTAACAGGAGGGTGTGCAGTATTCATAAAATAACGTCCATATCTAAAAAAAGATAACATATTTAATGTTTAAATTGTAAGTTCAGGACAGGTGCCGTCACATGGCGGAGACATAGCTACAGGTAGGCCTTTGTAAAGTGTATAAAATATCGAGTAGCTTAGCAGCAGTAGCAATGTATCTTATATCACACGTTTGAGTATTGTGAATTGAACAAAGATCAATTGTTTTGTGAAAGTTTGTTTTCAGATGAACACAGAATTTGCCCACACTTCTGCATATATTTGGCACGTATCATAAACACCTGGGGTGATCACATGACAGGAAGTGATGTCATCAAGGGTGAGGTAAGTGTCACAGAGGGAGCAGCTACACCTGTACAGGTTAGACACTAAAACAGTGACACCAAACAATGATAGTGACCTGATGGAGAGAAAATCAGACCTGAACACACAATGATCGCAGTCATTCTCAAGCTAGATCATGAAAAAAATCACGCAAAAGTCATTTCTATGTCATTTCCACTGCCCTGTAATATGTAAATGTTGATGACTTTCGCTGTTACTAGTCAAAAATTAGACAGAAAACATACCATTTGACAACTAAAGGGAAAAGGCATGTAGTAATAAGCGTCTGTCTCAGTCTCAATCCATCTGCATCTTTGTCATCACTGAAAGCTTGCTTCAAAGGTGCACAATCATATCTAACTCTGCAAAGGAACAAAATAAAGGTTTCATCTGTTGGCCACTAGAGGGACCTGTTTTATGAGTTAATTTGACTTATTTTAGTTGCATCCTACAGCTCTGTGAAATCAGCTTGTTGATTCACTGAAGAATAAAAGAAGCAATATTTTTCTTTTGCCTTATTTTAGATTATTGGTATGTTTCAAGATTATGATACATACATTGCAAACATGTCACCTTTGCTACGCAGATTGTACAGTGTCCCAATTTTCCTGAATTCACACTTTTATTTACATTTATGCATTTGACAGACAATTTTATCCAAAGCGACTTACAATGCATTCAAGGTACACATTTAAATTTAATGAGTTCCTTGTGAGTCGAAACATGAGCTTGGCATTGCTAGCACCGTGCTCTACTGTGTAAATTACAGAAAATATGACTTGGGCTGTACGGGGCAACATATATGCAACATATATACGTGCTTCAAAGAAATCAGTCTGTGCATTGAATACATTTACCACATAGCACACATGCGATTCAGTTTTGCATGTTTGAGCGTGTTTACAAACCTGTTGTCCAACAAGATAGCATCTTATACATGTTTTTTTTATTCATATTCACTTAAGATTTGGAAGACTTGTAAGGAGAATGAGAGCAATAATTCAGAAATTCTATACAGTGGCGGTTGAATATACTTTATTCCTCTTAAAATACCAGCGATGTAATAAAGGATTAACTGTCTGCATTCGTATTTTATTTGTCGTATGTTTCATCAGTTAAAACATTTCAGTCTTCTTATTCAGCTACAGCGATAGCTGGAACAAAATTACTATCACTGATTTTTAATCAGAAATATTTTAACCTTAGACCTTTTCTAATCATTTATAGTTATAAACCTTATAAAATAAATGTTTTAGTAAATTTTATATTCTTAAATACCTCTGTTTTGTATATTATAGTGAAATAGTGTTATTACAATGGTAATATTTCTTATTTTGTTTAATGCGTTTATTTAGTAATATAATAACCATACTTATTATTTGTTATATCGATATATATAAAACAACATTTTGGCCAAATTGTGCAGCCCTACAAAACAAGCACAACGAACCTGGTGTTCTAATATTTTTTGGCCATTTTTGACAAATAACACGCATTCAGTATAATGACTCAAAACACTGAAACTACAGTCTGCACATCGAAATAATTTCCAATTTGTGGATTTCTGTTTGTAGTGACAAACCAATCGGTGTGTTTACAGACTGAAGTGCTTTTCCTACACAGAATGATGTGATATATGCACTAAACTATCTTAAATATGCATGCAAATAATAGTGTTTTCTTATTTCTAAAAACGTCTGGAGAATATGGCATGACAAGACGGGTGTTTTCGCCCATATGCCAGAGTTACAGGTATATGTAAGCATTTAAAACATTGATTATTGCCTCAGTCTCAAAACAAAGTTGTTGTTGTTGTTGCTATATTAGTATGTATTTTAAGAGATTTTTAAAGAGTACAACTATAAAAGACTTCATGCTCCATGTTAATGGTATATTTCAGTAAAGCTTTTCAAGATGTTACATGTACAAAATCAATATATGATCAAATCAGATGCTTTTTCCAATCAGCATTTTTAACAGAGGTAGAACTTCTCAGGATGTGGTCACTATGGTGTAAATATAGAAATACTTCTCTTTTTCTTTCTAAAAGACGAGTGAACAGAGACAAAGAAGAGACATGCAGAGAGTCATGGCTTCAGACGTGATGTGCTTGTGTGTTTTTCTGCTCTGCTCTGGACTTCACTTCACAACAGGTACGACTGAACGACAGAACGAGTGACTTCAGACACTGATTTACATCAGACAAAGAAACACATTATATTTGAGTCTGCTAGCTGTTTCTGTTTCTGCTATTTTTGTCGATCTTTCCATAGATTTACTGCTAGAATGGAGTGCAGCAATCTAAGACAATAACAATTCATGTTATGTTATTGAACTGTTAAACAATTGAAATTTAACTGATCGGTCAGATCAGACTGATAATCAGAAAATGGCCTAATATCAGCTCATAAATCGTCTTATTACTAGCTTGTTCATTAACATCATAAATATGAAACGTCCATGGATGCTTCTTTTAATCAGTTTCTGTGGGTCTTAAAAAGTCTTAATCCACCCGTCCACAAATTAATGCCTTAAAAGGTCTTAAATCAGAGCAGAAAGTCATTTTAAATTCATAAATTCATAATGTTCTGCACTGCAAATATTAAATATCTTCAGTATTTTTGTTTTCCAATTCAAATACCTAAACATCCTTGTTTTCTGAAAAACTGAACAACGTTAGTTTGTTTGAAACAAGAACAAATATCTGTCGGTAAATAAAAAAACTTGTTTTCCCTTTGAATGAAGTAGATTTTTCTGACCTCATTGACAGATATTTCTTCTTGTTTTAATCATAAACTCACGTAATTTTGAACAAGACAAGAATACTGATGCTGAACAGCACTTTTTGCTGTGTTTTAAGAAGGTACCGTAAAAGTTTCCATATCCTATACTCTTTATGTAAGATTAATTAAAAAAGAATGGAGATGAAAGTTGTATTTTCAGACTGTTTGCTAACTCATTGTGTGCTGGCTTGATATAACTCAATATAAGTTATATTTTAATATTCTGCTTCTCAAGTATTTCGATCTAGGATTAAATGTTTTCTGTGTTTTTGTGTCTTTGTAGGCTGTAAAGTAGAGTTACCGTACATCACCTGTTCTCCAGGAGAGTCTGTGCTGCTGCCCTGCAGTGATATAAACTCAGGTCACACTGAAGTCCAGTGGTGGATTTGTGATTCTCAGACGCACACTCCTCAATTCTCAGTGTTTCCAGTGGACGCTATTAAGGGTCAGCGATACAAAGACAGAGTTCAGATTCACAGGAATCTCTCGCTGTCCATCACTCGACTCACTGTAGACGACAAAGGATTGTATCGCTGTAAAACAACAGAGACTGAAGAAATGAGCAAGGTTCAACTACTTATTGAAGGTGAGGAATGTTTAATTTCATAATAATACAAACCAAAAAAAAAGACACTTACAAAAACTCCTATCGGTCACTTTTGAGATTAAGTTATTTAGCTTTTCATAAAGTGTTGTTTCATAGTGGGAAGAATGCATACTCTTCTTCTTCTTCATGTTCATTTTATTGTACTTTATCTATTTGTCTAGATTTCAACTCCAATCCATGTCTCCAGCAACACTTAAGCCCTTACACACACCACGCTTAAAGGGTTAGTTCACCCAAAAATGAAAATTAGCCTTTGTTTTACAAACCCTCAAAGCATCCTAAGTGTATGTGACTTTCTTCTTTCAGACGACGCCATCTCGTGCGTGTTGCTTTTTGTTTTGTCTCCGCGTTCGTCACTAATCATGCAACGTCGACGTCTTACGTCATCCGCCGGAACGGCTTCCGCGTACCACAGTCAGCGGAAGTGTCTTTGTAACAGAGAGCGGGCATTAGCTGATCCATGTGCAGCTTTATTAGTTCCACAGAGGCATCATACAGGCATAAATCGTAAACTTACGCGTTATGAAACACGAAGTGCCTTGCAGATCGTAAACATGTTCTTACTTAAGGGTCAAAGGGAAAGAGCAGCGGCAGACAAATCATGGCATGAATCAACAAGCAGGCAGGGTCAATATAGGAGCAAGCGGCAACATGAACGGGTAAACAGTCCATGTAATCAACAGGTATATAACACATGGAAAACGCTCAAATGTCTGCAAGGCAAAACCAAACTTCGTAATGAGAAGCAGGTAGGCACAGGTTTTATATAGACCGGCTGGGCAGGCAATAGGAAACACCTGTGCAGTGATTTAGACTCGAGTGTTGTCATTGTGGGAACTGTATCCGCATGGGATCTCGTGTCAGTACTACCTCAGTGATAGCTTCCCTCCTCTGTGGTGATCTGAGGGAGCGACAGAGGCGAATTTGTGCAGTGGCTAGACAGTGTCTATTACATTTAAATATGGATATTATCTTACAAAAACGCATGGATTTCGCTACAGGAGGCCTTTATTCACCCCCCGGAACCGTGTGAGGGACGTTTTATTACAGATGGGTGCACTTTATTTCACGTCTTCTGAACTGACAACCAACACCTGCTTACCCCCATTGAAATGCTGGGAGGGGCAAGGAACATTTTTAATATAACTCCAATTGGATTAGTCTGAAAGAAGAAAGTCACATACACATAGGATGACTTGAGGGTGAGTAACCCAGGCTAATGTTCACTTTCTTGGTGAACTCTACCCTTTTAACAGTGTTCTTACTATCTATATTCTGACACGTTATATATTTTGCAATATTTCACTTTCAATTCAAGTTTATTTGTATAGCGCTTTTCACGATACAAATCGTTGCAAAGCAACTTTACAGAAAATTAAGTTTCTACAATATTTAGTGGTAGCTTATCAGTGGTGACTGTCAGTTAATGTACATATGGCAGAAATGTACGGAAAAATCAATTAAAGACGTAATCAAACAGACGATGAACACTATTAACAGCAATTATTATATGATGCAATCAAACTTATAGCAAAATGTGGTAGTTCTGTATGTTGTTTCATGGTTGGCATCATCTGAGGTCCTCTGAGGGGTTGCATCATCTCTTCTCAGGTGTTCTGGATCCAGACTGAAGCTTCAATCCCAGCAGAAACAGAGAAACAAATAGAGACATAATTAGCGTAGCTGCTGTTCCAACCAAGCAAAATTGATTTGTTTAACCCAAGCTAAAGAATAATAATGTTCATTTGATCAGATATAACTGCAGTACAAGATTATGAGATGCATTATTTGAATGCTTGGCCAAAGAGATGTGTCTTTAATCTAGATTTAAACAGAGAGAGAGTGTGTCTGAACCCTGAACGTTATCAGGAAGGCTATTCCAGAGTTTGGGAGCCAAATGCGAAAAAAGCTCTACCTCCTTTAGTGGACTTTGCTATCCTTGGTACTCCCAAAAGTCCAGAGTTTTTTTTACCTTAGGGAGCGTGATGGATTGTAAGAAGACTAGTTATGTACGCAGGAGCTAACCCATTAAGAGCCTTATAGGCAAGTAATAATATTTTTGTAACTGATACGGAACTTAATAGGTAGCTAGTGCAGAGACTGTAAAATTGGGGTATTATGATCATATTTTTTTGACCTGGTAAAATCTCTAGCAGCTGCATTTTGTACTATTTGTAGCTTGTTTATTGAAGATGCAGGAACACCAGCTAGCAGTGCATTACAATAGTCCAGTCTAGAGTTCATGAATGCATGAACTAGCTTTTCTTCATCAGAAACAGGTAACATGTTTCGTAACTTGGCAATGTTTCTAAGATGGAAGAATGCTGTTTTTGTAACATGGGAAATATAACAAGAAAAGTTTCAAAAGACAAGTTGCTATCTAATATAACACCCAGATTTTTGACTGTAGAGGAAGTAACAGTACATCCGTCTAGTTGCAAATTGTAATCCAAGAGATTCTGTGTACTGTCTTTGGTCCAATAAGTAATATCTCTGTCTTATCCGAATTTAATAGGAGAAAATTATTGTCTCCATCTTGAACATTTTTACACACTCCGTTATGCTTGATCCTTTTAAGTTTCATCTGGTCTTGTTGGATATATATTTGAGTATCATCAGCCTACAGTGAAACTAATCCCGTATTTGCTTAATAATCTTACCAAGGGCAACATGTATATTGCAAGGACCTAGACAGATCCTTGTGCCATCTCCAGATTTTACTGGTGAAATTGAGCATGACTGTCCCATTTAACTGAACAACTCTTTGGTAGCGATCGGCCCTCTGTTGCGTCGGATCTAAACCATCTTAAGTCTGCCTTAAATACCTGTATGTTTTTGTTAATCGATCTATTGAGTATGGTCAGGATCTTAATTCGAAACGCAGCACTAAGACAAGAAAACAGCAATGAGAACGCCGTTGGTCTGACCAAGAACGGTCATTTCGTTAATTTTAACAAGTGTCAGTTTCAGTTTCGTGCTAGGTGGCTGTCATATTCTTCATAGAGATAATTTTTTGCAGGAAGGAGCACAATTGAGCGGACACTTTTTCTAAAATTTTAGACATAAAAGGGAGATTTGAGATGGGTCTGTAATTTGCCATTTCACTAGGATCTAGTTGTGGTTTCTTTATAAGAGGCTTAATAACCGCCAGCTTTGATTGGTTTTGGGACGTGACCTAAAGACAGTGACGAGTTAATAATATTGAGAAGCGTTCTTCTGCTACAGGTAACAACTCTTTTTGTAATTTAGTGGGTACAGGATCTAACATGCATTTTGTTGGTTTAGATGCAGTGATAAGTTTTTTTAGCTCTTCCTGTCCTATAGCTGTAAGCACTGCAGTTTATCTTTTGGTGCTATGAATGAAGCTAAAGTATTATACGCTTTAGAATCTACATTTGTTATTGTATTTTCTGATGTTATCTGTTTTATCAGTGAAGAAATTCATAAAGTCATTACTATTAAACTGTGAGGGAATATTTAGATCGGGTGGCGTCTGGTTATTTGTTAATCTAGCCACTGTGCTAAATAAAAACCTGGGATTGTTTTGGTTATTTTCTATGAGTTTGTGGATATGCTCGGCCCTGGCAGCTTTTAGAGCCTGTCTATAGCTGGACATACTGTTTTTCCACGCAATTCTAAAAACTTCCAAGTTAGTTTTTCTCCATTTGCGCTCAAGACTACGAGTTTTTTTCTTGAGAGATTGGGTATTACTGTTGTACCATGGCGCAGTACGTTTTTCTCTAACCTTTTTCAATTTGATGGGGGCAACAGCTTCTAATGTATTAGAAAAGATAGTGCCCATGTTGCTAGTCATTTCGTCTAGTTCATGTGTATTTATTGGTACACAGAGCAGTTGAGATAAATCAGGCAGGTTATTTGCGAATCAATATATTGCAAATAGTTTGCAATTCTTAATATAGTCAATCAACTGGAAAAGTGTGATTTTTTTTTTTATTTTATTTATACCAGGGTGCCTTAAAATCAAAATGTTTTAGTGTGTGGCTGTTACTTTGTGTGCTTGTGTGTGTGTGTTTACTTTTATTACTTACATGTATTACTTTTACATATCACGTTCATGTACATATCACAAGTTTTGATGACTGTTGGTGTGTTCAAGTGTATGAAGCGTATAGTTAAAATCGAACCTGCAAAGTATTTTTACTGTGTTGTATGTCAGATACAGTATATTATCATGATATGTATATAATGAGATAGCTGGTTGTGTTTTGTGTCTGCAGGTTGTTCTATATCAGAGAATGAAGGATCAGTGGAGATCAGCACATATTCAGGGGAATCTGTGTTTCTGTCCTGTTCGGTCAAATGCAGTGCTCGTCATAAACCAGATTCAGAGTTCAGATGGAAATTACCAAACTACAGAGAAATAAACCCCACTGAACTCCACCGACTCGATCAGGGCAGATTTCATATGTTTAATAGAAGTTCAGGAAACCTCTCTCTGCTGATTTCTGACCTGACTGAGGAAGATGAAGGACTGTATTCCTGCTGGAGAAATGAGAATCAACACAAGAGCTTCAGACTCACTGTTAAAGGTAAAGAAATAATGAATTCTCACATTAACAAATGATTTAGCTTGAAACAAGATGCTTTGCAGCTCAATTAATTTCATTAGATCATCTTTTTGAAGCAAGGCTCTCTCACTGTTATGAACAAACGTTCTTCCACTAACGTTAATAGTTCAACATTTGTTTAAAGTTATCTGGTCCAGTGTTAGTTTAGTATTACTTATTACTATAATACTAATTTTAGTTAAAGTTTTAGTAATTTTGGTTTTGTGTTTTTGTTATTTTTAGTAGTTATTGTTTTTCCCCCCAAATATGTCTATATAGGTTTTTGTACATTTATATTTCAGTTTTAGTTTTAGTTATTTTATTACGTCAAGTTAGACTAAATGACCGTGAGAAATGTTGATTTGTCAGGTAGCTCAAATAAAAATAAGTTTTACATTAACATTTATGAACATTTACAGTTAGCGATTATTTTGTAGGTATATGGAAGTAAAATAATGACAAATGTCTTTGAAACAAAAAAGCATGTTGAATTGCACTAACTGAAAAAATAATGCATTGCATTAACAGTGCTTGCATTTTAATGCCTTGTAATTTCAGGGCTTGCATTTTTAGGGGCTAAAATCCAACATAGTTGTATATTTCAGCTGTGCATATTTAAATTCAAAACATTTCACACACATTTTCATGATTAAAAATTAAATAATTCATATTCACCTTCTAGAGCAGTGATCCTCAAATCTGGCCACACTGATATAGAGTCGAGTCGACAGTCATACAGATATATCACTACCACGATAAGTTTTAACGATATGCAACCACTTTATATTGACAAAACAGGAGAAAGCTTTGACGCGCTGTCTGACAATTCCACCGACTGGGTTAAAACGTTCAATGTATTGTAATTAAAATGACTTTTAACATTTAAAATTACACATTGTCATTGTATTACTCAATAGTATATACAATTATGGTCATAAAAAAGTCCCCAAATGGCTTTTTTCATGTTCCTAAAGGTTGTAGTATGTTCCTAGTGTCCAGGTTGACTTACTACAGGTGAGATTTTGCCAATACCTCTCTTACTGTATGTACAGTACACAATTATTAAAAAATTACTGTAAGTCCCCAAGAGTTTTTTCATGTTACAAAGGTTGTAATGTAAAATATCTGTGTACTGTAGGTACAGTAAGGGAGGTATTGGCACAAAAATTTACGTATAGTAAGTAATTCTAGTCACTAGGAATGTATTACAACCTTTGGAACATGGGGAAAAAACTTCAGGTGAATAATTATATACTGTATGTACAGTAAGAAAGATATTGGTCAAATGTATCTGTAGTAAGTCAGTCTGGTCACTAGGAACATACAACATTTGGAACCCCCCAAAAAAACTCAATTTGGTGAATTACTGTTTTTGTTTTCTTAAAAATACACTGAGTACTGTACACACTTAGAGGAAGTATTGTCTGATATTGGAAATATATATTTAGTAATTTTGCCCTCTTTACTATAGCCTTGTAAACATTGATTTTAATAAACTGTACTGTGTACATTTGCAGACGGTCCCTACAGCAGTCTAAAAGAATAGGCAGCGAATATCAAATCCAAATCTAAGGCGCTTTGTTTTCTATGGGTGAAAAAGGCTAGGTCTAACCCTAACCCTAACCCACCATCACACAAGCCATACAAAGTTGAAGAAACTAAGCCTAAACATAAAGACAATCAGCTTTTCCGCATATATACTGGCCCTAATTATCATAACTTCTACTTATTTACTTCAACATGTTTGTTTTGTTTCAAAGACATTTGTCATTATTTTACTTCCATATAGGTAACAGTTTTTTTTATTGTTTTATTTTTAGTTTACTTATAACACCCCTGATCTTTTATAATGTTCTTAAAATGTTAACACAAAATGATCAAATGGCATATTCCCTTAATATTCACATAACCAAGAAAAACTCTTTAAGATGTGCAGAGAACATTCAGAAATAATGTTGTAGTGATAACGGAATAATAATTTGCAAAATGTAGTTAGAACATATTTTTGTAAGCTGTGTACAAGGTTATATACACAGTTTGCATATTGTAGTTTTTTCAAAGTTTTTATTAAAAGGGTTAAACTACACCCATCCTGCATAACTGTCCCGCAAAAGAAAAGTATCCATAACACAAAGGTTTCACACTGTTCACAGGATGCACACTGTCAGAGACTGAGCGAGAACCTAAAACAAAGTACACAGGTGATTCTGTGCTTTTGTCCTGCTCATGTGAAGACCCAAACACCAAACCTGAGGACTTCAGATGGACCCACGTAGAGTCCAGTGGGACTGAAGTGTCCAATGAATCTCCACGGTATAAAGACAGAGTCCACACGTTTCACAAGACGACTCCATCAAATCTGTCTCTGTTGATCTCCAATCTGACTGAAGAAGACCAGGGGACTTACAGATGCACAGTTAACAACAAAACATCCGCTGACACCAGACTCCTCGTTAAAGGTGAAACTGTTGTGCTTAAATCAACTCAATCTCTCAATGAGTTCAGCATGTTTTTGTCAGTGTTTCTTGAGTCTCTCTGTCGTCCTGCAGGCTGTGTTTTATCCGAACATCACGTCACCAAGAGCTCATATGCAGGAGAATCCGTGATTCTTCCATGTTCCTGTGAAGATCCCAAAACCAAACCAGAGCACTTTGAATGGAAGCGAGCAGCTGTAAATGAGACGCTGGTTTCAGACACTGAGAAGATCAACGGCCGATTCCAGATGATCAGAGGTTCTCCTCATAATCTCTTCTTACGGATCTCAAACCTGACCGAGACTGACGGAGGACTGTATGTGTGTTCAGTCAACGGCAAACAATCCAGACACGTCACTCTCACTCTTACAGGTAAAACACCTCAGATTACGTTCAGATTAAACTGAAATGATACAATTATGTGACTCTCTTTGAGCTTGACAGTGTTACATTGAGACACTTGTTAACATAAATGAGGACATTCATGATCGTGAACTAATGTTTTTGTGTGTGTGTGTTCTCAGATTCTGCTGTTATAAATGCTCTCGGTTATCAATACTATCTGATATTTCTGGTCTTTCTGCTCTGTCTGATGCTGCTGCTGGCGGCTGGATGCATCTTCTGGAGATTTGCAAGAGGTACGAACACACACACGACCAACAATCGTGAACTGTGCACTATGACTACAAATATAGATTGTTATAGATAGTTTGTGTTAAACTGAAATCATTACAATCTTACAGCTAAAAAAGGAAGCAGAGGAAGCCGAGAGATCCAGAGATCAAATGATGAGGTGAACTGTTCGTGATCAGCATATAATACACTATTCATGAATGAAATACAAATAAAATGACTTTGTGTTTGTAGGATAAAGTGACATACTCCACCGTGACGCAGATTAAAGGTAGAAAACCAGCAGAAAAACAGCAACAGGTACTTAAACCCTAAGAAGCCACTGTATACTATTTCTAAGTCTTCTAAGTGATCGAATCTTTGCTGTCACACTCGATCTCCTCGTGTCTTCTGTCATCTGATTGAGAGTTTAGAGTGTTTTATCCAGTCAAAGCTCTTTTAGTGTAATTGTAGATACGTCCAGCTTCAGCTTCTGCTTCTCGTGTCAAATCTTGACTGGTTTTGATCAAGTAAAGGTCAGAATAAGTGCAGTAATATCTCCAGATGAACACTTGCTGGACTGAAGCAGCTCGGCTTTCCTCGATTCTCCAATCATTTGTTTGGCAAATTTCGTCTCAAATCTGATCATCGGGATCTTTTGAGGAGCGTTTGTTTTCCAGAAGCTTTACTTTCACTGTTCCTCAGCGGAGGAATGATCTTCACAAGCCTCCAGAACATCTCACATCTGAGGAGGAGCCTTTATTTCTTCAGCTCTCCATCACTGCATTATATGTTTGGAGCATTTCAATCTCATCTCACTGAGACAGATTATTGGAGATACAGATGTGGCCATTAAGAATGCGTGTGTTTTTTTCTCACGGCAGAAGTCGTAGCAATATGAGATTAAACTCATACTATTTTGACAATAAAGGTGTAGCATTATGTACGACAGCATTTTAGTGCCACATTAAAAATAAAAAAAATTTAAGAAATATTTTGAGAAAATTATGAGAATAAAGTCAAAATATTTTGAGAATAAAGTCAAAATTACAAGAATTAATTCATAGCAATTACGAGATTAAAGTTATAATGTTTTGAGAGTATTTTGAGCATGTAAATGGCCCGGATTGGGAACACCAGGAGAAACTAATTTGAATAAATGTTGGATTATTAGCAGAAATCATAGCATGTGTCATATACTTGCAGAGACAGTATGCTTGAAAATAATATTTCACATTGCACCAGCCCCCCAATAATAGCAATAAGCTTTGTGCTTTTGGTGCTTTTAATATAAAACAACGTCTCCGCTTTCAAAATCTGTCAGTTTTATAGCGAAATACAAACAATATATCTTTCAATAATGTGTTTTTCACACTCTTTAATGCGATGTGAGAGATTGCTGACGGTGTCTGTTTTTGTAGTAAATTGTGCATCAGACAAGGCGAGTGTGGTCAAAAATACTGTATGTTGGTTTTCTGATCATACCACATTAAGCTACTATTGATAACAGAATCATGAACATTTATTGGCCTTTGCGCAGTACACGCAATAAACTTCAGTAGACTACAGCTCGCCGTGATTAATGTGCTCTGCCGTCTCAGTATAGTATGTCACATGACTGTCCCCTACTGATCATGTGTTCCCTTTCAGTCGGTCACTCTCGACGTCACGTCGGATGACCGACGAAATTGGGATCTCGCTTAGAGGGACCAATCTACTTAGAGTGTAAACTAAACGAGCCAATGACCATTGGCATGCGATTATTGCATCCAGCTGCTGTTGATCACAGCGTGAGTATAAGTAGGCAGCAATGCAGCGCATATTTCAGGTTTTTTCGCTTCGGAGCCGAGCGATCACATCCTTCTGCTCCTGACTACTCTACTGAGAGAAGAAGAATGAACGAGTTCAGCGCACTCTTGGAGAGCCCTTCGTGTTGGCGGACGGCGCTTCAGAGGTGGTCGTTCCTGTGTCGAGTGGGTTACGCACTTCAGGCTGCACTACCCCCTGTCGTGTTGCAAAGTGGCCATCTCCCCTGTGCGCCTCAGCACGCTAAAAGAGCTGTTTCCCCTAAAAGAGCAATTCGGGTGCGTCTTTTTACAGATACGTTGCGTGGCAATTAGTTATGTCTTTGTAAAGACGATGTGGGTCTTGCTATAGACAACGTATCACCCGGGCGTTTTTGGATGCGGTCGTTACCTGGTGCCGGGTGATGGTCATGATCGCTGCCTTTTGTGCCTGGGCATGAAGCACGCTGAGGTGGTTTTCGTGGATGGCTCATGCTCCCATTGCGTTGGTATGATCATCTCGGAGTTGCGGACCGGACTCAGTTATCTGCAAAGGGGCGGTGTGCCCGTGCCACTGCCTAGATCTGGGGTTCCCTCTGGTGGCAGCCGGGGGCGTCCTTTTTCTGGCGGTGGGCGGACTGGTCTTACGGTCACGGTGAGGAATTCCCCTCCGGGGATGCCCAAGCCCGCCAGCACTTCGAAACCAGCGGAGCTCTCAAAAAGAGCAAGCTGGACCCTCCCGGGGGGTACCACCTGTTTCTTCGAGGCTCCCCCCCGACGATCAGATGTCGGTTGCAAAATCTGAGGGTGAGCCAGAGCTTTCTGGAGAGGAAGATTCGGCTGCGCTGCTCTCCTCCGGGACTGTAGCAATGCCTGGATCGGATCCAGAAATAATGGCTATGCTTTCCCGGGCCACCGTAGGGGTAGGGCTCGAGTGAAGACTTTCACCGTGTCCCGAGCCCTCAAGGTTGCACGATTGGTTCTCGGGGTGGTCCGCGCTGGTTCTCAGCGCCCCGCCTCGGTGCCTTTCTTCCCGGAGGTGCATAATGAGATCACTGGGTCATGGACGGCACCTTTTACTGCCAGAAACTGATCTGCTGGTTCCTCCTCCCTCACCACCCTCGATGGTGGGGCAGCTAGGGGGTTACAAGGGTCCCCGGTGGAGCGGTCAGTTGCGATGCAGTTGTGTCCTAATACCGCCTCCAACCGGCAGGGAGAACCGTGCCTCCCCTCCCGGGTCTGTAGGTACTCGAATGGCCAGCGATGCCTATACGACCTGTGGAGAAGCTGCCTCCGCCTTACACGCTACGGCGTGATTGCAAGTGCACCAGGCCAAGGCACTGAGGGACTTGCACGAGGGTGGTCACGACCCGGAAGTTCGCGGTCTCTGGGTCGTGCGATGTCCACTATGGTGGTCCGGGAGCGCCATTTCTGCTGTGATGGCGACATGCGCGGACGGACAAGACCGATCTGAACGCACCAGGGTCAAAGGACGGCCTGTGGCGGACACGGTGGAGACTTGCCCAGAAGTTATCGATGCAAAAGAAGATGAAGGCCATCAGGTAAACCGCACGGTGTCAGCTGCTGCCGTCGACAGGGCGCCACCCCCTGACACCGCGAACAAGAGCATCGCTCCTGCGGCCTCCAGCAAAGCTGTGCCGCGGGAAGCCGGGGCGCAGGCAGCGCCTGCACTTACAGGCCCCGTTAAACTGGTGGCAAGCGAGAGAGAAAGAGACCGGAAGAAGGTGTGGGTGACCCAGAGATGGAGGGATCTGCTCTTCGGTTGATGGTGAATGCACCACTCCCTCTCCCGGAGGAGGGCCGGGCTGAGAATCTTTTCATCTTTTTCCACCACCTCTCGGTCAGTGGTACTCAAATTCTTGACGAAGAGCAATTCCTCTATTTCTGGGTCCCCTGAGGGGATGGGGGGTTGTGGATGATCCAGTGTCGTATCACACTCACCCTACTCTCTCGCCAGTGAGTAGCAGTGGGCGGATCTGGAGGACGAATCAACGGACTACCCACGCCCCTCTGCTCGAACGCAGGTCAGTGTAACACACACCCAGACCCCGCCTCGGACAGGCAAAGAGACGCCCGGGCCGGGTCCATGCGTTCCTTTACGCTGCCCCACTGCGGGTACGCCCGTAGTTCCGTTGATGCCACTAGCGCGGTGTCTGGGAGCCTGGTTGAGCTACCCAGCCCGTCTCGATGGCTCCTTCGAACGTCAGGCTCGGCTATGCGATTCAGTCGCCCCCAAGTTCAGTGGCATCTGCTTCACAAAAGTGAAGGCGGCCGATGGTCCTGTCTTGCAGGCGGAGGTCACAGTCCTACTGGCAAAGGATGCGATAGAGCAGGTCCCTCCAGCCGATATGAAGACAGCTCCTACTTCATTGTACCCAAGAAAAGCGGTGGGTTACGACCAATCCTGGACTCCTTGCATGTCTTGAACCGGGCCCTTCACCGGTTACAGTTCAAGATGTTGATGCAGGAACGCATTTTCTGGTGCATCCGTCCCCGAGATTTGTTTGCAGCGGTCGACCTGAAGGACGGGTACTTCATGTGTCGACCCTTCCACACAACAGACCATTGCTGTGGTTCGCATCCAAAGGACAAGCATATCAGTACGAGGTCCGGCCCTCCGGGCTGTCTCTGTTGCCCCGTGTCTTCACGTAAGTTGTGGAGGTACCCCTTGTTCCCTTGAGAGAATTCTCAACTACCTCGACGAAGCAGTCTAAGGATCAGTTGTGCGAACACAGGGATTTGGTCCTCTCACACCTCAGCCTGTTGGGCCTACGGGTCAACTGAGAAAAGAGTAAACTCTCCCCGACGCAGAGGATCTCTATTCCCGGTATGGAGGGGACTCGGTAAGAGCAGGATGGCGGTTCCACTGAAACAGTTTCAGAGGTTCCTGGGGCATATGGCAGCTGCAGCGGTAGTTACGCCGCTGGGGCTGCTTCATATGAGAACGCTGCAGCACTGGCTCCATGGCCGAGTCCCGAGGGGGGCGTGGCAACG
>JADLZN010000461.1:0-19817 GCA_018155175.1 Sinocyclocheilus anophthalmus
CTTATTTATTTATTGTTTGTTTGTTTTTTTTGTATTAATGGTTGTACAGAGTTTTCCTTATAAAAACAGAAAAAACTACTAAATAAGGATATATAACTCCTGAATGGCTGAAACATCCTTTCCCCTCACACTTTTTTTTAGTTTTATTTGTAATATAGGTGAAAACGAAGGTTGTATCAATAGGGATATGGTATGTGGGGCATGTGTCTAATGAACCTTATATTGGCCAAATCGCGACAGTATATAAAAAATATATTTCCCATTTTCAAGTGCGATATTGACATCACTGTCCATTGTACCAGTAAGAACGTAACCTGTGAGAGGGCCACGTGTGGTCTCGTAGTACTTTCACCCCTCAATTCCAGTTTTCATTATCCTGTGTGTGTACCTCAGCATGTGACAATGAACACGGGAGCTTAACTTTTCCAAAGTCCCTTGGCGCTCAGTGCTTAGCGGTCGAGGCGCAGATAAGAATGCTCCGCTATGGGGAATCGGCTCAGATCGGCCAAAAGCTTGTGAACATTATTCATCAGTTGGAGGCAAGCGATCCCTAGTCCCATAGAGATAGGCATTAGTGATAAGATATCTGGTCTTCCTTACTCGGTGGAATCAAAGAGTGGAATTGTAATTAACACTTGTCCAGTCCCAAGGGAGAGGCCTCGGGGGTGCTCCAGGGACTGATCCACCGCGGCGGGGCGGTGGGAGGGGAAGAGGGGATTGTGGAATTATTCTATCACCCCTGCCGGACAGATGATTATGAAGTGCTGAAGGGGTACTTGCTGTCTATCTCACTTTGTCACTTCATCACAATCAGTGCTTTCCGGCTGAGGGTTTGGTGATGTGAATTGTGAGGGCGGTGTGTACACGGTGTCTGACTCGCCGCTTCTGTGACAAAGACAGGTTAGGAGAGATACAGACATGCTGTCCACCCCCAGTCTCCCTCCCCGATTTGTTCCTCATGTCCCCTGTCCTGGGGGTCACAATTGGGGCCATGCTGACTTCTCACCCCTCCTGGTCGCGTCCCCTCATTTGTTTTATTAATTGGGTGATCATGCTATACCCAGCACAAGGCACTACTGTTGCACGTAGAGCAACACGCGTCATCCGGCGAGACGCCTGTGTCGGGAAAGACAAGTTCTTGAAATGCTTTTCTCGGGAAAAGAGGAGACATGCTCGTTGAAGGGAGTGATACAACGGGCCCGCCGTGGTGCCTTGTCTGTGTCACTCTTCCGTACGGACTCTTACACAGGTAGTATAACCTTCACGCCCACAAGCATGGTGGTGAGTGCGTGTGCTATGTCGTTAACTTTTTGTCCTTTGTTAGATCTTTTTATTCCTCTTAAAGGTTTGACGCCGGTTGCAAATGACGTAAAATGGATAGCGCTACTAAATTACTTATTTTCTGCTTAAATGTCGAAAAACACAGAGGTGTAGTTGGTACTGGTAGTTTCTGAAGGATTTTTGGTGGAAAACATCAAATGCGTGCTCTTTTTTGTCGCATTTTGAGTGAAAATGTAGAAATGTTCTTCTAATAGCTTAGTCGTTTGTGCTATGTCAGTGGTGTGGGGAATTAACTTGATAGGATAAAAAAATGTAATACATTAGTATCGCTAAGAGTGAGTAGAATCATCAAGATGAGAATCTGTAATCTAAAATATCTATAGTCATTTATTTTTTGTTTGTTTATGTTTGTTTTTTATTATTTGTTTGCTACAAAAAATATGTGTATCGACAGTGCAATTACTTTGAATAATTACTCAGAATATCAATAATATTTAGATGGGTGGGTGCGTGTATCATACTTATATACACAGACAGTATGCGGAGCCTCCTCGATAGTGTGTTTGTAGGAGGGAATAGATGTATCGTCTTGTACTGATACTGTTTATCGTTGAAAGGATAGGAACACTGATTGAGAAGTACTTTGATATGATGATTAGTTTTTATTCTGCAAATAGAATGGATGTATGCAAGCTCGTATTTTTTATTTATTTTTATTATTTATTTATTTATTCTTTATTTTTTTATACCTCTAATTTACCTTTCTCCAGGTGATAAGTTTGCCTTCGATTCTTAAATGCAATCATAATTATTTTCTGTGTGCATGTACAACATGTTTTTGCGGTGTGTGAAGTCTGTTGTTCCCTGCTGGATTTCGATTGATGGCACACGCTCAAGCACTTCACTATCATACACGATTCTGGCAAGCCTTCCAGCCTATATTCTTTTGCCCCACTTGCACTCTCTTAACAGACGATACATAACAACACCCTTCTTAGGACTTCTAATGGCTCAACGGCTTCATCAAGATAATGATCTTTAGTGTAGTCATAGGCTTATGTAGTCTTTATCCGCGGGAGGGGCCATATACGTGGTTAATCCTTGACAGTAGCATAATGACTACAAGTGTCTGAGGATGTCACTTTCTGTCTCTATTATTCACTGTGCAACCCGACTATTGAATTACCAATTCAGCAATTTTCTTGTACTTTACCTTTTGTATTGCGTTGCTTACACACAGGGTAGCAGAATATTACATCTAGAAGCTTAAGCTATTCTCTCTAGCTATTTCAAGGAAAAAATTTCCGAGCTGTTTCCTCAATAGTTCTCAAACTTTTGCCTGTTCTTTCCATTCGGACTGTATCTGTAGAACACCTAGTGTTGCGCAGTTCTGTCGGTGTTTGACTGTTTCATGTCAGTAATAGTGACCCGCCTACTCAATACACTCCCACTCCTTTCAACACCTCCAGTTTCAACATTTGTTGCTGTGGAGAAAAGCAATCATGTTTATTTTCGCCACTAGATTTGTACTCACCAAAGCGAATATTTTGATAGCTTCTAGCGGGCAATGTATTTCTGTTTATGGCAAACAACAAAAGGCTATGCAACTGTTCCATGGCCTTGGTCCAGAAGAGGGGTGGGGAAAGGAACAAGTTGTCTCGTGAAGCAGTCACACTGGGCACGGAGACGCAATGTCGGAGACTAGCGGGATTGCAATTAACATAGGAAACATGCAGTATGCTTGCGGCGTTCGCTCTTCGCAAAGACTGGTTCTTGTTAAAACACTATCGGTGCTCCAGTTTTTGTTTACTTACAATGAGCGAGAACTTTAAACGTGCTTAATCGCTGGTATTTAGACAGTATGAATCAATCAGATCATTTCCCGTATTGACTTGATGTCACGCGGTTGGTCTTGACTAATATTGGTGAATGGGATCCCGCTGCTTAAGAAATAATTTACAAGTGTCCAAATCTTTAAGACACCATCCTTCATTGCATGAATTACATTTCGACACCTCTTCAACGGTGCGATGTTTAAATCTCTATCAGAATGACCTATGTGGGTATGGAACTTGGTACACTTCCTGGCGAGTTCATTTACTGAGGGTAAAGAGTAATCTGATGAAAAGGCAAAAGGTTTTAAATGTGCTGCGCAAGACATGAGTGTGAATAGTCATCTGAATTTGTCTAAACGTACTTGGAACATTATGTTTCATTCTCTCCATTATGGTTCATCATAGCCTATGCAGAAATGAACACATATGGGATATTTTTCTCACTGGCTGTAGCTTGCACCTGGCTCAATTTTTACATCCTCTGTCTTCCCAGCTGAAGTGGATCGATACTTAAAGAATGGCTGTGCCTCGATGGCATGTAATCATCTTGTTGGCTGCTTTGACACTGATCCTCCATTATAAGCCAATGAAGCATGCTGGACAGACATTGCACGGGGAATGTTCTCACTATTGTCTGATGTAAAATTGAAGGCCATACTGGATGATGTTTTATAAGTGAAAGAAAACTAAAACATTTTCATTTAATTCTTTTCATTATTTAAATTTGATTGAAAACATGGCCTTTGAACTGTAAATATACCAGTAGCACCACGTCCACGTCCCAAAGTGCTAATCTCTTATGCTACATGTGAACGTGACTGATTTAAGTAATAATCAAATCTGACAAGGTTACAGGACTCCCTATCACCCATCGCGGTGCTCTACACACGATATGAACTCTCCAGGGTTGCATCCTTCCGTTCTGCTTCCAGGAGTGGTCATTAGGCTCCTACATGCGGCGTCCAGAAAGTATTATAAGACCGCCCAGAACTCGACCGAAGGGAACAGACATACAGACACTTGTAGTTCTCAGTGTTGGGGACCTCTGCAGAGGAGCGCCGAATCGGACAACACCCCTTCTCACTGCCCAGGTTCGGGCCGGACCCCGCAGGAGCTGCCCGCAAACGTGAGATGCAGGCCTACACCGTGGACCCATATCAAGAACCACCCTGTGCCGTCCATTCAGGCTGGCTTCCTCCGACAGTGCGCCATCTGAAAACATGTCCACAGGCCAGGTATAAACTGCCTTGGGTGCACCGCGTCTGGACCCCTGGCTGAGCACTGGCGGCTGTGGTTGCCGAGCTCACTCGCAGGCATGGCATCGGTCGACGGGCAATGCACGGAGGTACATGAGAATTGTACTTCGCTCTAATCTGGATGCTTGCCGCGTACGGGGGATGGTGGGGGAGAGCAAGGTATGGCTTCACTAAGCAGAAGTGGGAAATGAGTGACAGTAACGCATCGACATTGGAAGTTGGCAGCATCGCAGTCCAATAAGGGGTGTATAAGACAGGAGAATTAACTCAACCAAAATTAGCATTGGGACTAAATAGACCTGTAGTATAAACGTCGGCAAGGCAGGCAACTTAATACCTCGCTAAAGGGTATGGAAGAGGTTTTGGTGTGTGGGCACCGAAAAAAACAGAAAATAGTGGGAGCTGTGTTAACCCAGAACCTTTATTTTAGAAGCGGCATTAGAATCTCAAAATTTACCTCGGACTGCAAGACTATGGAATCTTGTGGAAGGCATTGAAATGCTGGTGCCAGTTTCTTACACAAATAGGGCAGTGCCCCGACGGGTCGAGAAGAAAATACTTAGATTCTTGCATGGAAAATGGTTAACAATGGGACGATTGCGTGGTAATACACTCGGGGAGTTCAGTCAAAACTGGAGTAGTGATGGGTGTCTGGGGAGATAAAAGGTGGGGTGAGGGAAAGTGGCAAGTGTTAACGCCTTGGGCCTCCCGTTGTGCATTGCTTAAAGTGTTTCTTGTCACGTGCAGTGGCAGCGCGCAGTGCACAAGAGCAACCGCAAACATTGGCATCTGCATATCTGTAAAGCGGTGATTCAACCAGCTCACGCCTCGGGACTGTCGCCAACAGCTAAACCGCCGGGGGACACGCTGCAAGACGAGCTCCAGGTGGCCGATCTGTAGTTGCGCAAGAGGAGCGTCGTTCCTCGAACATACCGGCGCAGGGCCACGGCGAAAGGACGTTGCGTCCAGATAATGACCAGCCCCGGCTGTGGGGACTCGCCCCCTCTTGCTCCCGAACTGGGGGCAGTGCGGGCCCGCCCTTCCTCGGGATATAGGCCAGTTAACTTAGCGCCGAGGTAAGGGCAGGGTGAGCCTGCAGGGGGGCCACGCGTTCCTGAGGTCCGTCAGCTGAAGCCTGGGCCAAAGGCCAGAACATGGCCCGAAAAGCCCCCCCTTGCTGAAACCCAAGAAGGAGAAAGCGAGGGAAAGGTGGTCCCCCCGTGGCGGCCTGCACCCTCAATACGCAAGGCATAATGCCAGTGGAAAGGGGAGTCAGAGCAAGTGTGGCTACAAAGGGGAATAAATGCCAGGCAGGAAGTGGGGCAAGGGAAGAACTATGATGCCTGTCGTTTTGAGGAAAGGTCCAATCGATCAGTTAGCCAAGGTGCTGTTTTGTGTTTCTGGTGGTTCGGGGGAAAATGTCGGTCGACTCAACCCACGACCGCAAAGCGTCATGAGTTCTCTGCAGCGTCTGGTGCTCACACCACAACATCATTGGGGGAATGGAGAAGTTAAGGGCGTTGCATTTTAGGATGGACCGGTGCGAGCAACACACCGGTGGGGTCTGCTGGGACAGAAAAAAGGTAAGAGTGCAAGGAAATAGAGGAACAAATACAAACCTCGAAATACCATTGTCACGATGGGGGTAAAGAAGAAAAGGGGCGGGGAGGAGCAGGGGTGTGGGCGGCGATGACTGGGGTGGTGGGATACTGACTGATAGAAAGGAAGGAGGGATTGGGTATTTAAGAGAGTACGCAAGGACAAGAGTATTCAGGAGCAGCAGTAGGAAGGAGGGGGGAGAGAGGAGAAGGTAACAGGGGAACAGGAAGGGGAAGACGGCAAAAAGGAAAAAAAACTCAGGGGGTAGGATAAACCATCTGCTTGGTAAAGAATTATTGGAAAATAACTGGACGGGGGGCAAAACACTAAAGGAGGAGAAGGAGAATGAATGAATGAGAAAGGTTGGAGACGAAATGAGGTATATCTAGGCTAAAGATTGAAATAGGGTGGACACATGAGTGAGGTGCATATTGCAAAGTTCGAAAAAATGAATAAAGGAGATTTGGAGACAAACACGAAGCGGAAAGCCACAATGTAGGGCGTGGGCAAAGGGGGAGCGGATATTTCGGATAAAATTTGGGGAAGTGATAAGAGTAAGGGGGGTGGGAGATCGGATTAATTTAGAACCCCAATGCCTTAGCCAGCACATATTTGTTTGTTCATTCAACGAACCAAATTCATAGGTGTCAATGAACTGTTTGGGGTTTCTAATTGATATTTTTTTGTTTGGTGTTTTTCTAATTGATATTTTTTGCATGAGTGTTCTCCCTTCAGTCCTGTCACGTCTCCGTCTAAGGGTTCGCCCCGAAGCACGGAAAGAGCAGCCCGAGGTGTCACCTCTAATAAAACATTTATATCCACAAGGAAAAGCATGTCCAGTGTCGGCAACCAGAGCAAACTCAGGATTGGCAGAGGGAGGTCCTTTTGAAGTAAGTGTTTTGAAGGCGGGAAGCAATGGTGTTCATTGTCTGGAAGCATCTTCCCCCACCTCCCACCTCTCATCCCACCGCATGGGGGTAAGCGTTAAAGTCTCACAGTAGTAGCAGTAACTTCAAAAGCCATCCCATGAATGGGGCTATGTGACCCCTGCCCACTAACAGCAGCTAAATTGGTAGATAAAGAATCAGGGTAATTTGTATCGACTCAATAAGTTACTATGTGGCCAAACAGGAAGGTCATGACTTCATGCCGCAACCGTGGCCCCATGGCAACCGGACATCAATGTAACATCAGTTCTCAAAACACTCCCGTTTCAGACTCGATACACTGTCAACAAGGAGCGATTGTGCAAATAATATAAGGCCTGATAGCGGTATAGCAAGAGGGCAACGGGCAAAAGAAGGAAGTGGCGCTATTTTCTGGGCATCTGCATATGTTTGTTTGAGAGAACAGCTTTCAGCATGAGATCATAGCCGGATGGACGGAGAAGGGGTGGGTGGGTGCGGCGGAGACAGATATGACCCTCTTTGCCCCTCATGGGAATGACATGGAATGGTATTCCCCCTCGGTCCTACTCAGTTTGCTCAGCTCAACCAAAATTCTCTGAGCATTAAAATCAATGTTGCCATTGTTAGGCCAAACAGTGCATTCTGACCATGGCCAATGCAATGAATTCCCAAGGCCTTGTCCCGACGGTCCACTGGGATTTACAGATTTGATTATGAGAATGGCCAAGGTTGTCTTTCACCCCCTCTGAAGAATGGACTTCCTTGTTCCTGGCTGGAACAATGGCGTTTCTAAGTGCCATGTGAAACTTGCTGAACTTTGTGCAATAATTCAAGCCTTTGATTCGACAAATGTTTTTGCGCCGTCCTCCACATCTGCAAATACCTCCGCATTTTGTGTCCGCAAAGGCTGAGAATAATGTGGCTCGGAGATTTTCTCACCCCGTAGGGCGCTTGTGTCTCTACTGAAGAGAAAATAAGATTTTGAGAAATGGAAACGAGAGAAGACAAGAAAAGGCGCGGAAGAAAAAGTTAGGCACGTACATAAGTTTTGCTATTTGGCTTTTGTTGTTTGAATTAAAATAAAGGTTTCCTTCTTGGCTGTCACAATCTATTAGAGGCAGCCGAGAGCTGCTATCACTGCGCAGGCTGGCTCGTCCGGAACTGGGAGTGAAGCTGACGGTGTGTGGAAACTAACACGGGCACTGCGCTGTGACCGTGTCACCTGCAATCAACGCCAGCACCCGGCCAGATTAATCATGACAGTAGGCAATATTTCCAACATTATTAGAAGAGAAACCTAATATTTTGGGACATCAGGGATCCGCGTTCTGGTGTCCATCAAAGTGAGAGCCTTCATTTTATGCTCCGTGGATGGGTAACCTCGGCACTTAACCCCTTTTAGATATTCCATCTCTCTCCTCTCCTGTCTTTCAAAGCCGAGCTCAGCCCACCTTGGAGAATAAGAGATGTCTAGCTACAGTTAAGCATTCAACCAACCCGTAGTATCCACACCTATTATTCTACATTTTCCGACAGCAAAATAAGTGATTGTAAAGTGATCTAAAAATAATGTCCTTGCACACCGAACACCTTTAAGGTGCTGGGCAGCAGACCAAAGGGCTGCAGAAAGTGAAAACAAAAATGGCAGCCGTGTGGTAGGAAAATTGAAGGACAACCCTTTTTTTTTTTTCTTTTTTTTTTTTTTTTTTTTTTTTTTTTTTTTTTTTTTTTTTTTTTTTTTTTTTTTTTTTTTTTTTTTTTTTTCCACTTTTTTTTTTTTTTTTTTCTTTTTTTGTATGTCTCCGTGTACAAATACCTTAAACAGTAAATTATATTCATCTCTGTCTATGCATCAGCAACAATTTACAGTAACATTTCAAGTTGTTAACATTATTTAATGCATTAGGTATAATGAACTAACAACATATACTAAAATAATAATAATAATATTGATAAATAAAATGATTGCTAATGTGATGTTAATGCTAATGTTAATCAATTGCACCTTATTGTGAAGTAAAACGACATGCATTTTTATATGTATTTTTTAAAATTAAATTAATTAAATGTTTTGTTGAAAAAATGCTAATGTTGAAATGTTGATTTAAAAAGTCATTTAAATTTTTATCTAGCTTGTTCTTGAGATTTGCCATTTATTTAATTGTCACTTTTTTCACTTTGTGTTTAATCTATAAAAGGTAATCTATTCATTGATCTGTCTCTCTCACCACATAGTGCATCTCCGTGGCTGTTTTCTAGCCAGCACATGTTTGATTTGTCTGGCACAGGATGCTTTGTGCACCAACGTGTGACTGTTCATTAAGGAGACTTAGTGTGCGTAATACACCATAGCGTTTCCCCATTTATTTAATTTGTAAGGCTCTGACATCAATTGTTGAGCTTCGTTTGCCCAGTCGTGGCATCAGATGTCAGTGTTAATAAGCTAGTGGAGCTGTGTGTGTGAAGATGCGACCGCATGTGTGCTGGGTTGTGTTGTGGAAGGTAAAGCTGTGAAAATGCTTAATTTCGACTCCGGTGTCTGAAAAGATCAGCAAGATTAAAGAACAAAGAGATAATACATAAAGACATTCATTGCCGGCCGTTTTGCCTTTAGAAAAATGTGTTGAATGTAATACAATCTCCATTTCCTCAGACATTTGAACTGTATCTATATGTCTGGCAGACTTTTGCCTCTTGGGCCATTTCCCACATTCTTGCCTGGGTTTTAGGACAAGACATTTATTGACCAGCCTTTTTGGTCACATATTCTGTCCTTTTAGATTTCTATCAGTCTTTTATGCAGAACGGGCTCGCGTTTTAAAACTAACCCCCATTTGAATAATGGGGGACAAAAGGATGGTCTAAATCAGACAGCAGCCTTCTATATGCTGGAAAACATGACTTCACGACACATCCTCATCTCAAGCCTGGGCTCTTTTATCATTCACACTGGCTCTAACCATAAGCGCGCCTAGAATTTGATTAAAATGGACAAACACAATGGCCAAAGGTCTGCGGTGGACAGTGCAGACAAAATGGCATGACTCAGATCTCAAACGTACTCGGTCACAATTAAGAAGCTCTTTGTCACGGACAGAAAAACACCATGATGGTGTTGTCCTCTATGAGTTCAACCCACCCACTCACAGGTCCAGGCATAATTCATGTGACAAAGATACCCATTATGCTCTTGTTATGGCAACTCGGGAAAGGATGTTCTAACAAATAAGATGGCAAGTTTGTACCTTGAAAAGGAGGGAAAAGCGGGATAATTCTGTCGTTGAGGACTGATATATTTGTACCCACGCACTTTGAGTCACCTCACAAAAGATCCAGTGTTTTCTATTCTCAGCAGCTGGGCTTCATCGGAGAAACTTGGAATGTTTCGTAGGCTACGGAGGAGAATTTATTCTTTGTGGAGTTTCATGAAGTATGTTTTACCATACGCCTTTGCACGGGCTGTCAGACATTTGGAGTTGCAACAGGCTAAAGAAAGTTTGAATAGATTAGCAGAGTTATTGCAAATCTGCAGCCCACTAATGGTTTAATCAGTGGGCTACAAATAGAGACTTTGTTCTGACAGGCCAATAAGGTGAATGCTAGTTTAATGAGAAGCTCTGTATGCACAGTCTTAACCTCTGCAGGGATAATTGTTGCACTTTTCTTTTCTTGATTTTATATTATTGGAAGCTATATTTTTGTGAGGACACTAATGCAATTGCACATTTAATTTGACCTTAAATGCATTAGTATGTGTGGGTCTTAAGCAGACATTATTTTATTTGGTTAACATGATTTTCAATGATTCCTATTTTGGAGGCCTATACATTGTTTGCAGTTGTTTGTTTGTTTACAAGTAATAATTGGAAAGTGAAAAAGTGAAAGGCATGTAGGTGAATTACCAGCGCTCTCTTCCACCTTCAATACCACAACTGAGGTGCCCCTTGAGCAAGGCACCGAACCCCTCTGCACATGTAGCCAAAGTATGGGGACCCCATACTTGGAATTTGTGCTCTGCATTTAAACCATCCAAAACAAAAAAAACACATAATGCACACACAGCAGTGAACACACACCCAGGGCAGTGGGCAGCCATTTTTTTGCTGCTGCGCCTGGGAAGCAGTTGGGGGTTCGGTGCCTTGAAGTGCACCTCAGTCGTGGTATTGAAGGTAGGAGAGAGCGTTGTACATTCACTCCCCCCACCTACAAATCCCTGCCGTACGAGACTCCCTCCCCAAAAAACAAAAAAAACAAAAAAAAAAAAACATAAAAAAAAAAAAAAAAAAAAAACCACACCTTTGGGTTCAAAGTCCAATTCTCTAAACATTGGCCTACGAACTTTCCATGATGGATCTTGGTGAGCAAATTGGTGACAATCACCCCTGAACCGATGTTCACCCCCCCTCCCCCCTTTTCTTCCCATTAAGGTGAAAGTTTTTACTTATTTATTTTTTAGCAAAGCTGAATTTGCATCAGCTATTACTCCAGTCTTCAGTATCACATGAAAAATCAACCTGACATGCTGATTTCGGTGTTAAGAAATGTTTTTTTTACGTATTTCAGTTAATGAATCTAATGAAAAAAAAAATCTAAACTGTAAAATAAAAAAAATGAAAATTTCTTAACAAAAAAAAAAATTTTTATACTCACCCTGACTCCTTGTTTTTTCATCTGAACAATCTGGAGAAATTGCCACTACAACAAATTTGCTCCACAACCATTTGGTCACCAATAGATCATCTGGAGTGAATGGGTGCCGTCAGAATGAGAGCCCAAACAACTGATAAAAGCATTACAATAATCCACAAGTAATCCACACAGCTCCAGTCCATCAACAAATGTCTTGTGAAATATATAGATGCTGGTTAGTAGAAAACATCATAAGATGTTTGAATTTTAAAACTGTAGTTTTTGGTCAAAATGCAGTCTAATATCCATGGATAATGCTAATTTTGGCCAGAAGTGAAGGTTTAAAGTTAAAACACCTTAATGGTGGATTTGTTTACTACAAACATGCAGCTTTCCACTTCAAAAAAGTCAGTTTTCTGACTTCTACAAATCTTTTCTAATGAAGAAATAAACTAATCTAACTCTTGGATGACAGTCCCCCCAATGATAAAAGCTAATTTAAATGGTAATATATTTTTTGTTATAATAATTTAAAAATGTTTTCCCTAATGAATAGCTAACACATTGTCTTCCCCTATATACCACCTTATAGTTACCTCAGATTTCAGCTGCTTACATTACTTCTCAGAAACATCTCAGTAATTTCAGGTTGAACTGCCTACATCTTTATCTCTCTCTCTCTCTCAGATCCATAGAGGTTGAGGACTTTATTCAACCACAGAAGAAATGCAGCAGGCTCCTGCTTTATTGGCAAAAGCAGTTGCCCTCTTTGGCTGGCAGTTTATTAGTTGAATTGCAGTGTAATGAGAAAGAGAGAGCAAGAGCAAGAGCAACAACCCTCTGATTCAATAAAACAAATACTTGCACACAAAAGTGTGAAGCCTCAATCACTCTGCATCAAGATGTGAAAAATGTTATCACTTAAACTATGTCTGCCGATCACACATGTACACTTGGGTAGATGTGCTGTCTTCATAGAGCCAAAGTTTGTGGTCACATTTTAAATAATTACATTCCAGAGGAAAGAACCTTACAGTGTCACATGCACCATACATCTGTGAATAATATTTCTGCGAAATTAGTATTGAATATTGGTCATATGAGGAGTCACATAGATGTTTATTAGGGTTGATTATGAAAACAGGCAAGCAATTTGATTACCTGCTCATATGACTATATATGTGCAACTGGTCTTTTAGTTCAAAAGTACCATCTTGTGCTATAGAGGAATTTGACTGATAAAAACTGTTTTAATCCTTATTTAAGGAAGATTTTCATTCCTTTGAAGAAAACATGACAAACATTATTTTTAATACGAAGCTACAACCTCTTAAAAACTTCTCATCCTTACTGTAGGTAGTAATATTAGAAGTTTAGACTTTATTTCACACACCAGAACAGTAACAATGTCTGTAATGAAATAAAAATAATAAATAAAAACAACCGCCTACCTTCATTTTATTGTTCTTCAACCAATAAATAGTTTACTGTCTTAAATTCCCTTACTACTACTAATACCACCACCACCACCACCACTACTACTACTACTACTAATAATAATAATGATAACACTAATAATAACTGTGTCACAAGTATGCATTCCTGACTCTGGAAATGTAGTATTTTTAGTCAATTTGAACTTTTTTTAGTATGGCATGTAATATAAATTCTCACCATTATCATCATACTATTATTAAATGGCATCCTTGTCTCGACTCTAATTGGCTGTCAGCAGCTGCTTGAAATATGAAACAAAACAAGCCTGTTTTAAAGTTGAGCAGGACTCAGTTCTTCTTCTACAAGTGTGTGAAGTAGGTTTGGTTTAATATGGTCAGAAGAAATATACTAGAGTGTTTCATAATAAAGTTAAATAGACTGAATGATGGTGCAAACAGCTTTGAGAGACGATTGTGATTTCGAACAATAATATATATGACCCTGAACCACAAAACCAGTCTTAAGTCGCTGGGGTATATTTGTAGCAATAGCCAAAAATACATTGTATGGGTCAAAATTATCATTTTTTTCTTTTATGCCAAAAAATCATTAGAATATTAATATCATGTTCCATGAAGATATTTTTTTTAAATTTACTACTGTAAATATATCAAAACTTAATTTTTGATTAGCAATATGCATTGCTAAGGACTTTATTTGGACAAATTTAAAGATTTTTAAGATTTTTTTTTGCACCCTCAGATTCCAGATTTCCAATATAGTGTGTTTGGCCACATATTGTCCTATATAAAAAACGTTATATTAATACAATGTATACATCGAAATTTCCAACAAACAAATTGACCCTTATGGATTGGTTTTTTGTGGTTCCAGGTTGCGAACAAACGACACAATTTGTCACATATGTGTAAGTGCAAGTGACATTAAGCAATATGTATTGAGCAACTTTTCTGCCAAAACTTTGGATTTTAATAGTTTGTATGTATGTATACACATACCTACTTTTTATATTGTATTTATTTATATTGTATTTATTTTGTGCACACTGGAAACATACAAACCTACCAAACTTTGCTATAAGTTTGATCACAACGTATAATCATTGCTAATGATAGTTTTTACTGTCGTCTTGAAATTACATGACATTAGCTAACGTGCTGATAAGGACATCATCTTGACATAGTCTCCACTGATAAGCTACTCCTAAATATAATGTAGAAACTTAAATTTTCTGTAAAGCTGCTTTGCAACGATTTGTATTGTGAAAAGTGCTATACAAATAAACCTGAATTGAATTGAATATGAGTGTTTAAGAGAATGAATAGCTAATTTTAAGTGGTGTGTAAGTGCAAAGAGATCACAGCATTATTGTGACTTTAGGTCAGCTGTATAAAATGAGTTAACAGTGCTAATGAGTATTTGTAAACATTCTTTGAGCAAATATTTTTGCATAACATTTTTTGGGGGGCTTTATAGATTAAATCTGTGAATAAAGCTGAAAGGCAAAATCTAAAGTATTGTCCATTGCTTTTGTGGCTGGTAACACTAAAAGTGTGATTTCAATTTATAAATGCTCTCATCCAATTATTTCAGTGTGTGCATCAAAAAAGCAATAAGAGAAACAATGTTCTTTTTAAAGAGAGATTAAACAGGTCAGTACGTGTGTTGTCAGTGATGCAGCTGTGGTGGTACACAGAAGATATGCTTCACAGAGGGACTTTTGTTGAAACATTACTGTATTATGCTAATGTGATCACAGAGCACAGAATTCTAATGTAAAGTGGTTTCAAAACAGGTGGGCATTATACCTAAACTAATTATCATGTTTGGGAAACAAGTCTTGTTGTTGATGTGATGCAACAATCTGTTGTAGGCCTACTGTTAATCAGATTTTTATAGTGTGTTTAATCTGAATAAGAAATAGGTTAAATCTCTATTACAGCATATGAAAAGGCCAAAGCTACAACGAAAGACTGGGAAGTGGCTGTCTGGCCTGTGCTGAAAACATTTCCCCTTCATCTCAATGAGTGATTCATTCTCAATGAAATGATTTTTACCTCTTTGAGGCATGTGTCTTGTTCAATAGAAGCCAACTGTGCTATTCCTCTTTTTATTCCTCTTTTATCTCTCATCAGGAGTGACATGTGGCCTCTGGACAAACTGCTAATTCACAAAAATATAATTTTTGGCAGTAGATCTACAGATTTACCTAACATCAGCCAGAGTCTGAATACATTTATTTTGGACTCAGCCAGAGCCAAACATTTCTTCTTTAATTTTATTTCCCAAACGTCATCATCCACGTTCTGAAGACTATTTGAAAAGTTTATGGCCATTGTGACATGGTTTTTTATGGCAAATAGCCTTACATAGGTGAGAAATCACTTGATAATTGTGCCGATAGCACCACAAAAACCAAACATTTCAAGATAATTACGATGACTTATGAATATGGTGCAATGATTCCTTTTTTGTTTTTTGATAATTTTGTTAAATTTGGTACATTTTTTTCTCTGTACTTTTGTTTGATGTGAAACTGTTTGGGGGTAAAAAAAAAAACAAAAAATATTATATACATATAGGCCTGCAAATATGTTATACATACACACTTCTGTATATTGTTTTGTTGTGGTGTGTGTGTGTGTGTGTGTGTGTGTGGTGGGTGAATGTATTGGTTAATCAAATTCATTAAGCTTTGGACATTTCCTTGTTCAACCCTAAAAACAAAGCCAAAATAAATTGAAAGAAAATATGGGTACAAACACCTGCAAAAAAAATCAGTACAGAAAAATCGCATTCATATGTTAGCAGTACATGGCCCTATTTGTAGAAACTTTTCTTAGTTATAACCAAATACAATTAGTAAAAAACATACCAAAGTGTTAAAACACTTTACGTCCCCCCACCACCCCCCCCATTTTTTCCCCATGTCAAAAGTATGTTTAATATATTTTACATTTGCCAAACATATGATGGAATCCTCCAAAAGAGTTCAGAATGCTACAAGAGTGACATTTTGGTGATGCAGGAAAAAAGAACCATACAAAATGTATTTCAATACATTTAGTCTGTGCTTGGTCGTCTTGGTTTACCACGTCTTCTCTAAACCTTAAGGGAGCCCTTAAGGATCTAATTTTCTAGTTAAAAATTCACCAAACAACGGCAGCTGTGCAGTGTTGATTTACTGTTTCTACCTTCATCCTGTCTCAATCAAAGAACAGAAAAATAGTGTGAGCTCCCTCTCTCTGCCCCCCTCATCCCACAAACAGTTGATACAACATGATGAGAGATTTTTAAAAAGCAGCCTTTGTTTGTGTCCTGGTGTGCTTTAGAATCCTTTAATTATGGGAAGTCGTATAGTGCCATCAGAGGATAGCAGCCCTGTAGGCTCATCGTGTATATTTGTTTTCACAGCGCTAGAGAGAAGTGATTGTGTTTTAATGGCCAGGGCCTGTGCTGTGCTTACCAGTGCTCTAGCGCAAACTTCATTTTTATTACCTTGCGGAAAATATTTCCTCATTGCTTTCCTGTTTTGCTCTTTCTCAGCTTTGATCTCTGAGAGTAAACCAAAAGCCTTGGAATTCGTAACATTGCTATGATTATAGAATATGTAGAATAGAACTTTGCACTTTGAAACTTTTGAATGTGAAAAATGCAACCATGCACAGTAGTTTAATCATTCCCGAAAGGGTAAGGAAAGGAATGAGCTGACCAGAACAACTACAGTTTAGTCACTGGGATTAATGCTAGACTGACCCCCTTAGATGTAGGGTTAAAGTTGATGCCACCTCAGGGTAAAAAAAGAGAGTTATTGATGCCACTGATGCCCCAGGGTCCAGTCTCCTGGTCCCACACTAGCACACAAAAGCAACTCTGTGCGAAATAGTCTTAGCTACACATCTGGGGGTGAAGGGGCAGGTTGGATTCTGTGTTTAATTGCTTTGTGAATTACTTGTCTGGGATGTTCATATACGGTGCATTCCGAACTAGTCAGTTAATTTACACTATGGCTAAAATCAAAACTGAACTTATCGATTTTAATAAGCTGTTAAAAAACTACTTAAATCAGGTCTTAATTTCCAGCAGACCATTGTGAAGCCAGTGCGGTTTTAATAGCAGCCTCAGCCATCTCACTGCAGCCACTATTTTGGCCACTTCTGCTGTATAAAGTCATCCAGTCTCCAGTCATTAGAGAAAGCGAAATTACATTACTGCTTTACTAATGTTTAATTACATTAATGTGCAATATCGTCGTTAACGGCCATTAATTATAAATGAAGATGTAATTACGGCCATTAATATTTAATTAAAGAGCAATCAAATGTTATTTGGCAGCGTTACAAAACTAGACACTAATAAAAGAAAGAATGTTCTCAGCCTGACAAGACAATGGCCAGTGTGCCATCATATATTGCAGAAACTGAATGAGAAGGGCATGGATACATTTATTCAACCTTTCAGAGATGAAGTTACCAGTTGATGAGCTCGGCTAGAGTTTATGCCCAATGTTTGTGATTAAATGCAAAACACTTTATTTATGCTCACCAAAATGGGTTTTTTTGTCATTTACTCGCAGTCAGACCTGTATGCATTTCTTTCTTCTGTTAAACAGAAAAGAAGATATTTGGAAGAAAGTATTGGTGTTTATGTTTTCTATATGTTATTGGCACATACACTTACTGTGCAAAAACTGGTTTTTGAAAAAAAAGTAAATCCAAAACAAATTCAAAAATCAAAGGTCCACCAAGCTGCATTATTTGATCAATAATACCATAATACTTGAGGAAATATGAACATTTTAGATAACTGGGTAAGACTGTGTAAGATTTAAAATTTTGTGCCAGTAGGAATAAAATACAAATCCTGTACTCAAACTAAAAACTAATAAAAAATTGATCCTATTATTATTATTCATCCTAAAAAATCATATTATTTTGTATCAACAGTAAAAAAAAATATTAAAGTCATTTAAATACATGTAATAAGTAGAACTGCATAACAAGTTTGATCATCATGCTGAAAACTAATAACTTCACCATACTTTACAAACATGTAATCTTAACATACATATGTCGATAACCTGGCGCCGATTCTACCACAGCAATGACGACTGAAGACTGAAAATCAATGTGCATGGTGAGGCTTTCCTATATTAGCATGGGTGTGTGTGTGTGTGTAAAGGAGGGGGCAGGTGCTGTGGTTTTGTCCTTTGAACCTGTCATCACTGTGGAAAGCTAAAGAGATTTCGTGCCTGGCAGAGGCGCTCTGGGGAAAAAACAAGGTTTCCAGAAGTGTCGGAGGGTAAATGGAATTTCTGATCACGGCAGACTAAACGTGGTGAACCAAGAGACAATAGAACTGCCTCAAACAAAGCTCGAGCAATCATTGCTATACCTGCTCCAAACAGCTGTGTATTACTGCATCATACTGGAAGAGTATGTGCTACCTAGACAATCAATGAACACATCAATACTTCATAATTGTTGCATGAGATACGTATGAGGCATCAAAATGAACATTTACAAGCTGGAACCTGAAAACCGGATGATGAGTCTCCTGGCCTGTATACTACATAATACATAATCAAGAAAAACAAGGCTGTTTTTAAAAAGCTGGTACTGTAACTTACGCTGCTACCTAAAACTCATTTGCGTCTTCTGCTCACCAAGGCTTCATTTATTGAATTAAAAATACAGTAAAAACAGTAATATTACGAAATATTACAACTTAAAATAATTTCTGTGATGACAAAGTTCTTGTTTTTCAGCAGTCATTACTCTAGTTTTCAATGTCACATGATACTTCACAAATCATTCTAATATGCTTATTTGATGATCAAGAAACAATATTATGTTGTTATTGTATGTTGAAAAAGGATTACTGACCCCAAACCTTTCAATGGTAATGTACAACCAAGATAGCTGAGGAAATGATAGAAATGTTAACTCTAAATAATGCAAAGTTACATTTTAACAACAAAAAGTATTACTAAAAACTGTTCAGAGTAATATAAAGTATTATTTTACCCAATTGTGTACTGTACTATGCATTTTTAAGCAGTATTGCTGTTAGCTTAGCAACATGCTAAAATCAAACTCTATTGAAATGAATTATATACAGTAGCGTGTGAGTCCAAAATGCTATTTGTGTAGCACATTTGTAGTTACTTCCAACATATAGCATTCCAAATGGTCACTTATGACAGTTAGGATGTTCCCTTACAAGGCAGCTGCTTACATAGTCAGTTTACTAGGTTTTGAAACAGAGCACACGTCAGTAAACCAAATATATTGACAGCTTCAGTATTATGCAGAGCAACATGTTAGTCACTCTTGTCTGCCTGATAAGGTGGCAGCAGTTCTCAAACAAATGTCATCTCCACCGCAGGAGCAAACATCAGTAGACTGACTCAGATGTGCTAGAGAGATGAGAGCGGAGAGATGAAACGGGGAGATTCCAGACCCCACAGCATCCACACGGGCTTGTGTCATTAGCAGGGTCCACAGCTAAAACCAACCTGCCTTTGTGTGCGCCTGTTATATAAAGCCATTGTAGGTTGACTTGCTGAGGCTTTGCAAAAGGTTTAGAGTAAGTGGTGTAGCTTGTTTGCAGTAAAGCCTGTTGCGATTAGTACATAATCATCTGATCACAATGATTTGATCTAATCGTGAATGGCATAGCCAGGATCTTTGTGCACTTTAAATTCCAAACGTGTATTTCAGTCACAGGCTTAAACACAGAGCAGCTCTGGAACATTTGAACTGAAACTTGTGTACGGTGGTTCAAGCCATTGTGCAACTGTGAATGCAAAGCACTCTAGCACTTATTTTCAATTTCAAATTTGCTCAAGA
>JADLZN010000462.1:0-46318 GCA_018155175.1 Sinocyclocheilus anophthalmus
TACTTTTTCAAATAAGTACCGCAAGTTACTTTTTTTTCCAATTTATTGACTGACAGCTCTCCGGTCCCCATGTTGAGAAATCAGAAGATGCTACTTTAGTTCTAAAATAAATATGAATAATGCATTAATTATCTCACCCCACAAAAACACACGATTCAGTCTTCCTCAAAATTGAATAACAATAATGCAACTCAGATTGACGCATAACCCTCAATAAAGAATGGAATGTTAAACAACAAAATATGCCTTTATGTATTATCCCGTTCTATTACCCCATGTCTTTGCTTCTGAGCTCGATGGTTCCGTTCAACGGAACCAATAATCACAAATTCTCGAGACAACATTGTGTCTTTGTTTTATTGTGAAGTGTGTTGAAAGGTCTTCTTCTGCATTCTACTGTACGGACGTAAATTTACTTTCGCTTCAGCCTGAGGCTTATTCATTTCATTTTTGGTGTGAAAAGGTTTTTATATTTGTCAAAAATATAACTTTTTATATTAAAAGGAAACAAGCAAGCCCTGCCCAGATTTGAAAAGTCACGCAAAAGTAACGTAACGCATTACTTTCCCTAAAAAGTAACAAAGTAACGTAATTACTTACTTTTTTAATGGAGTAACGCAATACTGTAACGCAATACTTTTAAAAGTAACTTTCCCCAAAACTGCTGGTTTTGGTTCCCTGTCACATCTAGATCTCCACACAACATTTCAGAAGTTTTGGGGCAGTAATTTTTACAAAAAAATTTGTTTGTTGTTGTTGAAAGAAATTAATGACATTTAATTCAGCAAACAACAACAATGGACGCCTTAAATTGAGCAAAAGACAAATAAAAGGGCATTATCAACTTACAAAAGACCGTCTATTTCAAATAAATGCTGATCTTTGGATCTTTCTGGTCATCAAAGAATCCTGAAAAGTAAATGTATCCCGGTTTTCCATAGAAATAGAAGCAGCAACAAACCAGTTTTTCAACATTGAATAATAATCCGAATGTTTTCCTGAGTCGCAAATCAGCTATATTTTTAAATGTCAATTTAGTCTTTAGGGATTCAAAGTTGAATTTTCATTATTTCAGAGTTTTTTTGATGTTGGTCCATTTAATTTAATTTTTTGTAATTTTTGTTTTTACTTTTTTTTGTATATTCATAAACCTTAAGGTTTACCTACTGTAAAGTAATGTCTTAAATTAATTTATTGCTATAAAATAATTTATTTATAGTTCACAAACAGATTTTATTTTTTTCCATTTTATTTATTTTACTATTTTAATTTATCAAAATCTGTTTTTGAACTATACATAAGTAATAATAAATTAACTGATTTACAAAAAGAAAAAAAATGTGAAAATGGAGCAAATAATAAAATGAAATAAGTAAAATGCTGAAAAACTACTCAGCTTTGCAGAACAATAATCAAATTACATTTTACAATATATTCAATTAGAAAACAGTTATTTTCAATTGTAATACTATTTCAGAATTTTACTGTTTTTACTGTATTATTAAACAAATATGCAGCCTTGGTGAGCAGAAGAGACCTCTTTCAGAAACAACCAAAACACATAGTTACTTTGAACACTATAATATAATATATTATAACAGATTTATTTCTCTATGTGTGTCTTAACCGTATCTGAACTCTTACCTATCTCTATGTTTCTGACTCAGATCAAGCTGTCAGACTTTGGCTTCTGCGCTCAGATCAGTAAAGATATCCCGAAGAGGAAGTCTCTGGTGGGAACGCCGTACTGGATGGCTCCGGAGGTCATCTCCAAATCCCCGTATGGAACAGAGGTACAGCCGAACACCACAAAACAAACCAGCAGACGCCGCTGTGACTGTCAGATTAAACAAGGACTGCTGTGCTGAATCTGCAGGTGGACGTTTGGTCTCTGGGCATCATGCTGGTGGAGATGGTGGACGGAGAGCCTCCGTATTTCAGTGAGACGCCGGTGGCTGCCATGAAGCGTCTGAGAGACGAGCCGGCGCCCACCGTACGCAACGTTCATCAGGTACGAGCAAAACCTCTCCATTAATCACAGAGATAGAGACAGAGATGAACACATGTACAGAATTACAGACAGTTTGAGGTTCTTACAAACATACACACAAAACCAGTGAATATCTGTATGTAAATAATATATAAATAATAATAAATGAACGAAAACATTCCTTCACAGCAGGCTAAGTCTAATGTCATTAATATGCAAAAGAAAACAATTGGAAAAATAACTATGCATTATTCAAATTAAATGGTCTGGTCCACCCAGAAATAGAAATAGATAGAATAGAATCAAATATAACAATATACAATAAAATACAATCATATAAATAAATAAATAATTTCAATTTATTCATAATGGTCTGGTCCAACCTGTAATAGAACAAACAGAATAGAATCGATAATATATAATAGAATAGAATAGAATAGAATAATAAAGTGAAAATAACTATTCATTACTCAATTAAATGGTCTGATCCAACCCGGAATATAATAGAACAGAATAGAATAGAACAGAACATAATAGAATAGAACAGAACAGAACATAATAGAATAGAATAGAATAGAATAAAAAGTGCAAAACATACCTATCGTTATTCAATTAAATGGTCTGACCAACCCGGAATAGAATAGAACAGAAATAGAATAGAATAGAATAGAATAGAATAATAAAGTGAAAAATAACTATTCATTACTCAATTAAATGGTCTGATCCAACCCGGAATAGAATAGAAACATATATAATAGATAGAAGGAATAGAATAGAATAGAATAGAAAATAGAAGTGAAAAATAACTATTCGTTATTCAATTAAATGGTCTGATCCAACCCGGAATATAATAGAACAGAATAGAATAGAACAGAACAGAACAGAAAATAAACTGAAAAATACTATTCATTATCAATTAATGGTGAGATATGTGTGTCCGTTGCAGTATGTCACAAGGGGATGACAGGGCGATTGCTGCACACGGGCGTCACAGAGACGTTTTTATTGTGCGGTTTTAATAAATAGCTTGTGAGAAACGCACAGCGGCAGGAACAGTAAGGATACTAACTTACAAAAATGTATTTTGGACTATCATTTTAGCAGCCTACTATTTTCTTTGTACCATGGAGTATCATGTAAATACCATAGTACCACTGTGCTATTTCTATTTGAAAGCATCAGCACGGTGCCACCATAGTACTCTTTTTGTTAACAGAGTACTCAACCCTCACAGAGGATATTGGAGGCAGAAAGGACATTGATTTCTTGTTCATTTTCCCAGACTGCAATAAGGTTAAACTGAGAGCAAATGGAAACTTTTAAAGAGAAAAAGACCTCAATAATATCACACGTGCCTATTTAGTTTCATGCAAGATCTCGAATGTCTCAAACTGTCTTCACTTTTGCACTATTAAAAGTCAGAGATCTCAATATGAACCGAAACACGTTTTAAACCATTAAAAAAAACAAAACTGAATTAATCTCAAAATATGTTCTCAATCATGCCTATTTTGAAGGAATAGGAGAAAAAATTGAGACAAAACTGATACTTAAATGGAACACTGCTCAGAACTCAATTAAGTAATTTTTAAATCAGTCTTGAAACCAGGATATTATATTATATATTTTTTCTGAATTTGTATCTTGATACCTTGAAAAACACTCTATATATAAAACATTAAATATTTGTTTATTTTAAATGTATCCTTTCAGTTTTAGTTTTTTTTTTTTTTTCCAGCATTTTGTAGTTTCACTTTATTTAATATTTATTTTATTTTAAGATATTGATGGCTCAGCTAAAGTTCATTCTTTACACATATAATGTAAATACTTTAATGGCGCTCAATTTGATTTCCTATGTAACAAACTACAACACTAACATTAATTTATTATATTAATTTATTTTAGTTAGTTTCCATTTTTCCCATTATGTTTAAATTTTAGTTGATTAAAATGTTGTAATTATTTATTTTTTAATTATACTTTTTGTTAACCATAACAACACTGTAACGAAAAAATTCTTACATGTACATTTATCTCTCCGTCTCTCACCTGCACTCAACTCCGCACATCTTGATTGAAACTGATTTATGTTTTTGGTCTTCAAAAGTCCCCCTCCCATCACACTGTCCTTCCTTACATGCTTTGAGTGCAATTACTCAAGCCTGCAAAGGAACAACAATAGTATTCCAAGGTCATCGGCAACGAGCTGAGCTGACAGTTGGCAGTCCGCACAGATACACAGTAATTTACTCTGTCCTTCAGGACATCTGCCTTTCAGGAACTTGCCAAACCACCAGAACAAATGGTCTGTAATTATGAGCAGCTTCTTCTCTCCAGAAGAACCCAGCTAAGTTCAGAAGTGTGTGCTTATTATTTTATTATGGTGCAGATGGCGTGCTGGTGCACCTGTGGTTTTGTATGTGCACTTATGGTTGTTGTGACTTCCGGGCATGTTAGAGCTCTGGGTTTTTGTTTGGGTTTGCGAGAGGATTTAAAATCGCTGGAGGAAGTAAGGTTTATGATTTTGGGCCACAGTTTCACACTTTTTCACTTGTTTAGTTTATGAGTGCGCACATATATATTCAAACATGCAAACGTGCAGGCACACAGTGAGCCCAGAAGCTATTTGGACTAGTCTCAAATTAACAAGATAATGCATGATAATACTTCATAATTTAGTACTATTAATGTATTTTGCAACTTTTGTCAATTTGACATTGCAACTTAGAGGGATAGTTCACCCAAAAATTTAAATTCTGTCATTATTTACTCAGCCTCATGTCGTTCAAAACTCATATGGGATTTTTTCTTCTGTGGAACACAAACGAAGATATTTGAAGAATGTTAGTATCATTAAGCATTCCACTGTATAGACCAACAATATTCTTAGGTTTGAAAACATAAAACAAATTCTTAATGTTTCCACAGAAGAATAATTTGAACTATACTTAACTGCTCTCTCCCACAGTGAAATCTTATTTGTTCAAAATCATTATTTTCATAATGCTTAAGACATAAAAAAATATTTTCTGAATGCACAGTACAATGATGTTATGAAAGTTAGCCTATTAGACACTTGCAATCTAATAGCTATAAAGAATGGTTGTTATTGAAAAACTAAAATCAAAAATATTAAGAAGAAAAACCCTTTTTTCATTAATTGAAACAGCGGAAATAAATATAAATATTAGATGAAACGGACCTTGCACACAGACGACAACAAAGAATGTTTGTTATTGTAAACTAAAACTATTAAAAATTATTTTTAAATGAAATAAACCTGAAATAAGGTATAAATATTAGATGAAAAATTAAACTTTAAAACTAGAAAAATTAGAAATTTTGCCTTGGCAACTAATTGAAATAAACTGAGTTTAAGTACTAAAATTTGTAAAACTAAAACAAAAATAAAACTGAGAAAAGCACACAAGAAACTGACTAAAACTTAAAATAAAATTAAAATGAAAACTGAATGTAAAATAATAAAAACTAATAAAATCATAAAAATAAAGGCTAATTAAAAATAACTACAAGGATACTATAATAGCATATAAAAATACAAAAATATTAGTGAAGAGAAGTGATGAAAACAAGCATATGCTGACACAGCTACTATAAGTATAGGCACCCCATTTATTTAGCATATGCTTTTATCCAAAGCAACTTACAATTCACTTGTCAGGTTAAGTGGCTTTCTTTAAGGACACAATAGTGGTAACTAATGGGTCACCCCTCATGGGGTTTGAAGCTACAACCTAGCCAGTTCATTGTTTTAAACTGCTGAATTAAAGCACACCCTCATGATCATTAAGAACAAACGGCAGCTTTGCGTGCCGCGTCCACGCCTTTAAGTCATAAATTATGCCTCTTTAGTCATTAGGCTGAAGAAGCATGAATGCAGAATTATTCCTCAGCAAGAAATGGATTTGCATAGAAGTTGTGGAGGAAGCTTTTATCATGTCGTGCAAGATTCAGATCAACATTTGACGGCAGCGGTGCTGGAACCCAGGGCGATTGTGTGTGTGTGTGTGTGTGTAGCTTAGTGGTTTTGCTTATTCATGCATGCACTGTGACATTTCCTTTAGAAGCTGGTTTACATCAGTGCCTGTCTGTGGCTAAACAGCATTTCCTGTCTGCGGGTTGGCAATTCAATATCACATTTTCACAAGCCCAATAACCTCCTTTGCGATTTTGGAAAGACAAGGTCATAAAAGGTGACATCTAAAGTTTGAGAGCGAGAGCTAACGGATGTCATGATGTGTCGTAAGCAGTTGCTGATCCCTGTCATTTATGACACTCCCTCTTGTGCTCCGTGCGGGACAGAGTGTGTCTGTTTGTGTTTGCTTAACCCTGTACTGCATAGTGTCACCCTCAGGCAATATAAAATCTTTTTGAAAGCAGTTGTTTACTAGATGTTTTAATCCAAAGTGACACACTCATTACATGGACAGTCTTTCTGAGGCGACCTGGGGTTTAGTGTCATGTACAAGAACTCAATGGTGATTGCTAATGACTTGCTCTTTTTTTCTATTTTTGCTTGTGATAATATACAAGGACGTGTACTACAAAGACAGACAAATAGACAGAATAAGTGAACTTCTATAAACCCACAAATTATGTTTTTACATGATGCAAGTTCAAAAAGCTTTGAACTTTTTTTTTTTGATCAAACTGAAATGTTATACATAACACTTTCTAATACAAAGATCATAAAAATAATTTATATATACTAATTGACCCTTTGCAGAGTTTGCTTGACAGGCGATCTGACCAATCATAACATCGCATCTGCATCTTGCCCGATAAACAAATCAGACAGGAGAGTAGATTCATTTTGGTAGACTTAAACTGGAAAAAATGGTGTGGATTGATGTCTTTCCGTAGTTGAAATACTATTCCTTCTGATGTTCATTCATGTTTATTTCACGCTTTAAGTAAATATGAAAAGACGATCAGTCACGTCTGCCGCTTGAACTGAGGCTCTACAGTGATCTGTCATGACACGTTTAAAGACAACAAACATATTTATTGTTGAATTCTTTTGAAAAAATCATCAAATTTGAAAGCTAAGACTTTGTTTCATAACTAAAGTAACCTGCTGTCGGCATGTTGCCAGTTTCCTCTTTGCTTCAAGATGTACTTTTCACTGCGTGAGAACATGATAGTGTGAGAGAGACATGGCTTGTCGGACATAGCAACAGTAAACAAGGGGACGGGTCTTTGCGAAGGTTCAGTTGAAATGGAAGAAGCTTTACAGAAGACACTAACCTTAGTGTCAGGGTAAGGACTAATCACCATAATGGTGACTTGAACATACAACTTACAATAAAATGTAAGCAAAAACACTACATAGAACCAAAACAACTTTTAATTATGAATAACAAATATTTATGTCATCATAACAACTCATGCTTTGACCAAAAACACAAATTATTCAAGTGCATCATAAGCCTGTTTATTTGGACCCTCATCACCAAACTTGACATTGTAGGTTTTGGTGTTTAATATTTCAACTATTAAGTTGCTCATACTAAATGGCCTCAAAATTGACTGCAGTCTAGACAATTTTAAGCAGGGTAGAGTATTATTTTTATTATATGAGTATGATGGTGGGGAATTATCCATGCTGAGGGTTGTGATGGACCGGTAAAGGTTCCAGGCTTATTTTTAGTCCCAATTCATCCCTGAACTGTTTTGACCACACAATGAGATATACTTGACTTTTTGAAGAATAATGAAATTGTGCAAATGTACATGAATACCAAAGGCGTATGGCAGGTGCATACAGATTCTCTGGCTTTGTAAAAATGGAAAAGGGTGGAGCTAGAATGTTTGAGTGTTATGAGTGTCATTTAACTAGCAGTTTTTTTAAATGTTTTTTTTGTAAAGTGCATGCAAGCATGTTTGTGTATATTTAAGTGAAGTGCACTTGCTGTATTGTTTGAATGAAAGTGACTGCTGAATGAAAAATTGTAATGTAAATATGAAGGTGTGTTACAAAAGTAATGAGTACTGAATAGTACAGTGTAAACATCATGTTGTGTACAAAAACGTGCATTAACCTCCTTCATAAAGTATTTACTTCAATTTACAGCACACAGGGAGCATTCAAAGGAGTCGAGGGTGAAAGGATTGAATTTATTCCTTATGAAATTAACTCTTCATGAAGCCAATACTCAGGAATTCACACAAAACAGACACCATGCAATAAAACAATAAAACTTTTCTGGAGAAGAAATTTTCAAAGAGAGCAAACAACGGCTCTCTCCTCGCCCAAAACAAACAAAAAAACACTATTTACAGACCAACCCTCTCCCCCTGGCCTCTCTGCCTCTCCCTCTTTTCCCCCAAACGGTTTCACCCAAAGTTCATTAAGAATATGCATATCCCACATATAATGTATCTTGTGAACCTGTTGTTTTTTCCCTTCATGTTTAGTGTCATTTTAAAGGTATTTGTGCGATTGGTAAATTGGTTTCAATCTCAAAGTAGTCATTTATATTGTGAGAAAATTTAAAACTTTTGTAGAATTGTGTTCTGCTGAGGAGGGTGTGTTCTCCTCTTTAGAGGTCTTTGGGAATGTTTCTCCAGCCAGGTGTGACCCTGGATCACAGAAACTAACAAACAAAAGGTCTTTTATGTTTTTACAACTGATTTAAAGATTTCTCTGTCTTTGTTCTGGTAGTATTTAAGGGAAAGTTGCAAATCAGTCAGGGTGATTGTGTAGCCAGAAAGCCTGTAGTATGAAGTGTGTTCACACACTTCATATTATGTATTTTTCTAAAAGTCAGGTATGTATTTTACTCTTAGATTCGTCTTTGAGAGATTGATGTCTTGTATTGATTTGATATCGTTGAATTGTCTATGTAATTGGCATAATACATATTTACCTGACTGATAATATTTTGTTATATTTGATTTATTCTGAACTTTTCTTGAAATTATTATGACTAGTAAACTGTGAGGAGGCTTTTGTTACCGCAAATCTATGACCAGGATAGATCAAACTGAAGGCTTGTGAATGATAGGAGCAGTAGGCACGTCATCGGAGACCTTCTGATTTCTGTCTATCGCCGATGTTAGCAATTTGTATGAGAAAGGACTAAGTAAACTACACTTTTTGTCATAAGCAAGCAGTAGGCAGCAGGCAAAACAGGTATTAGTCTACCTACACCCTCTGACTAACATCAGACTGGCGAGTTTGTGATCGTAAGATCCACATAAGGCCAACGTGAGACTTAAAAGAGACATTAGGTCCCCAGTGAACGGATAAGTGAAAGTATAGTGAGTCAGGAATCATCGAATCGCTACTTAATTTGTGATCATTAAAAGAGTTAGGCAATTTTCAGAGCATATTTCTAATTAAAAACGATCAACTTGAAATTGGATTTAGATTGAACATGGAGCTAGACTAAAATTGAAACTAAGTCCTGATAAATTCAGAACCGCAAGTAAAAGACCGGATACGCATTAAACCTTCAACCAGGCCGCTGGATTCCGCTTTTTGGGCTGGCGGGTGGATCCTTACCGGCTTTTCTCAGAGCTACAATAGTGATTGAGCTAAGGCAGATTGCAATAACTTACCGACCCACGATTGAATCTGCGATTGCTATTGCACAATCCCATGCATTTTAGAAGCGTGCATGTATGCACATCTTTGTGTGAACATTCACTGATTTACACGCAAAGTGTTTCTTTAAGCAAGTATATGTGTGCATGTGTGAATGTTTACCAGTCTCAGGGGCCTTTAAGTGTGCTGCATAAATGTTTTTAAATAAGGGTTCTGTATGAGTGTGGGTAGGTGTTCGTGCGCATGTTTGAGAGATGAAAGCGAGAGCAAAGGTAAATTAGAAGGGCTTGCAGTATCATCATTTTCCCACAGGGTAGTTTCATATGCTGAGGGAACCACTTAGTTCTCTCACTTCACGCTGTGCTATACGGTTTAATTTGAAGTTTAAAAATTACTTGTTACAATATTTACTTTCATTATGATTTTTTTTTTGGATAATTTTTAATGATGTAGCAAATTCAGTGTGTGTGTTTGTGTGTTAGCTGCTTTTTGATATCTTTGACAGGTTTATCGAGTTGCTGTGTAAAGCAAGAGCGCTGTAAGGCAAGGTGAAGGGAACTCAAGCTCAGAGTCTCTCAGCACAGACACGGTGCTTCGACTGGTTCACGGCTGGAAAATCAAACCTGAACATTGTTCTCAAAGGTTTCAAAACCAGTTCTGACCCAAGAAGTGACCCACACACTTTATTGTGCTGTATTTTTTGTGCTTTGCAATATTTCACCACTTTTCAATGACAAGCCCCCCCCCCCCCCCCCCCCCCCCCTCAAACAAGTAAAGGATAATTGCTCTAAATGCTACATATACCTCAACAATCAGGTAGTACGCATCTAAATGCTACATAGATATACTATTTACAGAACCATTCAAAATTTGGAGTCATTAAGATCTTTTAATGTTTTTGAAAGAAATCTCATATGCTCACCAAGGCTACATTTAGTGCGTAAACTACATTAACATAATATGTATATAATTTCTATTTTAATTGTTCCCTTAAATTTATTCCTGTGATGGCGAAGTTGAATTTTTTTAGCAGTTATTACTCATTGATTTTTTTTTAAATAATATATTATCATGTTGAAACAGTTCTGCGGCTTAATATTGTGTAAACTGTTATTTCATGTTGCTACAATCCATATGTTCCAAAAGAACACCATTTATTTGAAATATAAATCTTTGTAATATCATTTCTTGTCTGTGACTTTTACAGCAATTATGTTGTCTTGTGAATAAAATTACCCATGTTTGTTTTAAATTTAAAGTTGTATCCTTATGTAAAATTATGGTATTTTATGTAAATTTATGTGGCGGTTTGATGCTGTCACTCTAATTAAGATTGGTTATTCATTTAACAACCCTGTTTGTTTCAGTGCCTTAAAATATGCCTCTGAATTAAGTTATATAATTAGATTAATATGAATTTAAATAGATATTGCCCCCTTGAGTAACTTTCAAATTAGTTAGCCTCTTCTATTCTATACAGTATATGTTAGTAGAGAGCAGTGTATCTAACTTGACTGTGAGTGAACTACTACATTAAATCACAAGTAGCTTGTTGCAAAGTAACCTGAAATTGACCATCACATATTTATTTTCCTCACAAATAATATTCTATATTCCAAAAGTGGTTACAACTCCCATTACATTTCTGCTGCGGTTTTCAACCAGACTCCCTCCCTGCAACCCTTCTGGGATAATGCATTCGGCAAATTGACGACAAGATCGCTCTCAACTTGGCCAAGTGTTTATGTTATCAACCACCTCAGTCCACCATCTGCTGGGACACCAGCCACACATCCCCCATAATTCCCTGTGCAGATGTGGCCATAAGGAGCAAGCTCATCCCAATCTCTCCATGTAATCCCTCTGCAGCCCATTCATACCAGAGAGAGGTTGCACAATCACCAATAGACTTGGCTTTCATCAGTTTGGTTCTTTTCTTTTATTCAGGTCAATGGTGAAGCATGTTCTCATACAGTACAATCACACTGCATGGAACGTCTTATGGCAGGAGGATTAAATCGCATATCGTCAAATCAAGTGAAAACAAGCACAGATAACAAAAATACTTTCCCCTTTTGCCAGTAACCTTTATCTTAATTGGAATTCCTGCTGCGTTTTACTTGCTGATCATTTGTTGAAGAAAATATATGGTTTCAGAGTCATGCACATTTCCTGGCAGAGTAATAACCCCAAAGTCATGAATGACATTTAATGTTTGAAAGATAAGAGGTGAACACAGATAGAAACTGATTACTGACTGACCGCACGCTGTCACCGTTCACTTTGAAAAAGCTAAATTTCTCTTCGCAGAATCCGCATGAAGTGTTTTTTTTTAAGTTTGTGCTTTATCTCGCTGTGCTGGAAGCTCTTCGCTCATTAAAGCTCTGTTGACATTAAATTTAAATTAGGATGCTCTCAGAATCGTATTTGGTTCGATATGACAAAATTATTTGGTATATCAGATACTTAATGTCAAAGCATTAACATTTGGCACCTTGATTGAATATATGGATTTTTTTCATATTTCATGTGAATGTTCAAGTGTAAGGCAGAAGTTCTGAATTGAAAATGACTAAAATATGTGATGCATACTTATTTATACAACATATATACAACAGAGTCACAAAATTGTACAAAATGTCTTCAATAAATAGTCATGGATCATAAACAGTCCATAAACAAATCGATTTAAAATGTACTTCATTTAATTTTCAATATAAATGGTGAGTTAAACATTTCTTATTAATAATAATAATAATAGTGTTCCTGAAATGGATAACATCAGAACACAACCTCAGGCTTGTTTAGGAAACTGTGTAACTGCCTACATTTCTACATACTCGCATAAACGCATCTATCATAACACAATTCACTGCAGTTTTCCAGTGAAATGAACCTATAGCACATTAAAACGATAACTTTCTTTTCTTTTCACACAATTAATGATTATGGGGCAGATTTTTGCTGAATCCAAGGCTTGTTGTGTTGCACGGTTCCTTCCACAATACTATGCAAGGGCCCGCAAAACAAGTTTTCATTACAGCATGAATTGCAACGAATAGTTAACATTTTCATCACATAATTTGCTCCATTTGATGGCTTTGCTGGACATAGTAAACTGCTCGGTAGCTCACCCTGGTACAAAGGCATTGCTTTGCGATGCAGAGTATTCTGGTACAGTCCTGTAAAACACACGTCATACACTCCACAAAAGAGCTCAAGGACTTGCAGAAGCAGGATAAAAAGCTATGGTTACTTCAGCAAATGTGTTTTTTCTCACATTTGCTTTTCTTAACATTATCGGTAGGGTTTAGTGTAGGTGGTACATATTCATTTTCAACGCAATGGATCATTTTTGCGCCACTCTACACCCGCCATTTCATTCATTTCTAAATTGCCCATTTACAAACCATGTATAAAGCAGTAGCTCATTCATGTTTCAGTCTGTTTTCAGAGAAAATTAAACTTTGCTAGACAGAATATTTTGCTTTGAAACTGCTGTAAGACATGCTACAAGTAATGTAATATCATTTTGCAATTATTTCGTACCCACAGGAATGTCATTTTCATGGTGCTGTACTGTTTAATAAACCTGCATCTCCAATGGAGAAAAAAATGAAATGGTTATAGCGCTGCTTGTAGACGTGTCACCTGAACAATTCAGTAAAATGTACCCAAAGCAACATGTTTTAAGTTTTTCCAGAAATTTAGGCACTCACAAATTTCCAATGAGCCAAGGTTGAAAATAAAACAAGCACCCTGAGTTGTACATAATGGTTTTGTAACATTAAAAAAGTCAAGTGTTCATAGTTCAAAACATATAAATTTGCTTCATGCATCCATGACGTTTCCTTCTGAACAGTGATTGGCTGAAAACAAAAGTCACTCATTGTTATTGATGGCTGGTGAGGGTTTGCTCCTCATCCCATCTGTGGCAGCCCTGGAGGTCTCAGTCACAAACCTCCGAGGAATCCATACCGATGTCATGATCCGCACATACTCCTTTCGGAAGTTCCGATTGAGGAGTCCGTAAATTATGGCGTTGAGGCAACTGTTGAAATAGGCCATAAAGTAGCTGACCACAAAGAGCCACTCTGGAATATGTGGAGCCATGACCTCTGGATCGATGGCCACCACGAGACCGATTAGATTGAGTGGAGCCCAGCAGATTGCAAATAAAACGAACACCACGAACATGGTGACGAAGTTGCGCAGGTCGCTGGGTCTCACCCTTGAGCGTTCCTCGCTCTTCACCTTCCTCCTCACCTGTATCACCAGAACCCAAATCCTCAGGTAGCAGAAGGTCACCACCGTGATGGGCACCAGGAAGTGAACCACCACCACCACCACAGTGTACGAGCTGCTGGCAGTCTGTGTGAAGGTGCAGGAGTAAACGCGAGGGTCATAACTCAGCGAACCCACGAAGAAGTTGGGAAGAATGGCGAGCACAGTGAGTGCCCAGATCAGGGCCACTAACAGCAGCGTGTTACGGAAACTGTAGAGACGTCCGTAGGCAAAACTGTGACATATGTAGCAGTAACGGTTGATGGCGATGCCAGTGATGTTGAAAACCGAGCCGATCACACTCAGGCCCATTAGGAATCCGCTGACTTTACACTGGGTTTCCCCCAGAGACCAGCCGTCATGGAAGATTGCATACAACACCACCGGGTAGGGATAGAAAGTCACCACCAGGTCAGCAAAGGCCAAACTGACAACAAACACATTCCCTGTGCAAAACAGAGCAAGAGAAAGAGGGCTTGTAAATAATCTCATTTCTACTAGCACAGATTGATGTTGATGCGATAGCACAGTTTGTTATGCCTACTGTGACAAAATCGAAAAATGTATTACTTACACCTGCTCCTGGTGCCCCTCTGTTCTGTAAAGTTTATTTCAAACCTATTTCAGCTCACCTGGCCTGTGATTTTTTAAGTGATCCTGAAAACTTGATTAGCTGGTTCAGGTGTGTCTAATTAGGGTTGGAGCTAAACTCTGCAGGACAGTTTCTCTCAGAACCACGGTTGAGTACCTAGGTGTTTTATGTGAATAAAATTAATATAATAAAAAAGTTGTTGTTGTTGTTTTTACAATTACAATTTGACTCTGTGGCCATATCAAAAGTTTGTATTATTCCGTGAAGAAATCAATAATACAATAAATTATATATTTTTAACAAATTTTAGATCTACTAACTAACATCTGATTACCCTACCATGAATACTGTGTGGTTTTTGGAGTGTCTTCTGCGTTTACCCCCTATCATTCACAAGCTGTGGTAATTTTTATATAAGATATATCTAATGATTTTATCACAAGGAGGCATTAAAAAGTGACAGAGTCACACACACACTCACAGCCATACACAAACATACATTGTTTTTCAGGATTCTTTGATTAATAAAAGAATATAGAATAAATTAATATGCATTATATTCAATATCCATCACCGCTTCCGTCAAAAATAAAAGCGCACATTGTTTTCCTTTGAATAATTTCTTGGGCATCAAATCAGCATATTAGAATGATTACTAAACATCATGTTATACTGAAAACTGGAGTAATGGATGCTGAAATTCCAGCTTATGCCACACAAATAAATTACATTTTGAAATATATTAAAATATAAAACAGGCCTTTAAATTGTAATCATATATGTCAATATTACTGTAATTTTCATTAAATAAATGCAACTTTGTAAGCATTAAAGGTTTCAAAAACATTCAAAAAATTGCAGACAATAAACTTTTGAAAGGTATTGTACTCTGACCGTACCCTTCTTTTTATTTTGCATGTTAAACTTTTCTGTTGTCACGAAAATGATGTCAGCTGTACATGAAAATCATGTGTTTATGATTCCTGTAAGTACATTTATGTTGACTGCAATAAAAAAACACCTTTTCACAGTATATCTGTCAATTTTGTTGCCCGGCTTCCTGCCTTTGCACTTCCAATCATGTTTTATGCCTTTTAAATTGAATATAGGGCTAAACTCATGTGAACGACAAGCTGAGAACCCGCAAGCAAATAAGAGAGGAAACAAGAATCAAGACTGACAAAGCTACAGTGAAAAGAAAAGACAAAGAATGAATCACATCAGCTTCAAAAGCAGGATCCCCAGGGAGTGTGAAGCCTTTGATTACACTGTGACAGCAGAAAACACATCGCTCTATAAAACAATGCGCTCTCTTCTAGCCTCTGCCCTCTCAAATTAATCTCATGCATGGTCTGCTGTGTTAAAAGTTATGTCAACCAATCCATTTACTCACTTTCTCATGTTAAACAGTGACTGCTTACAGCCGATGTAGAAACAGCTGACTGAGTCATCTAATTAGTCCAGATATCCCTTCATTCTGTGTTACCGGTAGCAAATATCTGCATACAGATACATTTGCTTCAGATATATTTAAAGTGTAATTTTTGTGTTTTTCCAGTTGATTTCCCATCAGAATGATGAAAGTGGAAGGAAGTGGAAAGTTGAATCTCCCAAAAACATGGCCAGCTCAACATTTTAACCCAAAATTAACGGAAAAAATGTATTTAGCATAAATCCAGTCTATTTTTTAGGATCAATAAGGTTTCCTTGAAAAAAAAAAAACTATATATATATAATATATAGATATATATAAAAAAATTTTTTTTAATATATTAATATATTGTCCCTAATCCGGTCCATGGACTTCCGTTCAATCACCAACAGAGGTCACCCTTTCATTACATTGATTCTCGCACAACACAAACTGTTGCATATCTTCCCGGACTACATATCCCACCATTCATTGCACTGATTGCACACAGCCCTGATTGCACACAGCTGTCATCAATCCCACTTCCCTATATATACACGCACGATCTGATCCCCTCAGCTGCCGGTATCTTATGCACGCACGTGTCAAATCTGTCCAATGGAGCAGTGAGACGTCATGAGCGGGGTGATGTAAGCACCAGAAAGCATAAAAGTGCATCCGGCCGGGCGCAAACCAGCTTTTGCTCTTCAGTAGCGCTCTGTGTATGAGTCTGTCTATTTACTGTTGTCTGTCCGCACAAGCACTCATATATATAAACAATGAGAAAGTCTATGGCGAGCGAACGGCATTACCAACGTCTGTGTTTTTCTCTATCTCTCTCCCTGCCCACGATATCTGGCGGCGGGGATACACACGATTTGTGTGTCGTTTGTTTAGGAGCGGAGCATGCACGGTCAGCTTTCGAGCAGCTGATTGTCATCACTGCGAGCTCTCGCTGCGCACGCTCCGCTCTCGCCTGGCTGTGTTTGTTGAGAGCGGCCAGGCTCGCGATCCCGCTGCGGTCCCGCTGTTGCTGAGGCACAGCACAGACTGTTGTCGTGGGAATCGCAGGTGGATTTAGCGGAGAGGTCCGAGACGGGCTCGTCCTTTTCTCGTTCCTCACCCGCTAGATCCGCGGCTCTATCTCTCACACGTCAGAAGCTCACACCCGCGCTGCGTTTTTCAACAGTTTCGAATTATCAAAAGACATTGTGGTGCTGAAGTTGTTATATGGGCTATGCCAGTGTTGGAGCAGACACTTGCGAGCTGGATCTCTCCCCATCCTCAGCAACCCGCCCCCCTCCACAGAAAGATCGGGGGTCGGGGCGATGCTCTCAGTTGGGGTCTTCTAGACCGAAAACGGATCTGCGGACCGTTATTTGTCTAAGAGGACCTCAGCGAAATGGTCCTACCATTGTCAGGTCACTGAGGGCAGCCCCACCTGGGGAGGAAAGGATAACACCTCAGTATACGGTGCCCTATTCTCAGTGCACTCACGGAGGCTTATTGACACCCCTGCCACCCTCGGTGCTTCAGGGATCAGTGAGCTCCGACGAGCGAAATTCCCAGTTGCCGCCCGGCAACGGTACGGCACGGGTGAGCTTGCCCCCTCAAGTGAGGGTGCTACAGCGGTCGGGTCGGTTGTTCCCTCAGTGCCATCATGGAGGTTCATTGATACTCCTGCCACCTCGGTGCTTCAGGGCTCAGTGAGCTCCGACGAGCGAAATTCCCAGCTGCCGCCCGGCAACGGTACGGCACGGGAGAGCTCGCCCCCTCAAGTGAGGGTGTTACAGCAGTCAGGTTGGTCGTTCCCTGCTGGTCATCTGCTTCAGGGCACTGAACTGGCTCCTCTAATAATACCAGACGCCAGCTGTTCCCTTAGTAGATTTTCTGGTAGCATGGAAACTTCTACCAAATATCTCAAAATGGGTCCTGCAAATTGTAGAGAATGCTACGGAATCCAGTTCGGTTCTCGTCTGCCTTGTTTCAACGGGGTCATCCCCACACTAGTGGTCCCCGAGCAGGCTCTGGTAATGGAACTAGAAGTTGATACTCTCTTGAGGAAGGGGGCCATAGAACGTGTTCCTCCTCTCTCTTGAGAGCGTCTGGGTTCTACAGCCGTTAATTTATCGTTCCGAAGAAGTATGGGGGGGTTGCTTCTGATCTTAGATCTCCGTTTTCTGAACCGCGCTATCAAACGGCTTCGTTTCAAGATGCTTACTATCAAGCAGATAGTATCTCAGATACAGTCCGAGGACTGGTTTGTTACGATAGACCTCAGAGACGCTTATTTCCATGTTTCCATCCTCCTCTCAACACTGGAAGTTCCTGAGGTTTGCTTTCGGTGGCGAAGCATACCAATATAGAGTTCTTCCCTTCGGCCTTTCCACTCCTAAGTGTGTGCATGCTGCTCTGGCTCCACTGCGACTCCTGGGCATCCGCATACTCAATTACATCGACGATTGGTTAATACTAGCTCAATCGTAGCAGATGGCGGCTCGGCATCGGATGTCGTCTCAGGTGCCCCATATGAGAGAGCTTGGGTTAAGACTAAACGCCAAGAAGAGTGTATTTTCTTCACTACAGAGAACCACTTATTTAGGCTTGGTGTGGGACTCAACCTCGATGCAGGAATGTCTGTCTCCTGCTCGAATCGAGTCATCCTCACGACAGTCACGAGAGTAAGAGGGTCGGTAATCGGCAGGGGGGCTGCGTTCGCGCCCCCTTGACAAGCTGGTTCTCGGACTTGGTGTCCCTCCTCAACGGCTCTCCTCTGGAGATTCCGATCAGGAGGGACCTCCTCTCTCAGGCGGGGGCACCATCCTTCACCCCTGCCTGGTGTTATGGAAGTTGTGGGCATGGCCCCTGACGGGGCACAGCTCCTAGCATCTGGTCTCTTAACTGAGGTTGTTGAGACTATACTCCAGTCCAGAGCTCCTGGCACTAGGAAACAGTACTCCTTGAAGTGGAAACTTTCCGCTTCATGGTGCGGACAGCGACTGCAGGACCCAGTCAACTGCCTAATTGGTACAGTTCTGGAGTTTCTGCAGGAGTGATTCTCTGCAGGGTTATCTCCCTCCCCTCTGAAGGTATACGTGGTGGCTTTAGCTGCTTACCACGCCCTTCTGGGTTGTCAATCATTGGGAAGACACCCACTTTGCCACTCGTTTCCTCCGTGGCACCCTAAGGCTGAGGCCGGTACAGCGCACCAAAGTGCCCTCATGAGACCTGGCTGTGGTTCTTGAGGGCTTATGCAATGCCCCCTTTGAACCATAGAGGAAGTTTCAGTCAGATTGCTCACGCTCAAGACTATCTTTCTCCTGCTATTTCCTCATAAAAAGGATCGGGATCTCAGGCACTTTCTGTTTCGTCCTCGGATTTGCTCCAGGCATGGTTAGGGCATTCCTTTACCCGAGGGCCGGGTATTTCCCTAAGGTGCCCACTTCTTCACCAGGGCCTATAGTACTTCAGGCATTCTGTCCTCCATTCCAGGAAGTAGGCCAAGGAAGGCTTAATCTGCTCTGTCCAGTTTGAGCGCTGGACGCTTACGCACACAGAGCTACCCCGTGGCGTAAGGCAGATCAGCTTTTCATTTGTTTTTGGTCTGCCAAAGAAGGGATTTCCCGGCGACCAAGCAGACTATGAGTAGGTGGGTGGTCAAGGCCATCTCACTAGCCTACGAGTCCTCTGGCCTCCCATCACCTATGGGGGTTAGAGCGCACTCGACCAGGAGTATGGCTGCCTCCAAGGCTTTCAGCTTGGGTGTGGCCCTGCAGGACATTTGTGCTGCGGCGGGCAGGTCCTCTCCGCACACTTTTGTCTGCTTCTATAACCTAGACATGGCATCTACCCCAGGTTCCCAAGTTATCTCTTCGTGATGTGCTCATAAGATACACACACAGGCAGGGAGTAGTATGGCGCAGTGGGTATTCTCGTGGGGGGGTGTTTTTTGTTCCCCAAATCGATCTGATGCATCTCGAGTTCCTGAAGGGGAACGTCTCTATGTTACGTATGTAACCATGGTTCCCCGGGGGAACGAGACGCTGCGTCTCTTTGCCATACGCCCTGCATCCCTGCAGGCGCTACTTCACCGAAGCTGGTTTGCGCCCGGCCGGATACACTTTTATGCTTTCTGGTGCTTACGTCACCCTTCTCGTGACGTCTCGCTGCTCCATTGGACGGATTTGACACGTGCGTCAGAACGCGTTCCACTCAAGGGGGTGTTCCCATAGCGTTTCGACGCAGCGTCTTGTTCCCTTTGGGGAACCATGGTTACATACGTAACCTAGCGATGTTTTCTTGGTTTCTGATCTTTGCCTTTTTTCCTGGATTTATCCCTCTAGTCTCGCCCTTTTGAATCTGTTCGCCGATTGTTGACCTTCGCTAGCCCAAGGATTATTCTTGTTTCTTGCCCGCCATATACCTGTCTGCCATTGTTCGACCCTGCCTGTGTTTTTGACCTCTTCTGTTCTAAATAAAGCTTGCCCATGGATCCGCACGGTCTCCGTCGCTCGTCCCCTTACATAATATATATTATATATATATATATATATATAACGTTATATATATATTATAACACTGTATATAATAACAATACTAAAAATGTTTCATTAAGCAGCATAAAACTTACATGATCTATAACTAGTGTAAAATACATTAAATATGCTAAGACATAAAAATTTGCTTTGTATTATGGTAATGATAATTCTGGGAAACATGTGCTTAACTATAACTTCGCTTAATAAACTAAGTTATAATTTCGCTTCGCTAAAACTAAGATTAATTTTCTTTATGCACAATATTCTTATTTTTTCTTTTTGGAGTGAAATGTGATTTTGACATATTCTTGCCAAGTTTCAAGAGACTCACCTTTAAAAGAATAAGAAATTATTGTATCAAAATCATGAGTGATGAACAGCTTCAATGAGGCACACATTTTCCCCTCATCGCCTTCAGCTTTTTAGACATCCAGACCATTTTAACATTCAGTCAGTGTCTTTCCCCCTCCCAGCCCTAAGACTTTGGATGAAACGTGAGGGCCATAAATGTAAGGACCCCCATTAATCAGATTTTCCTGTTGAAAGTGAAGCAAAACATTTCACTTGGATTTTGTCAGATATCACCAACAGCAATGCATATACAAATAAAAAATGCTTGCTTTTACAAAAAAAATAGAAGGGGGGTGGTATTTTCCCCCCATCCTTTTCAGCAAATGCCAAAAAGTATTCCCGGCACCTCTCAGCATGACATTAGAGATCATAACCCAATATTCTCTGCTGTTCATCACGGTGGCCTTTAAAAAGGATCCAAAAACCTAAAAACTGTTTCAGTCTGTCATGCTGAAACAACACTGACTTTACACTTTTCAGCTATTCCCTTTTCTTAGCTTTATTCAGAGGATAAAGCTAGAGTCTATGAACTGATAAACACAATTGCCCTGACCTACCTGAGCCCAACCTTTCTTCTCTGAGCTTTCTTCTCTTTTCTTTAGACTTTTATCCCCAGACACTATAATTCAACCAGAGATGAAGCACATTCAAGGTCATAGCGCTGCTCTGTAAATGAATGCATCGTGAAGTAAAGCACAGCGTCAGCTGCTATAAATGGCATTTTTTGTGTTCACATATGTGAAGAAACTAACCTGTGTGTAACATGTATATTTTTAAAATCTCTTAAGCCACTTAATGTGTGAACTTCACTATATCCTAATCCTCTTACAAAAGGTTATTTTTTTAGTAATGCCTTTGGTCATAATAAAAGCTCCTGTTTGAATTCATATTTATTTATTTACCTTTATATAACTCATCTCTGCATATTTAAGCATTATCAAGATATAATTATGCAGAATATTAACGTGGTTTCAGACAAAGCTAAATTAGTAAATGATGCCCAATGACCAAGAACAATAAGTGCAGATCTACAATCAGCATAAGAATAAAAGAGGATAAATTTATGTGTAAACTATAGATATATTATTATAATATATTATAATATCTTACTGTGTTCTGCTTTTGATACTGTTTCGCATGATTTACTAATTTCCCGCCTCTCTGATGTGGGTATTTCTGGTGCTGTTCTTTCCAGGTTTTCTTCTTATCTCTCTGACAGACAGTTTTACATCTCAGTGCAGGATTTTCGATCCCCTACTGTTCATTTGAAGCAAGGTGTCCCCCAGGGATCTGTTCTTGTTATTATCATTATTTACATACCACCTCTGCATCAAATCTTGTGCCAACATGGTTTTAATGACCACTTATATGCTGATGACATTCAAATTTACTCTATATTTAAGCCAACTCTCTATCCACACAAATTGACAATTCTCTCTACTTGTGTACATGAAATACAAAACTGGCTAACCTAAAAAAAATTTAAACTAAACATGGACAAAACCGAGATCATTATTGTTGGAACCCCCGTCACTCACTAGAAGCATTCCTAATGACTTTTCTTTTGAGATAGCTGGTACTAGACCATCTTGTACTGTTAAAAATCTAGGTGTTATTTTCGATTCATCTCTCTCCTTTCAAGCTCATACTAACTCCGTTACCAAGTCAGCATCCTTTCAATTATGTTTCATTGCCAAGCTCTGCTGTTTTATTAGTTTTAAAGATGCTGAAACCATTATCCATGCTTTTGTCACAACCCACCTTGATTATTGCAATGCCCTTTGAGTGATTTTTCTGCCAGTTCCATTTCCAGGTTACAGTATATTCAAAATTCTGCTGCTAGACAACTCACCAACACCAAGCGCTCTGCCCACATCACTCCAATTTTGTTCAATCTCCATTGGCTTCCTGTTTCATAACGTATTAAATACAAAATTCTCCTGCTCACTTTTAAATCATTGCATAAACTGGCTCCCCGGTATCTCTGTGAAGTGCTCCTCCCCTACACCCCAACTCGCTCATTATGCTCCTCTGATTCTGGGGGGGGGGGTTAGATCTGCACCCAACCTTTGGAACTCTCTCCTCCCATCTCTCCACTGTCAATAATATTCTTAAATTTAAATCACTTCTTAAAACTCACCTGTTCTCTGAATGTTATCATTTATAAGTTATGTCCTACATCTTTTTGTTTTCTTAATGTTACCATTCTCATTTGTGCTGTGTTTTCTCATTGTGTTATATTTTGTTTTTCAATTGTGCTTATGTTTGTCATGTTTTATGTTCTTCTTTTCAAATTGTATCTTCACTGTAAAGCAACCTTGAGCACTGGAAAGGCGCTATATAAATAAAACGTATTATTATTAGTAGTAGTAGTAGTAGTATTACACAGCATTTTCTGCAAGCTCTAACTCACTCTGACTTAAATATCAAAATATGACAACTACAAAATCTGACAATGAGAACCTAATGAGTAATGAGCCTGTGTTTGATTAATGGTGTACTGTGTGTATGTGTGTGCGTGACAGAGAAAGACACATAAATCTAGTCTGATGTGAATACATGCACGTGATGTGAATAAAGTCTAGGTGAAGTAAGAATAGAAAGAAATCTAAACTGCCATTCAGCTGTGCTCATACACCTCACCATACTCAACCATGCACCAGGGTTCCCAGAACTTTTGATCAAAAATTTTCCATGATTTTCTACAACTTTGTCCATTTGTTGTAGCTGATGGAGGCTTTCTGATCTGAGCATAACCTAGGTCAGGGGTAGGCAAGTTCGGTCCTAGAGAGCCGCAGTCCTGCAGAGTTCAGCTCCAACCCTGAAACTCACCTGCCTATAGCCTTAGTAATCCTGAAGACATTGATTAGCTTGTTCAGGTGTGTTTGATTAGGGTTGGAGCTGAACTCTGCAGGACTGTGGCTCTCTAGCACCGGGGGGGGGGGGGGGGACTTGCCTACCCCATTACCCTAGGTGTAGAGATTTTATAGATTTCCTGATAATTAAAGTAAAGTGAAAGTTTGTAATAAACAAATCCATCAAGACGTTTTTTAACTTTAAACTGTTGCTTCCGGCTAAAATACAAGTCCATAATTTATAATAATGCTTCCTCCAGTGAAAATGTTCATCCCCAGTTGTACATATTTCTTTCCAATTCAGACAATATATCTTTTTCACAGGAGAAAGCAATATTATAGAACAATGAGGTTTGTTTTTACAAAACAGCTGTTCCACTTCAATATAAACTTCACTGAAACTTGTGGTGGTTGGTGGATTATTATGATATTACTATGATTGTTATGATGTTTTTATAAGCTGTTTGGACTCTCATTCTGACAGCACTCATTCACTGCAGAAGATCCATTGGTGATTTATATAATGCTAGATTTCTCCAAATCTGTTCCGATGAAGAAACAAACTGCTCTTGGATGGCCTATGTGAGTACATTTTCAGCAAACTTTCATTTTAAGGTGAACTATTCCTTTAATAGCACATGAATGTCACATATTGAGAAATGAAGAGGAAGAGTGAGAAAAGAAAGGCAAATAAGGACAAGAAGATGTCTTCGTTTTTAAAATTGTTACAGTGTAATGAAAAACCTCACAGAGGAAGCTGGGGGAAAGTTCTGGAGGGAGAACAGAAGGCGAGGGTTCTTATTCCATGTCTAAGGCTCATTATAAAAGTACTTGAACAGGGTCAGACTGGGTTATGAAACCCTCAGAGTACAGTATAAAATGATGCGTATATGCCATGCGCACCTGTCAAAGACTTTAAGCGCAAAAAAGAAGAGCTACAGTTGTAAGACACACAGACACTTCTGCTTCAACATACCCACAAGACAAGTGGCCTTATTTGCTTTTCCTTGCGGATCTGGACAACCTTTGCAATTTTGTGAAGCTATGCCAAGCACAATAATATATCTTGACCCTGCATTTTCCAAGGATTTCTGAGGAAATCCTTCATTGTGTCCAAGTAGTGCATCCAGCGAGGTACAGAATCTCTTGGGAATGAATGGCCACATGGATCAACAGAATAAAAGTAAATAAGAGCCAGTATGGTGCACTAGTGGGTCCGTTCATACAAATGCCTATTTGACCTTTTCTTTACAAGAAATTAAATCAATACTGTGATTAATTCACTGTATAAAAAAACTGTAGAGTTTTAATCATAAACATAATAATAAAACTGAACCATGGGAAAATTAAAAGGTCAGTATATCTATAGAATGTAGACAGAAAATGAAGCCAAATCATCAGCAGAAATCCATGCTGATACATAGTAAGTCTTTAGACTTTAACTGTTTCATTGCGCTGTCCATGGTGCTGAAGTCAAACACACCAAGGGCCAGTTTTACTAACAGCTTGCGCCAATGCAAACCGTCTTTTGGCGTTAAAATTGTATTGTCAGGTTTTACTAAAGACGCGCAGTGATGAATTAGAAAAGGCGTGGACACAGTTATTATTGCGCTTGACCTTATTGAATATGCATTTATAGGAGTTTCCCTTTCAGACACAAAATTTATGGGAGGAGAGTATTCAAATGAATCACGCAACGCGATTTACTAATGTTTGCACTTGTCAAATTACTGGTATTTGCGCAATTATTTAACGCCCCAAAAAAGCATGTCTATTTTGCACTTGAAATGGCTGCAAGTGTTGTTGCTAGGAGGAGGCACTGCAGAGAACAGAGAGTGTGTGGTAGAAGGGAGAGGATTTTTTCCACCTGTATGAATTTATTTTGAATGCCAGAAGAACACATTATCCGAACATATCGTTTGCCAAAACATGTTATTTAAAAAAAAAAATTCAGGAAATAAAAGATGTCTTGGAACCCTCAACTAGGAGTCACACAATACCAGCTCTATCAAAACCTCTTGCAACCCTTCATTTTTTGGCCACCAGTTCTTTTCAACGTAGCTTCTTTTTTCTTTCTTTTTCGACTAAACGCGAATTTGCCTGCGCTTGGTATTTGCGTTGGGTCGCTATGTAACTGAGTAGTTGCGTCTGTGTTTCTTTATTTGCGGTTGTTACATTTCCCCTCCATCTGCGCTGTTGTTTGCATGGCGCTCTCACACTAATTTGTCCGTTTAGTAAAACTGGCCCTAATATACACTAACATTCAACGTTTTTAATGTTTTAACTTGTTTTCAATTTCTTATGCTCCCCCAGGCTGCATTTATTTGATCAAATTCAATGGGCAATTGCAAGATTGTGAATATTATTACTTTAATATATTTTAAAGTGTAATTTATTCCTCTGATGGCAAAGTTGAATTTTCAGCATTATTACTTCAGTCTTCATTGTCATGTGATCTTTCAGAAATCATTCTGATTTGCTGATTTGTTGCTCAAGAAACATTTGTTATTTTACTGATAACTTTGCAAACGGTTGTGCTGCTATTTTTGTGGAATGATATGCATTTTTTCTTTCAGGGTTCTTTGAATAGAAAGTTCAATAGAACAGCATTTATTTGAAATAGACACCTTTTGTAACAATCTAAAGGTCTTTGCTGTCAATAAAATTAAATAAAAGTTTTAATTTCTTTAAAAAATATATTTATCTAACTGACCCCAAACTTTAGAACGGTAGTGTATTACTCCAGATGTTATACAAGAAAGTAATCTAATTGGAAGGAGAAAGAGGTGAGAAGGATTGACTTGTGCTCTGACTTGTTCCATGTTCCTCTCATTAAACCCCAAAAGAAAAACCTAACTTTGAATGATTTTGCCCAAAATAAAACTTCTTGGTCTTCAGAAGTGGAAGGTGATCCAATGGCGTAAGTAGATGAATTTGAACGTCTGATGGAAGCCCTTGTTTCTTGCTATGTGGCTTTTGTTTCACTTTCGAGCTCATGCCACTTAAGTTCAAAAGTTAATTACTAAGGAGGAGGATGCCTTGAGAACTCACATCAGTCCTAAATTTTATGTGCCTTTAGCACGCATGTGCGGTGTTGCTCATAATTGATAAAGCTGTACCACAGGGAGACCCCTCGACTGCATATGATTTAAGATCAATACAAAAAAAAAAAATCGAAAATGAATTTAGAGCCTTGTGTTTGACACAATATGATTGACAGCAATTATATTTTGATATTATTGTGTATATATATTTATATATATATATATAATATATATAGATATCTATATATATATAATAATAGTATTGTTACAATATCACACTCATGAGATATTGCAGTATATCAGTATGGCTGTGATTCAGCCGTAGGTAATCACAGCATGCCTATATACAGCCATATCTCATGTCTACGAGTGTGATATTGTGTTCATACAACAGTTGGATGGCAAGAGTGTGTAAATACATTAAAAAATAACAACGGAGTGTCTTTAAAAACCCTATTTTGTGCAGAACTACTTCCTTCAGCCACAGATTCAAATCTAAAGTAGACAATTTAACAGCTGATCCCAAGCCTCCGCTACTAATTCCAAAACGTCACTTTAGAACTAGTAACGAAGGAACGTTGAGTTGCTTCAATAAAAGCTTATTGTATTACTGTATTAAAAACAGTGTATTATGTATAGTTAGAGTATTATGAGAGACTGACTGAGTGATCGTGATTATCTGCATCTGATGCAGCATTCATTTTTCAGATCAATCTCATACTCACAATTTGTTTGAATATCCGATAGGCTTGTACTATCCTTTTATCTGTTAAGGGTGATTTCTGATGACAGCGCTGCTCGGTGCATTTGTTGGCTGCGTACAAGCTGGTTTTGAAAGAAAAAAATTACTTCCTTGTTCAAAACTGTGCTTTAGTATTTTTTCATTTAAAAGTCTTTACTGCTGACTCGTAAAACAGTCTCTTGTCACCATCTAATGGTGGAATTAAACTAAAATCACCATCATGAACACACACTGTTTCCCAATACTAAATAGTACTATTATTTATATAAAATATTATTGAATAATAATGTTTAATAAACAACAACAACAGCCATCATAGAAGTTGCTAGGCAATTCAGTCAAAAGTTAAAAGGCGGCGCTCTTATATATAGCATTGAAGTTACATAAACATGATGACATTTTGCCAAAATTTGCTCTGGAACAAATAATAGATTAAAGGGATAGTTCACCCAAAAATTCTTTCATTAATTACTCACCCCCGTGTTGTTCCAAACCCGTAAAAGCTTTGCTCATCTTCGTACCAATTTAGATATTTTTGATGAATTCTGAGAGCTTTCTGACCCTCCATAGATAGCAAGGGTACTACCATGGTCAAGGCCTAGAAAAGTACCAAGATGATCGACAAAGTGTTCCATGTGACATCAGTGGTTCAACTGTAATGTTACGAAGCGCCGGCACACGCTCGCGTCATGGTACGAAAATGTAGAATAAAGTCATTATTTTTGTTTCATTTTGATCATCTTGGTACTTTTCTGTGCCTTGAACGCGGTAGTTCCCTTGCTGTCTATGCAGGATCAGAAAGCACTCAGATTCCATCAAAAATATCTTAAATTGTGTTCCTAAGATGAATTAAAGTCCTAATGAATGGTTGGAATACAACCCGAGGGTGAGTAAATTATGACAAATTTTCATTTTTGGGTGAACTATCCCTTTAATGACACCAAAGACCGATTTGCCCAAAACGAATTATAGGGGGAAAATGCTCTCGGTTTAAAACCCCTATAGAACAGCAGAGCCAGAGGTAATTCCAGATGATCTGACCGATGTGGTCGCATCTCGGCGGGTCATGACCGCGAAGGCTTGCGACCCCGCTCTGGAGAGCTCACGTCTCCGAAAACTTCGAAGCAAATTTCAAACAGATGTTATCTTATCAACAAACCCACACATTGAGTCCCAACAAGTACATTCTCACTACATGCTCTTTAATTTAGTGGATTTGGGCACCTGCAATGACCTCGCTTGAGAAATACTGCAACTTCTACACGCGGAGTGATACAGCGGTGATACAGCTGTGGAGTTCTGTTGAACTCGAATATCACACTCTTATCAGCCAACCAGATTCGAGGACCAGAAAGAACTGTGTGTATGTATATATATATATACTGTATATAATGTGTGGTGGTGTGTGTGTGTGTATATACTACAGTGTTGCAAAAAAGTATTTATCCACCACCACCAATTGTGCAAGTTCTCCCACTTAAAAAGCTGAGAGAGGCCTGTAATTTTCATCATAAATATACCTCAACTATGAGAGACAAAACAAGAAAAAAAAATCCAGAAAATCACATTGTAAGATTTAAAAAGAATTAATTGGTAAATTCCTCGGTAAAATAAGTATTTGGTCATTTACAAACAAGCAAGATTTCTGGCTCTTTCAGACCTGTAACTTCTTCTTTAAGAGCTCCTCTGTCCTCCACTCGTTACCTGTATTATTGGCATCTGTTTGAACTTGTTATCAGTGTAAAAGACATCTGTCCACAACCTCAAACATTCACACTCCAAACTCCACCATGGCCAAGACCAAAGAGCTTTCAAAGGACACCAGAAACAAAATTGTAGTCCTGCACCAGGCTGGGAAGACTGAATATGCAATAGGTTAGCAGCTTGGTGTGAAGGAATCAACTGTGGGAGCAATTATTAGAAAATGGAAGACATACAAGACCACTGTTAATCTCCCTCGATCTGGGGCTCCATGCTAGATCTCACCCCGTGGGGTCAAAATGGGATGTTTTGTGAGCAAAAATCCCAGAACCACACAGGGGGACCTAGTGAATTACCTGCAGAGAGCTGGGACCAAAGTAACAACGGCTACCATAAGTAACACACTGCGCCGCCAGGGACTCAATCCTGCAGTGCCAGACGTGTCCCCCTGCTTAAGCCAGTACATGTCCAGGCTTGTCTGAAGTTTGCTAGAGAGCATTTTGATGATCCAGAAGAGGATTGGGAGAAGGTCATATGGTCAGATGAAACCAAAATAGAACTTTTTGGTAAGAACTCAACTTGTCGTGTTTGGAGGAGAAAATGCTGAGTTGCATCCAAAGAACACCATAACTACTGTGAAGCATGGGGGTGGAAATCATGCTTTGGGGCTGTTTTTCTGCAGAAGGACCAGGACGACTGATCCGTGTAAACGAAAGATGAATGGGGCCATGTATCGTGAGATTTGAGTGAAAACCTCCTTCCATCAGCGAGGGCATTGAAGATGAAATGTGGCTGTGTCTTTCAGCATGACAATGATCCCAATCACACCGCCCGGGCAACGAAGGAGTGTCTTCGTAAGAAGCATTTCAAGGTCCTGGAGTGGCCTAGCCAGTCTCCAGATCTCAACCCATAGAAAATCTTTGGAGGGAGTTGAAAATCCTTGTTGCCCAGTGACAGCCCCAAAACATTACTGCTCTTGAGGAGATCTGCATGGAGGAATGGGATAAAATACCAGCAACAGTGTGTGAAACCTTGTGAAGACTTACAGAAAAATGTTTGACCTCTGTCATTGCCAACAAATGGTATATAACAAAAGAAACAAAGTATTGATATGAAATTTTGTTATTGACCAAATACTTATTTTCACCATAATTTGCAAATAAATTCTTAAAAATCCTACAATGTAGATTTTCTGGATTTTTTTTTTCCTCATTTTGTCTCTCATAGTTGAGGTATACCTATGATGAAAAATACAGGCCTCTCTCATCTTTTTAAGTGGGAGAACTTGCACATTGGTGGCTGACTAAATACTTTTTTTCCCCACTTATATATATATATATATATATATATTTTATTTTTTTATTATATAAAATTGTTTCCATTTAGATGTCAGTGGGTGAGCTGTAGAAAATGTTAATATTGGTTCAGTGCAGTAAGCAACAAGAATGATCTTCTTTATTATTTAAGATTCAAGAGAGAAAAAAATGACCTGTCTTTGATCACAACCTTTTATAATTTCAAAGGTTTTTATCAGTGAAGAGCTTAACATTAAATGTGTAGTTTAAATGTTTAAAGTATAAGCCTTGATCATGAAAGGTTAAAGCACTTATCCATATTAACCCTGTTGCGTTTTATACTCACTCCAACAATAAAAATGTTATACATATATTACAACATGCAGCAGGGTGAAGGACTCAGATCAAGGTAAATTACTGAGGAACCACTTTTCTGTTCCTTTGGAGTGATGTATTCACAAGGTCATTTCATACTAGGCAAAATATGGAAATCACATTATAAGGCTATTGCAACTTTTGGGATATGCAGATGAGGATGGTGACATGTTTTTGTTGTATTTTTACGGATTGCAAATTGTGGCAGGGGTCCAGTCCTTGGGGATATGAGAACTAGGAATGATAAATAATAGAGTAATAAAAAATAAAAATAATGTAATAAAAAAATTAAGTAAATCCAATTTATTACATGGCTAATTAACAAATAAAATTAAATAATTAAAATTTTAATACAAGTAGAAAGCTAAAAGATAAAAGAAATGTCAAAAAATGGTCTTAGATTGAGATCTTAATGTATGCGAGTATGAGAGTGAGTAGGTTTAGTTGCCTGTACCTATAAATAAATAAATAAATGATTACAAGCAAGCATGGTGTACTGCTAGCTGGTTTATTTTGTAATAATAACCAGATGACTTTACATTATCTTACTTATCCTAGCTGTTTAACAAATAAAATAATTTTAATGCAAGTAGAAATTGACAACGGTTAGACATACAGTTTAGGTGGTGATTAAATGCCGAAATAAAATGTCATAAAATGCTGTGACTGACCAGTCAGAATCAAGTATTTTTATATAGAATAAACATGTTTTAATTAGCTTAAATCAAAATTAATACAACATGTCCTCATTTAGCTAGGTAAATGTGTGTGTGTAGCTGAAAGTAGATGGTAGATGGTAAAATGATATAACTGATCTGATTTCTGAGTGTTTTTTTAATGAGAGTGGGTGTGTGGTAATGTTATATGCCATTCAAAGATAGTCTGAGGCCCAAGCTTTAGTTACGCTGATACTGCACACTTTTAAACTGCTAACACATACTCTGACAAAACAACCTTCAATACAATCATGTTACGGGATTGTGTTCATGATTTTTATAAACGTAGAATAAAGATATTCATTAATTTTTGCTGACCTGTGTCATTTTTGCATGGTCTTTGAACAAACAGGGCTTGTGTGTGTGTGTGTGTGTGTAAACAGTATGGTCAGAGTGACTCTGTGATGTGGCTCGAGTCTCTTAGAGCTTAAAAAGACAGGAATCACACATATATACACACATCTGTCTAAATGAGGACATAACACAATTCCTAATCCTATCCTTAATTTTTTTTTTCAGTTTTAGAACAAGAAAAAAACTAAACATAATTTATTATATTTATGAATCACTTGGCAGGCTCAACCTGAAACACACACACAAACCTGCTGACCTGCAGATTTGAAGCAAAACTTAATTTATAAGGCTTTGAAATAGTTTTCTGCTTGTTTCAGTGTTTTTAACAATGGCCCTCACAAGTAGTACAACATCTATCTGTGTGGACCGCACCCAGTGCTGCTCCTGTACTTGACCTCTGTCTATCACTCACTGCATGGCTCAATATTTGTCTCAGACATCATAAATATTAAATATGCAGAGAGCAAATATTTGAGTTTGGCCAATCTGCAAAGTACTGCTCAAAGACAGCATTCAGAGGAGGAGAGAGGCTCTTCCAACAACACACACACACACACAGGTTTGTTTATATGGTTTATGGGGACTCTCCATAGGCATAATGATTTTTATACTGTACAAACCGTATTTTCTATTGCTCTACACCAACCCTACACCTAAACCTACCCCTCACAGGAGACTTTGCATTTTTAGATTTTCAAAAAAAAACTCATTCTGAATTATTTATAAAGATTTTGAATACGGGGACAAGGAAACTTGTCTCATAAATCACCTTCTCTCGGGTAATCACCTATGTCATACCCATGTATTATACAAATTGTGTCATCATAAACACAAAACATGCACACGCACGACACACAAGCATGCAATAAACCACAAACAAAAAAATATACACAACCCATCAAATTTATACAAAAATGTTACACATTAAATCACACCTAAGACACACCAAACATGCACAAAACACAGATACATTGAAGCACACGCCAAAATCCAGCCACACACATACCCTGAAAACAATAGACTTTTGTATTATAATTTGCAGTATATATAATCTATTACTATATATTATATAGATATATATCTATATATTATATATAATATAGTATACTAATATTGTAAGATGTCTGTGTGTGACTAGTGAAGGTAATCCATTGACCCTATGTAATTAGACCTCGGAAACCTAGAACATCCCAAAACAGAATTTAAACACACACACACACACATACTCACTGATCTCTCGAACCCGCCTGGAGCCACAGGCAGAGGTGAAAGCTCATTGTCGTGACATTGTGACGCCCGGGTGACCCCGGCAGTGTTGGGCAGTAAGGCATTACTTAGCAACGCGTTACTGTAATTTGATAACTTTTTTAGTAACGGAGTAATTTAAAGCGTTATAATTTTTAAAATAGTAATTAGAGTATAGTTACAAACCAAGGTTTCTAAACGTTACTGCCGCGTTACATTGCTGACAGAATGCAGTGTTTTATAATCTAGAGATGGTAAAAAGGATGTAGCAGCCAGAGCTGTATAATGTAGTCAAGAGTTTGTTTCTGACTGACAGTATTGACTAGGCAAAATGTTGCATCCTCATTCAAAAATAAACAATTAATAAAAAATATTATAGACTCATAAAAAATGAATGTATAATAAATGAAATCAATATGAAATGTAGCAAAAAAATTGCCACCACAAAAAAAACAACAACAAAAAAAACCCAAGAAAGCCTATGTATTAAAGTTTTGTCCGGAAAAAAGGCTGCTGCTTAATAAAAGCATTTGTGGACTTTGAATTCAAGGTAATTTTGAAAGACTGATCACAACTTTATAGGAACGCTTGACAATATTACATTGCATCATATACATTACCACGGAGAAACTTGTTACTAGGCAAGAAGGTTGCATTTATTTGATTAAAACACAACACTCTTGGAAATATTATTACAATTTTAAAACTGATTTCTATTTTAATATACCTTAAATGTACTTATTCCTATGATGGTCAAAATGAGTTGTAGCAGTCTCACTCGGAGTGTTTAAGGTCACATGATCTTCTAAAATCATTCTAAGATAATGTTTGGTGTCAGAACACGTTATTATTATTATTATTATCAATGTTACCAAACTTTTCAATGTTAGTGCAGACAGACTAGTAAAAGACATGTCAATCATTTGTCTGTAAGCATGTCTTTGTAGATTTTGCCTTACAATCAAAATAAGTCTTTTGTGATTCTCACAATTCAAACCACAGCAAACTCATGGCCAGAATCACAAAGCACATTGAACTTCTAGATGTGTGCATTAAAGTAGTTTGATGTGACATTTATTCACCCTAAGGAAATACACAATTTAAAACCTTCAACACTGCAAAGCATTGCATTCTAGCTGTGAAGCTAAGAAAAAAACACATAAATAAAACAAACTCTGCTGAATATTGTGTAAATGTGAGCCGCAATCATAACCCACAGTGACCTGAAAACAGCTGAAAATTGCTTGCAGAGGCCCCTGAAATTCCAGGGACAGTTTAATGAAAGCCAAAGAAACCACATTCTGCGGTTCAGCGACTGGACTTCACTGCACCTGTAACTGAACATCCCACATAAAGGTGCCTTTTACCCTCAGCTTGACCGCATTTCTGATCCCTAATTCATGCAAGAACTTCAAATCACTTTTTTATCTTATTTGTCACCAACACGGCATAAAGGTAACAGCTCGTAGGGTAAATGCTCTCCGGGACTGAAGCTGAGTGTGTGTATGTGTGTCCCAGTTGATGCCACTCTCCAAGGTCTTCCCCTCCTCACTCACTCCATTTCCCCCAAGGAGATACACTCAATAAAGGAGAGATACACTCATCCAATGGAGCATGTTCTAGCGCTCGCTCTTCATTACAGTCCCACTGTGACATCTCACCCTCTCTCATTTCTCGGAGGATTTAAGGACGAATAAAAGTGTTTTATCTCCCTCCTACTCTCTCTCCTCTTTTCCATCGGCTGCTTTTCATGATTCCACAAAACCGATAAGAGCAAATCAAAGAGAGAGGCGAGTCGGGAGAGAAGTCATTCTCTGTTTTGTGCGGCAAAATATTGAGATTTGAAAGGGGATTGCTACTGAGTACCATGCACAGAGTTGTGTCTCTCAGAGTGAATGCTGAGAGTTGAAGGCCTAAAATGTCCTCACTGTCACTGTAACGCAAGTCTCAAGTGGCTTATTGCTTTTATAAAAGGGTAGCAACAGCGATGCCGGTTTAACATGTTAATTTGGTGCGATAAATTATGGAAAAAATAACAATGAATGGGAATGAATGGGAGTCTACATCAAATGTATTTTATGTGTTCATGAGAGAGTGGCACTCCAGCAGATGACGTAGGATATAGGCGTAGCATAAGCTCTGGTGAGAATATGCTAGTCTTGCGAGAGCCAAGTTTTGTTTACAGCAAAGGAAAACCAGTGTCCTCTTGGCTTATACTGAAATCCTACTACATTTTTCTTTACAAATCCTCGTTTTGTACTTCTAATTAGTGACCGGTGTTTTGTTTTGCGCTCTCCTTGGCACTTCTGTGTTTGTCACTTCTTACTGGAGCTCTCTCGTGAACGCGCGTACAGTTAGCGGAAGCTAGAGATTACTTTTTATAAAGTTTTAAATATGGATATTTATCTTACATAGGGCTGTGACGGTGGCAAATGTTTTACCACCGCGGTTTTCATTTTTGGGAGAACTATTCCTTTGATTGTTTTATTAAATAGATTTTTTATATGTATAAAGTGGAAAAACAGCACTATGACAATTTGCCATAAGTTGTAAAATATGATGCTAAATTACGCTAAATGACACTTCTCACACAACATTTTAAATGGCTCCACTCCACTAAAAAGAGGAAACCTTAAGGGCCTTAACTTGACCTTTATTCACCCTAATGAATTGCATTCACATCTTTAGGGTGGGTCCTTACTTGATCTTTCTTAAGGAATTACACACACACACACACATTTTGGGGGAAAAAATGTCCATTTGATCAAAGTCCAATACCAATACGACGACACTGTTTTCCACTGTACAACTCACAAACAAGCAGTAAAAATATCAGAATATTATGCAATTCAAAGATTCTTTAAATTACCAGGGTATACTATCAATGCAATTAAGCCTTGCACGCTACACCTTTAAAACGTTACGTAATCTGACTTTGAAACACACAAAGAATCCAACTTCATTCATTCATTGCTATGGAAACGATGGTGACTGTAGCAGAATGAAACCTGAACTGATGGGTGCAGCGTCTGTGTGTGTCATGTGTCCAATTGAACCATATCAAGTTCCTTCACTGGTCCATGATGACAGATTCCTGTGGTGCTCTGGCTAGCACAGCTAGACATTATTTTCACATTATGAGCTTGCATCTACGCATACCATCTGCTTTGATGCTTTCACAGCATTTCCACAAACCATATTGATATTCAGCATTGTTGATTTGCAATAGGATCCGATACCTCACAATATTATACACAGTGTTCATTTTTTTAACTGCATTATGAACAACTGCATGATTTCCTTCCTGAGATAATCACACTAATTTCTGGATGATTTGTGTTTATATTGGATAGAAAACTTTTTTTATTAACGCGACTGTAGCGCAGGAGTTCTCAAAACAAGAGTAACGGTTCCAGTAACAAGCTACTTTTACCAAAATGTAGAGATGTTTTGCACAACAACACAGCATCACTGTTTTAGCGCACTTGAATTACTGTGGTCTTTTTGCCTCATGTGCATGCTCAATATAGCATCTAAAGTAATGTTAAGTCAGATTAATTGTAGTGAATCAGTTCGTTCAAACGATTTGTGTATATGAGCAGGTTCAAAAAATATCTATAAATATAAACATATTTGTAATGGTTTTAAAGATTTTTTAATAATAAAAAAAATGAATTTAAATAATTTAAAAATAATAAATAATAATAACATACAAATTCAAAAATTTAAAAAGTGTATTCACCTTTCCATGTGAAATATTTTAAATCTCCTTTGTAATGTAAAATATTGAATTAAATCCTTGATTGTTGCTTTCACCTTGATTATATGAATTATGGTGCTTCTAGTTTTATTAGATACATTTATCTATTTGGTGTTCTCTTGGAGGTTTTCAAATTTTAATAAGCCACGTACCCCCAGAGGGATCCTACTTCTGATAGATGCCTCATGATCAAAAGATTTTTTTCCAAGTTCATAGATGAGTATGTTTTCAACTTGTGTTGAAGCATGTGCTCCATTAATGAGTTAACATTAATGAGTTTTAAACAAGGTAAAGTTTGATGCAATCCACCCATAATCCATAATCCATAACCATCCATTACAAGAAGCTAGAAATGCCCAGACCTGTTTGTTATTCATGGCCATGATTATTTGAGACCAGCACATAAAAGCCTACATCACGAATACTTCTTTATCTATCCCTTCTTAACCTATATATTTATATACAGAACAGCTTTCTCAGAACTGCACAGAAGCAGCGTCTTTACTATAGCAAATGTATGCAGATGGAATTCATGTTCTGCAAAAGTCCCTAATTTAAGGTTACAAGGCAGTGCGTCCTCAAAGCACTGACTCACTGGTGTAGGATGACAGATGAGTGTTCGCTGAATAGACAGCCATGATCAAACTCCAGGATGAATTCTGGGCAAGTGTACCTCTTTTTTGAACAGTTACACAACTGAACGTCTATGAAGAACCTCGCGGCAAAAGCTCAGCAACTGTGGAACTGTCAAAACACTGTATGCACTACATCAATATCCGCCTACAAAGGTGGATGTGCTAAGAGTGCAAAAAACAAGCAACGAAGGGCACATTTATATCTAGGACCAATATGGAATTTCTTATAGTATCTATAGCTGAGCTCTATTTGACAGCAATATGAAACATCTCTACCACTCACATTAATGTTCCTGAGTTTATTCTTGCCCCTCTCTATTCGGCTGAGGAGTCTGTGATGTTCTCTAGGTGTTTGCTGGAGAAGGTGGTCATCGATGGATATGGTCTTCCTAAGAGGCACTCTATCCCTCCAAGGCTCTGGGACACGGCTCTCTGAATCCACACTCCGAGGAAAGCGCTTCACTTCCGACAGTGACGATGTCTCCCCTCGGTCATGGTCACGCAGCACTGACCCTGAAAGAGAGAAACAGACACCTCAAGTGATAACTGACACCCAGAGAGAAAGAAAACACCGGAGAATGAGGATAGGACCAAAACCTCCCCTCACAAGAACACACATTTTGAAGTGTTTGTGTTTTAAAATAAAGGATTCACAAAAATATTTAGGCCTAAATTTAGGATTTACGTATATGAATTGCATTTAAACTTCCCATCTCTTTAAACAGTCTTAACATAAGCTATCGTGATGTACCTACATATGGAAGCCTGTTTTCGGCATGGGATAAAAATAATAATATAAAAAAAAAAAGTTTATTGTGACTTTTTATCTCACAATTCAAACTTTTGTCCATGCATTTATGAGTTTATATCTCATAGTTCTCTTTTTTTTCAATTCTGAGAACAAAAAAGTCAGAATTGAGAGATAAAAAGTATCAATTTAATAACACTTTTAATTTATATTATGTGCAGAACTAGCTTTCCCTTCAGTCGGTCACTCTCGACGTACAGTTGGATGACCGACGAATTGGGATCATCATTTAGAGAGGAACAATCTACTTCGACTGTAAACTAACTGAGCCAAGCACTAAACTACAGTCAAGCACGTTTCGTGGGCCTCGTGACAGCGGCGGGGTTTTCCGGGTCGAGTGGGTTGCACACACAGGCTGCAATACCCCCTGTGTGTGTGCACAGACGGCCTATCTCCCCTGTGCGCTCAGCACACTAAAAGAGCAATTTCAATCAAAAAGAGCTGCACGGGTGGAACGTCTTTTTAAAGACACGTCTTTTTAAAGATGCCTTTCACCCGTGCGTTTCTGGATGCGGTCGTTACCTGGCGCCTGGGGTGATGGTCACGATCGCTGCCTCTCGTGTTTGGGCACGTTGAGGTGGCTTTCGTGGATGACTCATAATCCCATTGCGGGGGTATGACCATCTCGGAGTTGCAGACCACACTCCGTTACCTGCAAGGGAGGGCCGGACTTTTCTGGGGATGAAGATCCGTCAGCGTTGCCGCCCTCTGTGTGGTCAGCGGTGCCGGATACGGACCCGAAAAGGATGGCTATGCTTTCCCGGGCCGCCAAAAGTGTCGGGCTCGAGTGGAATCTTCCACAGCGACCCGAACCCTCAACGTTGGACGATTGGTTTCTCAGGGTGGCACGCGCTGGTTCTCAGCGCCCCGCCCCAGTGCCATTCTTCCCGGAGGTGCATGATGAGATCGCTGGGTCATGGACGGCACCTTTCACTGCCAGAAACCGGCCCAGTGGCTCATCTTCCCTCACCACCTTTGATGGGGGTCCAGCGCGGGAGTTCCCCAGGTGGAGCGGTCGGTTGCGATGCAATTGTGTCCAAATGCCGCTACCACTTGGCGGGGCAAACCGTTGCTCCCCTCCCGGGCCTGTAGGCACTCGTCTGCCTTGATCGGCAGTGCTTATACGGCCTGTGGAGAAGCTGCATCCGCCTTACACGCTACGGCGTGATTACAAGTGCACCAGGCCAAGGCACTGAGAGACTTGCACAAGGGTGGTCACGACCCAGAAGTTCACAAGGAACTCCGCACCGCGACGGACCTCGCGCTACGAGCGACGAAGGTTACAGCGTGGTCTCTGGGTCGTGCGATGTCCACTATGGTGGTCCAGGAGTGCCATCTCTGGCTGTGTCTGGCCGACATGCACGAAACGGACAAGATATGATTCTTGAACGCCCCCGTGTCCCAGACCGGCCTTTTCGGCGACAAGGTGGAGAACTTCGCCCAGCAGCTCTCCACTGCCCAAAAGCAGACTGAGGCCATCAGGTACATCCTGCCCCGGCGTGCAGCTGCTGCCTCCACCCGGCTGCCAGTGGCAGCGCCTCAGCCTGCTCATCGCCGAGGGCGGCCCCCATTCACAGCAGCCTCCAGCAAAGTTGCGCCGACCTCTCGGTCAGTGGTACCAAAAGCAAATACTCGACAAAAGAGCAAATTCTTCTATCTCTGGGTCCCCAGAAGGGAAGGGGAGTTGTGGACGAGCCAGTCTTGGATCACACTCACCCTCCTCTCTTGCCAGCGAGCAGCAGTGGGAGCGGATCGGGAGGACGAACCAACGGACAACCCACGCACCCTCTGCTCGAACGCAGGTCAGTGTTACACACACCAGACCACGCCTCGGACCGGCTACGAGACGCCCAAGCCGGGTCCCTGCATTTTTCTGCGCTGCCCCACTGCGAGTACGCCTGTAGTTACGTTGATGCCACTAGCGCGGTGTCTGAGAGCCTGGCTTGAGCTACCCAGCCCGACTCGATGGCTCCTTCGAACCGTCAGGCACGGCTAGTTGGTGAGCACAGTCACGCACCAGGCGTACGCGGCTCCTCTGAACGTTCTTCGTGCGTAGAGTACAAGCGACAAAGTTAGGGGCGTCCACTTACTTCAGTGGAAGCAGCAGATTGCCCCTGTCTTCCTGGCAGATGATCGCAGTACTGCTGGCCGAAGGAAGGCGATAGAGCCGGTTCTCCAGGGGCCCCCCTTGGGGGGGGATATGAGGTGGGTTGAGACCAGTCTTGGATCTGCGCGTCTTGAACCGGGCTCTTCACAGGCTCCTGTTCAAGATGCTCACGCAAAAATGCATCTTCAGGTGTATCCGTCCCCAGATTGGTTCGCAGCGATCAAACCTGTAAGCACGCGTTACGTCTAGTCGTCGCTTCGCCACCAACAGGTCACCTGCGGTTTGCGTTTGAGGCCGGTGTAACTGGAACTGTTGAAAACAGTTTCAGAGGCTCCTGGGGCATATGGCAGCTATGGTGGCAGTCACGCCACTGGGGCTACTCATATGAGACCGGTGCAGCACTGGCTCCATGGCCAAGTCCCAAGGTGGGCGTGGCAACGCGACACCTTCCGGGTCCAAGTTACACCGGACTGCCGCCAAACCTTCACCCCGTGGTCAGACCTCGCGTTTCTCTGGGCAGGAGTGCCCCTGGAGCAGGTCTCAAGGCATGCTGTGGTTTGCACAGATGCATCAACCACCGGCTGGGGGGCCACGTAAAACGGGCTTGCAGTCAGGGGTTTAGACGGGGCCCCAACTGCACTGGCACACCAACTGCCTCAAGTTGCTGGCAGTGCACCTAGCCTGGGGCCGTCTCAAAGGGCGCTTACGAAGCAAGCATTTACTAGTCCGCACGGACAACACAGCGACCATTGCGTACATCAACCGACAAGGTGGTCTGAGCTCCCATCGCTTATCGCAACTCGCCCGCCACCACCTCCTCTGGAGTCAGAAGCATCTGAGGTCGCTACGTGCTGTTCACATCATGGGCCTGCTCAAGCCGGAGCTTGAACGAGCTTGTCTCGAAGCCCTGCAGTGCCGCGACTCCATTCCCAGATGGTCCAGCTGATTTGGAGGCGCTTTTGGGATGCTCAGGTAGACCTGTTTGCCTCTCCCGAAACCTCTCACTGCCAGTTGTTCTTCTCCCTGGCCGAGGGAACACTCGGCACGGACACACTGGAACACAGCTGGCCGCGGGGCCTTCGCAAGTATGCGTTCCCCCCAGTGAGCATACTTGCACAGTTGCTATGCAACAGTAACGGAGGACAGGAGCAGGTCTGGTTGGTGGCACTATTGGCCTACCAAGGACCGGGTTCCCGAAACGAATGCTTTCGTGTGGTTGGGCGCGCCAAAACCCTTCCTTGACCGAACTCCTCGAAGGAGCCCAGGATCTACTGAATCAGAGACCTGGGCACCCTTGGGCACACCGCTCCAACGAACCCTCTGGCAACTTATGTGGATGTATCCCCTTGATGCGGCACGCGGAGAGGCCGAGGTTCTAACTGACCTACTCAAGAGGTTAGTAGTACACGATTCACTTCAGTCTGAGAGCACCGTCTACGAGCACACACTACCACTTGAAGTGGAAAACGTTTGTTCGTTGAACAGGGTGTCTTCTCGCCTGAGAAAGACCCATGATAAGGCCTGATCAGAGTCATGCTGTCTCAACCGTCAAAAGTTCAGATGTCAGCCCCTGCAATTGCGGGATAACAACGACCCCGTAGGAAGGGAGGGTCGCGGGGAACGCAATGACCTGTGTCGTCAGGTTCTTAAGGGGGCGCAAAGGTGGTGCTAAATCATCCACTGCGCCCCCCTCTATACCCTCTTGGGCCTGACTTCAGGAATCCAGCACTACAGCAGGGTCCCATTTGGAGCCTTTGCCAGACGGTCAAGCGGAAACAGGTTATAGATGAAAACTTTGCACTCCAGCGGCATTGCGCCTCCATCAAGAGGGTTAGGGGGCTGAGCATATTCGGTCAACGCCTCTCTGCCGTAGAGTTCGGGCCGGCTCGACTCCAGCTAAACACTGAGGCCCCGGCGCCTCGGCCGGCCTAGTTTGCCACAAGGACCACTACCCTACCCTTCCACGGGGAATCCAGAGTTTGGTGAACCTCCAAGCGCTGACCTCGGAGGAGGCATACCCAGCCCTAGTTTTGCTCTGTCCCATTCGAGCCTTAAGGTGCTACGTCCTAAAGCTTCAGGACCTCAGACCAGCTCTTTGTCTGTCCCGGAGGCCGGCAGAAGGGGAATGCCGTCGCTAAGCAGAGGATGGCCCACTGGATAGTGGATACCATCAACCTGGCTTATCAGGCACAGGGTGTCCCCTGCCCATTCAGGCTGCGAGCTCACACAACTAGAAGTGTTGCATCCACCTGGGCGCTGGCTCGTGAGAGCTGTAGCGTGTAGAGCTGCGGGCTGGGCGACCCCAAACACATTCGCTAGATTCTATAGCCTTCGTGTTGAGCCGGTATCCTCCTGTGTTCTCACCGAACCGGTAGAAGGCTGGGTTCCATAAGAAAGACCTAAGTGGATCCCATATGTGCAAAGTCCACGTTATAGCCTTGAGCCCGTGTTTCCCCGACAGACTTCTGCCATTCCAAGAGGGTTAAATCACCTCCATTCTTCCATATGCACCTAAGGAATGTTGATATGTGTATTTGATTCCGGAAAACCTCCTTCGGGAAGGGTGGGGCTTCCGCAACGTTCCTGTTCCAAGTAGAATGGGTATGTTTTTCCAGTGTTATCCAGTCTTACTGAGTGTGTAGTGCCTTAGCAGCAGTAGCTGGTCCTCTTGTGGGAGCCCTGGCCTACGCCGAAAAGTAGGGGCGCAGGTGGCTTCCAAAGGACACTGGAAGGGGCACTATCTGTGGCCTTTTGGTAGGGATCCCAATGCGCATACGGACATCGACGATGAATCGAGATGGGAGCACGGCACGGGAAAGGGAATGGTCCCTGTACCACCGGCCTGACGGTGGCTCGGGTCCCGGCTCGGGAAGCCCTGCAGCGAGAAAACCGAATAAGAGCGCTGCATCTGCTGCCTACTATACTTCAGCTGTGCATCAGCGGCTTAGCCGTTTTTTTTTTAGATAAGTTCTTTTCTTTTCTTCTTTGTGTAGTTACGCATCGAAGTAGATTGGTCTCTCTAAGGCGACTGATCCACAAAGTTGTCGGTAATGATGATCGTGAAGTCTCCGTTACCGTCCTTACAGGAACGAGGTTACCATACTAACCGAGACTGTTAATTAATAAATGAAAAACAGGTAGACAAAGTAAAAAAATCTGTAATATTAATAATAAACTGAATGTGTTTTAAATACAGAATAACCAGGTTTATACATTTATTAAAAATAAATCTCATACATTTTAACTAATTGAATATTGCTTATTCCACAATGAAATTTAAATTTTTACCGGTTTCATTTATGTATAACTGACAAGACGCTGACAATGAGTATTCGTTATGTTAAAAATGGGTAATCAAAAATGGTAGTGGAAAATTTGAAATGCAATTCAAATACTAAATCTTAATTTAGCGCCTAAACAGTTGTAGAAATACCACAAAACCAGCAGCACTGAGGACGCAATTTGGATTAAATGAGGACTACACTTAAAAAAAAGAAAAAAAACTATGAATAGAACGGTTCTCACTTACTCTCAATTCGCCAAATTGCCACTGCTTCTCTGGTGAGTCATGTCTGTAACAATTTCACCGTAAAGAACACGGTGTAAAAAAATGAATTACCCCCTATTGTACCACACAGATGAATAAAAATCAGTTGAATGGCTAAAAATTTAACTTTCACCTCATGTAACATTAAAAGTAAAGTATCTTGAAGATCTAATAAAGCAGTTCTTGTAAACTGGAGGCTTATAATGTAAACACACACATGCACCGTATGTTTCTAGGTTTGTAAGCGAGGTGTTTGGTTTCTCTGTACAATCAGCTGGTGAGCAGCAGTTCTTGCTCTTTATCCACTGAGCAACACATTGCATGGTTTCATCTCCTCCATTTACAATTAAAACTGCATGAAGACCTCGCTGTTACGGTCTTCCCCTCTGAGACTGTTGTGAAGAAAACTTCCTCTGAAGTAGATGTCAAATAAACATTTATGAATTCAGATTTACAGCTACAATCCACTATGTTTTGCATCTGTAATGAATTTTAATGGTGTCCTGACAAAATCTTAAACACTTTGATAACCAAGTTCAAATAAATGATGCCAATTTGTGAAAACAATTAGCAAGCCACATAAATGCGGACGGTGAATAGAGATGGTAACCGTGGTCCATTATTTTGGCAGCACTTGACAAGATGGAGATACTGATTTTAAAGTAACTGCCTAAGGAAAGCAACAAACACTGTAGCACATCACAGTAATGGTATCAGAGAGTAATACTTTGATTTATGGGTGTTTTTTCAATGACACACACTTTTATGCCCCAGGGGTTGATATTTAATTATAGTTCTTATTGTTACATAAAGGTAAACATTTTACCATGCCACCATAATTTATTTTTTCCTACTTTTCAAAAGACATTTATGTGTATATTTTATTATTGTTTAATATTTTACCTTAAAAAATCCAAATTAATTACTTCCATTTTAATTATTTCAATATCAAAAAATGGTGCTCATCTGTACTGCCAAATGTGAAATTCCATGTAAATATTATTAACTTGTATTTTGGAAATATAAAATAAAAGCAAGTCATACAGTATAAATCCATTTTATGCCATAAAGTTTACAGAATGCTATTAAACACAATACATACTATAATTTGAGATTTGTAAAATGACAATGTGTAGAAACACTTCATTTTCAAATAATTTTCTTAAAGTCCACAGGGAGAAGTGCCCATATTTGAAGAAACATCCATATCCCATGGTATTAAATGATTATCATATTATATCATATCATATCATTCTCCAAGATACTGCAAGCAATACCATGGTATTCACTAAAACCATGATAGTACAATGGTATTTTAATTTTGAACTGCCAAGAACAACTGAAATAACCACACCAGAAAATAACCAGTCAATTAAAAAAAAAAAAAAAACAGCCCAATTACTGGACTTCCGTGTGTTCCATTGACAAATCCACAAAAATAATCCACTGAAAACCTCAGCATTTTATGCCACTCAATGACTCTTATTAGTCACCCAGGTGTCAATCCAAGTGTGGATTGCACACTACAGCCTTACATTATATAATCTCACTTGTCAAACACATACTGTAGACTAACTTTGTTAGCACATTGCTATGGAAATGATGGTGACTGTAGCAGAATGAAACCCGAACTGATGGGTGCAGCGTCTGTGTGTGTGTGTCATGTGTCCAAGTGAGCCATATCAAGTTTCTTCACTGGTCCCTGACGACAGATTCCTGTGGTGCTCTGGCTAGCACAGCTAGACATTATTTTCACATTATGAGCTCGCATCTACGCATACCATCTGTTTTGATGCCTTCACAGCATTTCCACACACCATATTGCTATCTAACATGCAAACTACATTATTAAAACAATATATCATATTGCCAACCTGATCCTGTTTGTTGCATTTAGATATCCATACCTGTGTAAGTAGTTGAATCTTTATATTAATACTGATGAGTCACTAACACAGTAAAGAGGTTTGAGATTTAATCCCAGGAGTCTGAGGTCAATAAAGACTCATAACCAAGCAGCTCTGTGTTATGTGAAGATGTTATATCACATCACCTGCGGTGACACTATTTGTAAACCCTCCAGGGCTGAGTGCACTAACAAATTGAATGAGTCTGCAAAGCATTTTTTACAAAACGACCCCACTTTAAAGTCAAATAAGTGATTAAAACACAAATTATGGGATTGATCCAATTTGTCCAATTACTCATTATGTCTGAAAACCACCCATGGATGGACACAAGGACGTCGGTGTGTTGATGAAGCGCTGCAGCTGTCTTTCAAGCACGGCTGAGAGTAAAGCATTTGATAAGTGTAATTTAACACAGAGTCCAACTGAATTAAACACGTGAGAAGAATCTTAAGACCTTAAAACAAATCACAGCTGGTGCTAACGAT
>JADLZN010000463.1:0-85629 GCA_018155175.1 Sinocyclocheilus anophthalmus
GGATCAATGAACACTGTGTAGGGATCATATCGATCGGAACACAGATCATGCACTTAGCATTTCTAACGAGCTGGTTATTTGAATCAGGTGTGTTAACTAAGCGAGACATGGGGCGTGAGGACTGGAATTGGAACCACTGGGCTAGTGTGCTTAGTGTGCGCTGAGGCCTGGCTAGAGTGAGCAGAGGTGGCGGGGTTGAGAACGGTGCAGCCGGCGGATTCGATGAAGGAGCGGCAACCACATGTGATGACCCCGTGCTGGACTCTGCTTCGTCCACAGTGAAAGCAGATCCGGCGATCCACAGCACTAAGTTTGATGGTTTTCCCTCAGCGGCCAGCACTGATCAGCTCTAGGCATGACGAAGTGGATATCGTCTTCTTTTGGAAGGCCAAACAAAGTATTTTGGCTTTCGCAACGAAACACAGCGTCTGCACGACATGGCGGCAGCAACAACAATAACTACAGTGAGAATAAAAGTTACGCATTCTTTCTTTACGTGAACATTTGGGCGGCGTTATGCAAATCTTCACATAGTGAGGTAGATATGTGGGGGTTTGTTAGAACGAGCCGTTTTAGGTAGGCCTGGTTAACTCTTAACTTTTATAAAGACTATCTCTTTGGATTTGAGACTTTATTCTTTGCAACTTTACAGATCTTCTTTTATGCACCAAGAGCTTGTAACACTCCAAGAGAAAGGAAAAATTTAAATCCATCATATGCCCCTTTAATATGATACTTTTTGCTAATTTAATGTGATTTGAACAATAAATATATTACCGCAGTAATTTGCAGTAATGGACGCTTGTTTTGTAGCTAATGCTCTATAGCTGTTCTATTGATTTTCATGAAGGGCTTGTATGCTGTATAATCAAAATTTTACTTCAAAATGTAACAATCTCAGCAAGGCTTTATCTCCACAGTTTCAGACTGTTTAGAGTGCTGCCTTAGACCTGTGCCACAGAATGCCTCAACAGACCTTGTCATTCCCTTCATATTACGATGACATATTCATGAAGTTCATAGGATGGGCATTTTCCTACCATCAAGCTAGAGATTCCCACAGTGGAATTATTCCAAAATAAAGTCTAATCCAAAAATTATCATCTCCAGAACTGTATGGCCAATGGTATCCTGCCTGTTACCCCTGTAAGTGTGTTAGTTCATAGCAACTGCTGGAAGCTAATTTGGAAGTGCCACAGATAAACTCTGAAGGTAACCAAGGCCACCTGGCTTAGATCTAGTACTTAACTTCAGTGCTTTCATTGCATGAAAAGAAAAGGTTGCCAAGAAGGCTCAGAGCAGTGCAAACTTTAAAATCCAAAATAAATAATATAATTCTTATAATACTTAATTAACAATTGACTGTGAAAGAACCTTACCATACTGTAAAAAAATATTTTTCAAAGTTGTAAATAAAGCAAAGATTACTGAAGTACCTTGTACAGGAAAATACCGTTTTCAGTCTACTTCAAAATTTTGCAATTATTTGTGTTATTTTCTAGCAATTTCTGAGTGAAAATTGTTCCTACACCATTTTTTTTCAGTGTAGAACCCATTTGAGCTGATTAATGTTTTAGAGATGACTGTGTGTGTAATGTACCTTCTGTCACGTCCAGCACTTGGGGTGGAGTGTGTGTTGAGACAGTAAAGCCATGGGAGTTAAGGGTGGGGTCAAGTGGGATCTTAACAGTGACTCTAATTGGACAGCTCCTCTGCTCCTGGGAGCCATTGTCGGGAACTTGCCCATCTTCTAGCACACGCTCTCTATGTACAGACAGATAGAGGGTGATGCTTTTCAAACACAAAAGAAAAAAGCAAAGATGCATGTTCACACAATCATTCACAGATTAAAAAATAGTACCGGCTGATGGACTCTCTGGAGCGGCGAAGCCAGCGTCCCACCACCTGCTCTACTCTGCTGGTCCTGCGAGACGGTGAGCGACTGCGATCCCGCTCCTCCATTTAGCTACACACAGGGTGAAAGGTCACTATTGGGCCACTATTTATTGCTAAGAAAAAAGGCAATAATTATACAATTTCAATGATAATTAAACAAATCACTAATATCTGACTATGAATATGCAATATGCAAATCGTTACACAATTTTGGATGTTTTAAAACTTTTCTGTTTCACATATACATTTTTAGTATATCCTCTTTAGCCAATCAGACACACCATATATTCTATCCAGCCAATCAAAGTCTGACCTCTTTGAGTTCCACTTTAGAGTCTAGAGTAAATACATCTAATTTAAATTACTTTATACATGTGTATAATACTTATGTATTTTTGGTTATATTATATTTTTATATTGTTAAAATAAATAATTTTAAAATGAAACTTGTATAAAAGATTAAATATTTGTTTACCTGCATGTCATGAGACCATTAATAAAAATGTCTATTTTAAGGTCCAATTTTCACTATTAACAAACCGTTAACTACTACATTTGCCTCAATAACCTCCTAATTTGCTGCTTATTATATTAGTACGGTAGTTTGTTGTTTAGGTATTGGTAGGATTGGGATGTCGAAATAGGTTCATGCAGACTCTGTGCTTTATAAGTAAGAATAAAACAGCCATATGTTAATAATAGGCATGATAATAAGCAACTAGTTAATAGTGACTATTTGTCCCTATACTAAAGTGTTACCAAACGTCTGAGCCAAATTTTGTGTAGATGGTGCACAATTTCTCTGTCCACTTCCGGTGAAGTTATATAATGCTCTACACATATTCGTACTGTTTACAGTGCCTTTCAGGTTGAGCATGTATACATTCATAATGGTCATAGCTGTGGCAGGTAAAATGGTGTGTGCAACAATAAACTGATAATGTTCTGATAATGTGTGGTCACCCTCTCTGCCTACAGTGGTATGAAACATGGCCTGCCTTTATATGATAGGTTCTGCATATTGTGGTGTTGTTGCAGAATTGCTTTTTATGAAGGGTTGAAGTTTATTGTGCTTCTATATCAAGTATGTCCCACTAGAGAATGTGAGAGACAATCTGGAGCCTCATGGTCAAAAGAGAGAGGGACCAACAAAGACAAAGAGATAAATAATATACTGCGACAAAAAAGAGAAAGAGATCCCAGGAGATCATGACTCATGGTCACATTATGTTCTCAGATTTCACAGGATTTGGATCTCACTTTCCATTTATTTTACTGCTGTCAACACTGTTATCAATACTGCATAAACCACATCAAAGTCGTTAGACTGTGCAACACTTGTCCAGCAATTTTGACTTGCACAATAGTGACCGCCTACTTTTTCACTAGCCCTGGTTATAAATATTTTTCTGATCTTTTTCAATAAAGGGTTGGAGCTAAACCAACCAGCAATACAACCATAATTTGCAGCAAAATAGATATTGTAAAATCTAATAAAAATAGAAAGTTACAAGATTATATACCACCCCAATAATTAATTGAACCCCATCCTTCAATATCTAAAAGGACAGCATACTATAGATCAATTTTATTATACTCATTGATAATTAGTATAAAATACTTTTTTAAGTTTATTGCAAAATGTATACATAGTAGTTTAAGAGTCTCAAGCACTTGATTACATAATTCGGTGGCAGTTTTCATTAGTGTCAAGTGCCAATTTTCACTTCTTTGGATTAATAAGGTTACACTTTTTTGTTTATCTAATTGTACAGTGCACAATAGATTTAAATGAAGTTCAACTGGATTTTTTTTAGCACCATGGTGGAGCATCACACTTCCAAAAAATTACAAGTTGCAGCTTTAACATTCACTGTCAGAAATTAACACGGCTGATTAGATGGCAATAATAGGACATTTAATAATTGTTCTGATTCTGATATACTTTAAAATGGTTATTTTTTCCCCCTGGTCTTCACATTTTTTAAATAACTAAACCACTAGTTCTAACCATAACAATTCCCTTACCTAAGCAATTAATGCAAAAAAGGAGGATCCCAATAGCAAAAACAACAATATGCTCTCTGGAGAGTTTCCAGAACAGTTTGCACCTCAGGCAATTTGCATTATGAATGAGGAAAAACACCTCTTGACCATGATGCACCTGCCGTGTTTTTTTTTTTTTTTTTTTTTTTTTTTTTTTTTTTTCCACTCTCTACTACAAATCAGTTGCTATTTCTCTCAAACTATTCCATTATTGCATTATGGTGCCTATTAATATTATCATTTTTAATAATAACTGATAATGAGATATAGCAGCTATTCGGCTAACCACATTGTTCACTAAAAACACCCCTCTATTTATTTTTAAATACAAAGGTGTGGCAGGTAACCATCCATAGATCCCTTTCTTTAAATCTCTTTTAAGCTAAATTACTTAAAGATACCACATCCCCTCTCTCACCCTTCCGTCTTCAAGAGGATTAAGCACTGAATAATATTGAGGTTTCCCTACACAAATCTCATTACTTTTCCAGCACTATTTAATATATTTTATTCATGATATACAGTATGCTTCAGTGCTGTCTTGATCAATAGGGATCTAATGTACATATGGCCTCCTTTCACAGCAAAAAACAGGGGCCAGCGGAAGACCTTAAGACTATTTTATATACTAGAGAGATTCAATTACAATTAGGAGTCTGTGAACTGCTAGATCACTAAAATGGATCCAGAAATTAAATCTGTGTTGTAGCATTGGAATAGGGGCCCATATTCAATGAATTTCACAATGAAACATTTCAGTTTACTGCTCTCTCTCTCTCTGACTCTCTCTCTCTCACTCTCTCACTCATATTAGATTAGTGGCCTGTAGAGTGGGGTTTAATTCCCCCTCACGCCCATGTTCCCTCATAAAAAGGTCTGCTCATGCTCTCTCTCTCTGAGAGATAATGGCTGTATTCTATCATTAGCATGGCCAGCTAACGCTAATGGCTAGGTTGAACTACTTAATGCAAGAATTGTCTGCAATTCATTCACATTCACATGGGAGGATTATGGGTAGTGGACCAGTCAGGACACACTGTGCTTACTATGTTATGTTAGCACTGAGCAATGCTAAATAGCTTAAAAACGTACACTTAGTATATCAGTTTTAGGATCCCAGCCAGTAATAGATCTTTCAACAGGCTAAAAGTGTCAAACACAGTTACACACATCAGGTGTATCACAACATGTCTGTCTCACAAACATCCTCACCGACTTTGCTAATGCCATGGAACTAAATAAATAAATAAAAATAAAATAAAGGGCTGGTTGAACCAGTTGTGTGTACATTACAACTAGAACATTATGTGAGTAAATACTTTGTTAGCAGCTCTTCAACATGATCCCGATTTAAACAACGCACCTCTGTGTGCATCGGTCCATGATGTGTAAGTCAAATAAAATTAATCATAATAAATAAATGTCATATCTTTTTTGTATCAGTATTTATGTATCTTTATTACTTTTAAGTACAGTTTCTGAATGGTGTACTTAAATATAATTATGTTACCTATTACCTATTTTACCTATCATGTTATTCATAATTAAATAGTATCGTTCTTCAACATATTTCTACCATTAGTTACATCAGGCAAAATAATTTCAAGATAAAGTTAAGATAAACCAAAATTCACTGCATTTCAACACAACTGCTTTTGGATCATTGAGGGTAAATGTTATGCGACTACGCATAACTTTAATGGAAAGCTTACAACCTACTAGCTACGTTTTGCCTTAAACCGAATAAATTACAGAGTTAGTTACAAACTAGCTAGTAGTTACTAAGCCTGTAGTGTAGATGTTACATTCCAATGTAAGTAGCCTAAGAAATTGACAGAAATGTAAAACTGGTAATGTTATGCCAGGATGAGTTCAAATCTGGGAGAAAAAAATCAATACTGAAAATTCCTTCAATTAGCACATCGGACCATGTGTTCATTGCACAGAATGTTACAGACAGACGACCCTAAGGTTACTGACAAGTATTCTAATTGGATTAGATTTGTAAAGGCTGGGACAGGGTTACTGCGTCACACACTGAGCCGATCACTGAGCCATTTACACACATGTAAACACACAACACTATGGACAGACCAGTACACACAAACACGCATACACACTCCACACTTACCTTAGAGTCAGATTATATATTTCCCCATTGAGGAGGAACTTTTCCTTGGACTGCATCACCAATTCTTCACAGCATTGGTTTGATCATTTGAGTCTACTCATCATTTCGATGCCTCAGTCACTTAGTTCGACAGCTAACATTAAATGAATTGATTTCATTGGCTAGCTCAAAAAAACTATATGCAGTGTGAAGGATTTTGAAATTTTTGTCCTATCCATTTGCACTGCATTTATATTTTGGACCTGAACTTCTGCAGGTTACTATAAGCAAAGAGAAAGTTTTAGAAGTCTTGTTTCATCAATAATGAATTCCAGAGTGTGCAGGCGCTTTGTTTTCTTCTTGATCCAGTGGTCCTCTGCATCAGACATGGACTCTTGCTTGCTGCCATGATGGGAGCTCCAAGTTGTCCTCAGCTCTGTCAAAGTGACACATACGTATAATGGTATCTGATGTTTTTTTTTTAAAACATTCATTCCTTATCTCACTATGAGAAGTGAATCTCGCGTGACTGACCACAGAAGTTGAGTCACAGCAGTACAGCCATGCTGCATTATTCTCAATGCCTTCTTAACTTGATGATTATTAACAATTTATAGATGAGCTGTAGTGGTAACACTGCTAAACATAAATGTATCTGTGTTGAGTGCTTTTTTCTGTGTTTTTGATTGCTCAGAGCAGGTTTTCTCTCATCCCTGAATGAGGAGTAGGGCTGGGCGGTAAATCAAGTTTGTACAATATATTCTATATAAGCGATATGGTATGAGGCAATACTGTTTATATCGATATACAGTAGATATTGTTAACACGTGTAGTTTAAAGCCGTTGCCCATCAGATGCTCTGACAGATAGGCTTCTTGTGCTTTTTAATGCATTTGAGATGTGAGTTTTCCTCAGTGTATTTCACAGGAATATTCTCCATCTATAAATGTTAGAAAGTCAAGAAAATATTTATATTTTGCTGTCAAAATGTGACATGAGTGCATGAGCCTTCTGCATGCGATTCTCAGCCAAACTGACGAATAATTCTGACTAAAATATACATTTTGCTAAAATATTTGTTGTTGGACAATAAATGTGCCATATGTAGAAGTTGAAATCTTCAAGTAAGTGTATTTTTATGATAGCACTAACTATAAAGTGACTGTAATGGGGATGATTAAATTAGCCAATTACAATTAGTCTGTGCTTTTTAAAATTTATTTTCATTGTAAGTTTTGTGAATTTAACTTCTGCTTTAAAAATGCATTATTTTTGTTTTTAGGTTTTAACCCTTTTTTTGCACATAATAGCATATTGCCCAGCCCTAATGAGGAGTGGAAAATTGAAAACCTGGAGTGGATATTTTAGTGGAGTGACAAAAATGCCTTGAGTTGGGAGGTAAAATATCTATGTTTCTGTGGTCAGTTGCACATGAGACATTCCCCATAGTACCTCACTCACAAATTCATGGTTAGAACAGATATAGATCCTTGCAGATTATCACTTAAAATCAATTGCTAAAAAGGAATTAGAGATGACCAGAAAGGCCTTATTCAAGATCTGGTGAAGAGGTACCAACAAAATGAAGAGTCACATTAGGTTGCACCATGTTTGATGTTCAAAGCTGTTGTACCACAAAGGATTCAGCTCTTTCAGTTTGAGCTCTCAATGAAAAGCATTTTTCATTTTTAAATGAGGAACGATATACTGCAGGAACAACAGTAGTTTGGGGGGAATAGTCTAAGGGAGACTATTTTGGTCAGTGTATTGTACCTTTATGTTTATTTACTACAACTGCAGTATTATAAATGCATGAATGTTTTGTCAATACTGTAATCGTCTAATGTGCTAATCCAAAGCAAAGCTAATAAAGTTTTCTCTTCTTTTTTAAAAGGAAAATAAGGTATTTTCCTAATCACTGCTCATCCAGGTTCTAGCTGTTTAATGGCCAGATTGTTAACTCCATCCATGTAGGCTATATGCTATACAGCCGTATTCTTTGAATGCACAAAAAATACTGGTGCTCAGCTTGTTTTTAACCGCTAAAAACTGTCTCATGCCTCTTCCCAGGTCACACTGCAAGAAATATCTTGACTACCTTCATCAAACCATAAAACTCAGTGTGGCCGCTATGTAACACAAACTTTGCATCACATTTTAGCTAATTTACATTACATTTGAGGTACATATTTATTTATGCTTTTCATGTACTCTCTGGGAATCATTCCCATGACCTTGACCTTGCTCTGTTTGAGCTAAAATAATGCTTTTCGAATGATCTTCCACCACATGATGTGTTTGAGTTACATGAACTAGCTCACCCCTGCAGCTCAAACATTATAGCATGGTAAAAATCAAAGTCTTGGGTTTGATTCCCAGGAAATGATTGCAATTTAAACAATTTGAAGGCAATGTAAGTCACTTTGGATAAAAGTGTCTGCCAAATACATAAATGTAAATGTAACCAACCGAACAAACTGATTCACTAAAATGAATCTCTGATTAATTTAAATCCATGCATTTGCAATTCATTTGCAGCATTTTATGTATATTATGTAGCTACATATTCAGTTAAAACGCTGTTGTTCATCACTGTTTTTTACGTGAGTAAAATTTTTAAAAAATATTTCCGTTTAGGAATATTTAGATTTCTACTTAGTGTAAAAAAAAAATTATTCTGCTTGTAGAATTAATAATCTTATATCTTTTCCACTCTTGAATAGCTTGTAGTGTTATGCTTTTTTCAAAAAGGTTGTTTAACTGTAATATAACTATTTTGAGGTATGGGAAGCTAATAACGAATCAGGTACAAAGTAGCTTCCTCAAAACTGATAAAGTGACAATGGAAGTCTGAGGCGGATATTAAGAGAGAGAAAGAAAGACAGAACCATCAGGTTTGTCCCCTCTGAACATTTTCAGCTCCTAGCTTTTGAATAATTAATGTATCCAGTGCAAAAACAGAGAACACAGCTCTATTTTTCCATCTCACTCACTTGTTCTCTGCTTTCCATATAGTTTATCCTTCCCTCAGTGCTATTTTCCCTCATAACCACAGCCTGCCTTGTCAGAATCTTTCAGTGCCATTATTTCCGTTCTGTTACTTATGTGTCTTTCTCATTAAGTCAAATGAAAGATTTAAAAAATGCAAAACAAAAGCTCTATAGAAAAAGAGACATTGAACAATGAGAGTACATTTGTACTGAGTACACAATGAATGAATGAAAAAGACTCAATAAAATGTTTGATTTTTTTTTCTTCATGCAAAATTGATAACGCTCTAGAATTGTAGCTTTTGATTGGTTTGTTCGCTATATGTGTTGTTTGAACAGATGTATATTTATGAAGTTCCCAGCACTGTATGCATCCTTCAAGCGCTCCTTAAATGCTTTTCTAATCCTATCATTGCCCTTAAACTCTTCTTTCAGACTTACTGAGTCCAAGAGAGAGAGAGAACCACAGAGTGCACAGGCTTTAATAATGCATCTAGATAATGCTGCCTCACCACTCACACACACAAGCACAACAAAACAGAAAGACAGTGAAAGAGTGGCAGAGCAGCATGATCTGAGCGCTGCATATCTTCAGAGGGAGCTGAATGGAGATAGGGAGGTTGTAGATAAAGGGTGAATGGAAGAGGGGTTGAGAAAATGAGAAAATTATGTATAGAAGGAAGGGAAAATAATGATAGCTGGGAAGATGGTGAGGTTGAAGTAAGAGATGCTAAATAAAGACATAGGAAAAAGACCTGGAGACGTTATGATTGTGTGTGCACTGCATGATTTGTTCTGGGAATCATGGCATGAGGAGAGAGGTGTGCAGGCATAAAAGAGGAAACGCATCATCATTTCTTCTTCCTATAAAGAGCTTGAGCTATGAGTTATGTGTCGTCTTGATGTTCAAATTGGCTAGGCATATTATTAAGAAATAAATCAAATACAATTTCTGTTCCTCAAAGAAATCTGATATCATGGTTTCACAGAATATTAAGCAGCAAAAGCGGTTTTCAACATTGATAATAACAATAACCATTGTTAATGACAAAATCAGCATATTAAAATGATTTCTGAAGGATCATATGACACTAAAGACTGAGTAATGGCTGCTTAAAAATTCAGCTTTGCTTCACAGAAATACATTTTAAAACATATTACAATAGCAAATGTTTTTTTAAATTGTCATATATTTCACAATATTACTGTTTTCAAACGGCATTTTAATCGAATAAATGCAGGCATTTGCAGAGATTTACTGTGATTAAAGTGGCATACATTTTGTTAATGAGATTAGACCAATAAATAATATGCACTGATAACAATCTGATAAATTTTAATTATTAACATGCACATATTATTTCAGAGTCAATTATTTTATGGTTAAGAGTGCTAACAATAAATCCAGTTTAACACATGTACCTTCTTTGTATTCATGCTGGTTCCATATGGTTTTTAAAAACTTTTATACCATTTTCAAGAAAAGTTTAAATTTAATGACTAAAAAAAGTCATGTGGTGCAACCATCAAGTAAAAATAAATCATTTTAACAAACCTTAATAATTATTTTCAGAAATTTTTAAAAATATATTTTTCAAGGTAAAACTAATTTGTTAAAATACCATGAATTATATTATTATATATCATATTAAAATATGAATTATTAATTCATAAATATCATTACGTTTTCAGTAGTCTCACAACACATTTTACAACCTGAACTAATATTGCCTTGTCTATCTAGACTTATCGACTTTGACAAATAGTCAAATCACTATTTTGACATCAGCATAAAGGGCTAACTAAACCCTCTGTCAAGGGTCTACAAGCTTTTTGCAGGTCAAGGACCCCTTGGTGGATGGAAAGACAGAGCATACATAATGTATAAAATGCTACAGTAAAGTGTTGCCTTTTAAGCCTGGCCTATAATGAAATGTGTATAGTATCACACTAATGTATTTACATACTTTGATAGCAAGTCCATTAGAGTCATATAAAAGTATATACAGTATAAACACACACAGAGAGGTGACAAATGAGAAAAAAATTCACAGGAACTACTGGCTCTGTTGTTCAGAGTGATCATTTTATCCTATCAGGAAACATTACTATCCTGATGCAAGTGGTCACTTCCAGAATGACATTGCCCTCATCCAAAGGTCACGAGAGGTCACTGAATGGTTTGATGATTTTCCATCTTCAGTTTCACATGATGCTTCAGAAACCATTCTAATATGCTGAACTGCTGCTCAAGAAACATTTATTATTAATAATGTTGAAAAAAAAGTTGCCCGCTTAATATCTAAGTGGAAACCATGATTATTTTCAGGATTCCTTGATGATCTGACATTTTAGTTTGGCTAAATTATTTTTAATATGGGTTGGGAGAATGAAAGCTTTAGCTGAACTTTAGCTTCTTAACTTTATTGTTGGTTGTTTTGTTCCATGCATAGGCCTATTTGTGCATACATCTTCCCTATTCTAGTGATTGCAAGAGTATATTCGGATGAAATCGGTATTGATACAATGAATACTAAGTCTCTACCTCTTCACAATTATTTCAGGAGATATTACTCTTTGGATAGATGCATACATTTCTTTTCATGTACAAATGTGCGTGCTGAATTTTCCTGTTGGACAGCTCCCTCTCCAAAAGCCACTTAAATTAATATTGGCACAAATGGCCCAATTTCAGCTGTTAGCAGCTTGTAAAATGCTGCTCCATGCCTGAAAGATAGATGTGCTATGATAAAAGTCTGTGCTGTCGTGTAGCAGGGCATGTAAGATCACAGTCACATCAGATGTTTTAAGCATTAGTTTATGTGCTTATGTTATGCCTATTATTTAGTGTTACTGAGCATATCATCACTGGATTATCAGGTTTTAAACATGCGGCAGACATCTAAGCACCGTCTGGTTTGGTAAGTTTACGATTACAAGGCATCAAGAATTCACAGTATTCAGCTGCTCCTAAAAATAACAGCATAAATGAATTATGGCCCTTTCTGAAGCCTGCCGGATCTCCTGCCTGATTTATGCCCCCTCAGTTTTTACTACATATACTAATTATTATTATTACAGCCATGTTTTGTAATGTTTGCACCTAAATGGTAAAAATAAATCAAGAATAGCCTACATCAATCAAATGAATGAAGTTTGGGAAAATGTGCTGCGAAATAATTTGCACAATAGAGATATTGTAATGAATGCCTGTCCCATCTTCCCTTATGAATCATCCAGGCTACACTAAATGAAACATGTGAACCTTTTGGGCTTGTTGTAACTAATGACATGAAATCTAAATATATATATATATAGGCTATGTATTAATATGCATTTTTTTGTGCAAGTTCCATCTCTTAAAGGAAGCACTGAATTAATCTCTCACTCAAATAAACAAGGTTATCTGGCATTCCCTGAAATGATGTAAGAAGATAATATAATAATATTGCCTGTAGGGCAGAGTCTCTGTATCAGACAACTAGCAAAGACAAATAGTAATGCTATTTTTACTATGTTTTTTTCATGGTTATTTTTCAGCAATGAATACAAAGCTCTGAAAAATATATATATCTTCCTATTTCTGTCAGTTATTATCGTAATGCTCATGATGGATCACAGTTTACACCTCTCCTAATAAAGAGCCGATAGAGCTGATAGTTTGTGAACGTGTCATGCACTTATTCCTTTAATCTGCATTCACCTAACGTTCGTTCTTGTCAGTGATGCGCCTTCATCGTCAACATCAAAAACATTTATATGCTATATTCTCACCTTACAGAAGAGTAACTTTTCGTTTAACATCCATCGCGACAGAGGTAAATATAAAGCGAAGGCGGTAGTCCATGGGTAGTCTCCAGAGACCACTTCAGTTTACCGTTAAAATCTGCTATTCAGCGCTGAACATCCTCAGCCTCTCTCTCGATCTGTCTGTCTCCCGCCTCTCTCTCCTCCGCCTCTTCTTAAAGGGGTCATATGATTTGCTAAAAAGAACATCATTTTGTGTATTTGGAGTAATGCAATGTGTTTATGCGGTTTTAAAAAAAAAAAAACACATTATTTTCCACATACTGTACTTATTGTTTCTCCTCCTCATTTCCCCACCTTTCTGAAACGCGTCGAAGCTCATCGTCTGAAAGCGAGGTGTGCTCTGATTGGCCCAGCTATCCGTGCGTTGTGATTGGCCGAATACCTCAAGCGTGTGACGGAAATGTTACGCCGCTTACCATTTTGTGATGCCTTGTCCCGGCCGGAGCTATGAGACAAAACCATTAAAACCCATTACAAACGAGGCATTTGTTTGCATCCAGTGGGGACATAATTACTGATTATAATGACTTATACTGTCGTTGCATCGCGTTGCCCGTTGCATGCGCCGCTAAAATAAAACCTGTCCCTTGCATTTGTGCTCGGAGCAATGACAAACTCAAGTGCTACTCCACACTGCTCAAACCGGCCTTTGCATCATCATGCAAATCCTTTAATGAAAACGTACTTACGTGGTCGAACTGCCGGCATTTTTAGTCAACGTTACTCTCCCAGGAAAAATCAGTCAAAAAAAAAAAAAAACAGTCCTCCATAAAATGTGCTGGTGATCCACAGCACTAAGTTGAAGTATTCCCCCAGCGACCAGCACAGATCAGCTCCAGACAAGACGAAGCGGATATCGTCCTCTTTTGAAACAAAATAGTTTCGCTTTCACAACAAAACACACCGCGGCCTATAGCGTGGCGAAAGCCCCGGCTTAGTGTAGCTGGGCCGGCAAGAGTGACTGAGTGCGGCGGATCGAGAACGGCGGTCCGTCGGATCCGACGAAGGAGCGGTGAAACGGTGAAAGCCGATCCGGCGATCCACAGCACTACGTTGATGTATTCCCTCAGCGACCAGCACAGATCAACTCTAGGCATGACGAAGCAGATATCGTCCTATTTTGGAAGACCAAACCATGTAGTTTCGCTTTCATAACGAAGCACACAGCTCTTCACGACATGGCGGCAACAATACTAAAGCGAGAATAAAATTTACGCCTTCTTTTTTTGCGTGACCATTTGTTTTTTTTATTTGGGCGGCGTTATGCAAATCTTCCACATAGTGAGGTAGATATGGTGGGGCGTGTTAGAATGAGCCGTCTTTAGGTAGGTGTGGCTGACTCTTAACTTTTATAAGAATATCTCTTTGGATTTGATGCTTAGTCTTTTGCAACTTTACAGATCTTCTTTATGCACCAAGAGCTGTAACACTCCAAAGAGAAAGGAAAAAATGAAATTGCAACATATGACCCCTTTAGAGTTGAGATCCTGGAGCTTTATTGCCCCCGTTCAACCTTGTACATTGCCAAAGCGTCAATTACACAGATGCAACGCATACATCCACCTTATGTAGTTTATAGGCGTTATGTTGTGCACAGGGTGCGCGCGCATAAAACTGCGACTGAGCCGATCATCGCCCCGGAGCCTGAGCCTCAAGACCGTTCTGACCAGGTGCGTGAGCCGGCAACATCGTTTATCGGCGTGACCTCGTGGGCTTTGAGGGGGAGATTGAGGGCTTGGAAGGAAGACTCGCCCACACTCCCGATGCTGACGGTGAGCTGCAACTGGCCTCTGGGAGCTATTATGAGGAACTTTTGGGCATTTTTGAGGAGGATTTGATTGACTGGTTTGGAGAGGTTGTTCCCAGTTCCCCTGAACTTCCATTGTCTCCTGGGTCTCCACTGGTTCCGTCCAGCTCTCCTATGTCTCCTAAGCTTCTTGTGACTCTTAAGCTCCCATCCAGCCTCCCTCTCTCGCCTCCTCTTAAGCCAGCCAGTTTCTCAGCCCTGTCTCCGCTGGTTCCTGCCAGTCCTTCAACTCACCCTCAGTCAGCACCATCTGGGCACTCTGATCTGCCTCGTGACTTCCAGTCTCCAGCTCCACCCAGAGTTGAGGATCCCCTGCTCCCCTCCGCCAGCCTCTAGTCCCGTACTCCACCCTCAGTCCTCCAATATCGGCTCCGTCTTGTCTCCTAGCTCCCTCTGCTCCGCCTTGGCCCATCAGTCCACTGGCTCCGCCGGGTTCCCTCGTCCCTCTGGCTCCGCCTTGGTAAGTCATTGACCATCTGTCACCTCGGGACTCCACTCCTTTGGCTTTGCCTCGTCACTCCGTCCCTCGGGCTCTGTCAGGCTCCTCCTTCCTTCAGGATCCGGCTCTGCCACGGTCTTCCGGGTTCCTGTCTCCGCCTCGGTCGCCTGAGCCATCTGCTCCACCTCGGCCCTCCGGATCCTCCCCGTCGCCCTGGCTCACCGGCTCTCTGTCTCCACCTGGTCGCCACCTGCAGTGGCTCCGTCTCCATCGCTCGTCCCCAGGGTGTCATCAAGGCCTTCTCCACCATGGCTCCTCCCTCCCTCGACTCCGCCCTGGGGCCTTGTCCTGGCTGGTCTCTAGACCAACATCTGGGTCCTCCTGCTCCTGGCTTCCCCTTGGTTCCTCCCACCTTCCACTCCCCCATGGACTACTTTATTTGCCCTGGACTCGTTTTGTTTTGCCCCTTTTCTGCTCCTTTGCCCTCCTCCAAAGCCCCCACCCCTCCCCCCGCAGTTGGACAGTTTACGGCAAGAGGTCGTGCCTTCTCGGGAGGGGACGAACTGTCACGGTTATAGACTTTTGTTTGTGTTCCTGTTCTCCTGACTTCATTTGTCATTGACCTATTTTCCCTAGTCTGTTTGATTGTCATTCTCTTCACCTGTGTTGGTTTATCTCCATTCATTTAAGCCCTGTGTACTCCTGAGTTGCTTTGTCCTGTATTGGGAATGTCTCATGTTGGTTGTGCAGTGTTTTCCCTGAGTTTCTCTAGTGTTTCTTCTGTGGACTTATTAAAAGACTGTTATTTGTAGTTATCCATTGTCGTGTGCTCCTTACAGCACCAACACCACCTGTAACACACATCTTCTCCCCTCACATATTCTTTTATTAAAAATGTTTTGCTAATTTGATTTTGCCTTCAGCAATCAAACAAAATGTGTAGAACTTTCCTCTCCATTTAACATGTTTTACCACTTGAATCCATTCCACTGATTTTTTCCCCATAGATCAGCACAGAAAATGTGAAAACAGTCAGCAGATTCCATCAGAGAAAAAGACTATAAAACAGAAAAAGTACCAATACTTTAATACAGTATTCAAACAGCTATTCCAGAAGAAACCTGTAATACAGAAGAGTAAATACTGCTGTACAATCATTTTATTGTTTCTCTACATTTTAGAGTAGTTTGTACTTAATTATTAAAGTTGTTTTCCATTATTTTGAAAAACAATTAAAAACGTTTCTCTGTTATAGACCTATGCTGAAAAGAAAAAGTATATCCACTTAACACCAAATCCATATCCACAGTTTTAAGTGCTTTTGTGAAGGGCCTGTGTGATGGATGGACATCAGCACACTGGTGTAAAAACAGTTTCAAGTGCCCACAGGCAGAACGTGTTATAAATACACTCTTAATGAAAATTATGATGTGGAACGAGAGACTGGAGGACTATTTAAAAATCAGCAGTGTGTGTAAATGACAGAGAAGTGGATTCTGCCTGTGTAAATGTATATGAGAAAAGAGCGAGGCAGAAAGAGAGATGGGATAAGCCTCTAAACGTAATCATTTCAAACGATGAGCTGCCACTCAAAGGAGAGTGAGGGGGTAATTGGGTGTCATTTGCAATTAATTAAGTGAATGTGAATGTGTGAATTCAAACATATGCAGATTTGCTCATTAACAATTGTCTCTGGAAGTGAAGAGTGCACTGATTCAGCATTGTTTTTGTGTGTATGAAAGAGTGTTTTATATTCTTTTAAGCAAGATCTAAGAGCCCTCAGTCATACTAAATACCACAGATGAGGTACTGTAATAATGTGTTATGACTCTTTTTTTAAATCATAAATGTCTCTTCAGGCAAAAGAGCATAAATGGCTCTTCATTTATAGTGGGACGTGAGCATGCCAAAAATGAATCAATCAAAAAATAAACTTCAAATATTTAATTATTTATTATTGATGATAATGACCCGACCATGGTGGCATTATGCCTACTGAAAGTGTATCATCATATATTTATTTGGGCAGTCGATTAATTAAAATGGTTAATACAATTAATTACATGATTTGCTGCTCAATGAGTCAAATTAATTAATCACATATTTCAATATTTGCTAAGAAAACCACACAAATGAAGGTAATTTAAGAGATTAGACTATTGTGGCAGACAATTATTATTATTCTGTCTTTAGTATTTTCAATTGTGTCTCAATGTTTTTGCACTGTCTTGTGTTAAAAATGCCACATGACAGAATTTACAGAACACGTACATTTTTTTATTAATTAAAATTATATTTTACTTCAATAAATTGTTTAACTAAAGATGTTAAAGTAACAACTAAAATCTCTCTCTCTCTCTCTTCTCTCTTTGTGTGGTAAGTCACTAGGACTAAACGATAGTCAACACAAGCCATCCCAAATTCAAGGTGCTGATCCTGTCTTCACCTGTCTGGCTTGGTTTCCCAATAACCCTCTCCGCCAAACCCTGGATGCATGCAGGCACACACAGGGATCATTTCAACTCCCATCTGCTTTTAGTACTGTAATATAAATTTTAAATATTGCCTGTCCAGGAACAATAAGAAGGGAAAAATCGTCTATATTTACATAAACAGCCTGGACCCATCACATTTCACAATCTAGATATATATTTTACAGAAAGCAATTTCATTTCTTCTGAGAACAACATTAAGGGAAAACTAATCCAAAACCCTCCATTTTTAGGTTGCACTTTTTCTAATTTAACAGTTTTAGAGGAAGGGAGGTGACACAGATGATAATCATTGCTTATTTTGAATATGGGCATGATGAAAATTATGCATTTAGAAATTGCATTTCTTGTTTATCTTTCCAATTCAATCATGAGTTTGAAAGTCTGTGGCAATGGGTGTCGGCTGAAACGAAGCCCATGCTTCCATCCAGTAAACAAAGAGAACATATGGGACGAGGGAAGAGCGGATCATTCATTAAGAAATCTTGATGTATTCTGAGGAATATCCATCATACCCTAAGGGCAAACTGCTGGAAAGAAATAAATGGAAAGAGAGAGGAAGGTTGCATTAGTCTGTTCCAAAAAGGAGATCTCCCAAGGACATACCTATGGACATCTCTTAATTTATAGATCTCTGATTCTGATGACAGGTGGATGAAAAAAGAGTAAAGAATGAAATGGATTTGGAAAAAAAGCTATGAGACTGTGTTTGGAATGTGACTTTCAGCACATGGGCATTTTTCTGAGATGAACAGTTCTGCCTATCAAAAGTGTTTGGAGTGCATTTATCCATTTGCATAACAGTGTAAGGTTGTCTATATCCATACATGAGTGAATGCATGTTTTTCATTAATATCACATAGTACTATGAAATACAGTTGTCACATCATACCAGTATTGACTGTAATATTAAAAAAAACAATTAAATACTGATCCAATTGTAATACATGATAATACTGTAAATATCCCAGGGCTTGCAACTCTGGTTGATTTGCAGTGTGTAGCTATTACTGCCACAAAAAAAATCATCATGTTGGAGAGATGACAGTTGAAAGCGAGGCACTCTACCAACAGTTTTCTGGATTTTTTGGATTTTGTAAAAAAGACAATAAGAAGGAGGTGCCGATCAACAGTAAATAACTTTTGTATGGTTTAGTAAGATTATGGTTACAAACTCTCTCTCCACCTCCATGTACTCCATATTTTTCCATACAATTTATCTTTTATATTTACTTAATATCAACATGCATTGATATACATATACATGAGATATATGTCCAAAAATGTATTAAACATACATAAACGCTCCAGTTACTAAAGTAACCTCAGTTCCCTTATTGGCCAAGGGGCTGCCAATAGCAGCTGGATCAACTCGGGGAACTACATCTGATTCTTCCAGAGTTGGGGCCACCAGGAGGACAAGCATCTGACTGTCCGACCAATCTGATGTCCTGAGAAAGCAGGGCTGAGCAAACTGTTGGGGGAAGGCTACACCCGAGGTGCTGGGCCAGGCGGAGCCAGCGGCATCTCGCTGCTTTTTGAAAAATAAATTGAGGGGAGTGCAGTAGTGTGTCTTCAGCACAAGTGAAATAAATGTGAACATTTGAGCAGAATAACATTTTTTTTCTTTCCGTCTTGATTTCCGAGTGCCAAACACTGACTAGAGGTACTCTCACAAATGGACTGTCAGGATTTCTGAGGTAATACACTTTTACTTTGAACAGCTAATATATATATATACAGTATATATAGTATAAAAATGGGAGTGTCAGAAGTCAGTAAATTCAGACTCCGCAAACACTCTAGCAAGGTGTTCTGAACAAACGCTCTTGCAGTTACATTGCTAGAACTTTCATTCAACCTTGTCTCTTTAATAATGTTCTGAAAACATTGGCACAAAAGCGTTTTCATACATCGTTCATGTAATGTTGTTTTTCTTTCTTTATTTTATTTATTGATTATTATTATTATTTACTTTATTTTTAGTCCACTTCAGACATTCTAATAACTATATGTCATTTTGCAAACCCATGTCACATAACTCTCATTACACTATTAGTAGACTGAACGGTTAGGGCTAGTAGAATAAGTTGACATGTAGTTGCAAAGTTACTAATAGTCAGTTTAATGTTAATCAAAATCAAGTGTTAGCAGATATTAAGCAGACAGTCTACTTATACTCTAACGACTGCTGATTCACATGTATTTACAAAGTTAAGTGGACAAAAAGATTTGTGTAGGACATTCATTCCTAAACGGAAAGTTCCTTTAACTCTTTCCTCACCATTGACATCATTTGCCATGATTTTCTCAGATTTTTGTTCAATTTCCTGAACAAAATTTAACATTGGCAAAATGTTCTTAGAAAATATTTTTTGTTAGCTGGGTAACATATTAAGAAATAGTTTATAACTATATGAATGTCACATGTGATCTCATCCCTCACTCTAATACATCTTAATATCTTATTAGTGAACAACTTAAGGCAGTGTTTCCCAACCTTGATCCTGGAGGCACACCAACACTACAAATGTTCAGGCCCTGTCCACACAAACACGGTTATTTTTAAAACCTCAGCTTTGTCTATGCGGTTAGGCCGTTGGTCCACACGCAAACACAGCACCAGGTCACCGAAACCGAACATTTCTGAAAACTCCTGCCAGGGTGAAGATTTTCAGAAACTCTGGTTGCAGTGTTATCGTGTAGACAGCGAAACCGGAGTTTTTGGCTTGTGCCGTCGGAGCCTGCGCTGTTATCTCCGCCTACTGGAGACTTTTTCAGGCTTCTGATTGGCCAGCATGGCTTTACGGTTGAGGTTATATCGCCACCTGTTGGCTTGGCATGCTCTTGATAGTGCTTCATAGCATGCGTTTGCATTTTCATGTGGGCGGAGATTTTTTTTTTAAACGGAAGAAGGAAAGACTCAGTTTATAAAAATACCTGTGTATGTGTGGACATGGCCTTAGACTATTCCTAATTGAACACAGCTGATTCAACTCATCAGCTCGTTAGTAGAATATCCAAGACCTAGAATAAATGGGTCAGATCAAGGAAAATGCCAAAAACTGCTGGTGAGCCTCCAGAAACAGGGTTGGGAGACTGACTTAAGGTGTGTCTTATGCACTATTCTATACCGTTTTGTAGAATTAATAGTGTAAGTTGCATACTGAAAATTCCAGTGAGAAAAAAGTGCACTTCAAATATCTGGATGATGCACTTAATTAACTGGAAAAACTATGTGAGGAGTGTTGAACACGTCATGCACTCAACTGTCACCGCTTTAATTACGTAGCTGAAGGAGTGTAGCTATCAGACTCGGATGCAAAATAACTTTACAAAATTCATACACTAGATGCTAGAGTACATAGTGTATATTGCATCATGTGAGACACAGCTTTAGACTTTTTTTGTACATGCATGTGTTTCTTGGCAATGCCTTGAATGTTTATAGAGCGTAACAAAGTGACATTATGAAAATCAATTTGTTGTAATTAGGACGTGTGGCAAAAACAACCTTAGCAAAAAAAAAAGGTTTATGTACACTAACATAAAGTACACTAGTTGTACTACCAACACTTTCATAGTAATATCACACACAGATCTGGTGTACTCATGTGAAGCGCTGTGGACTGAGCTTTTGCTGACCAGGTGTTCTGTAAAGGTTACCCTGTGATTCTCTGAGAAATTAAACTTGATATCAGTGTAATGTGTCGTATTTTATCACCTCACATATGAATTAAGAGGCTAATTCCAGAAATGAAAATCTATTACACTAGTGCTTTCCGTTCACTCGGAGCTCTTTGCAGCTACAGTTAAATGCTGAGCCCTAACAAACTGCACCCGGCAAGTTACTAACTTCACACAGGATCAGTCCACGTCTCAGAAGAACACGGAGTACAAAGCAAATAACTCTCATTCATTTCAGCCATGTCCTTAAAAGCCCCTCTTATCAGTCTTGTGATGAATAGTTTCTGGATATCATCTTCTGGAACACATCAATATTCCCCTCACAAAGACCCTCATTGCTGTGTCTTGCCTATAAAGTATGGGAAGGGTTTTACTCTAAAGGGAAGCAGCTGGTGTGTAAATTATGGGTCTTTCTGCACCATCCATTTTACATCCTCCATCTGGGAATGCTGCCAAAGCAGGAGGAGTGGGAATGTGCGGTGTGACTGTGTGTGAAGGCCTGTATTCCAGAGAGCTGTGGAGAGGTGTGAAACATAAACACACTCGCTCAGCCATACGGGTCACAGAGGCGGTTTTGTCTGAACTGCAAGACCACCTTGACTGGGGGGAAATCAGTAAGTGCTGTTTATTTGCACATGCAGTCCGTGTGGTTTTAGTCCCTGATTCACTAAAGGAATTATGCTGAAAATTCCAGCTGAATGCAATTTGCACAGCATGAGGATGCAGCATACAATCTGATGACTTTATAGGTCAGCTGCAGAAAATGCTTCCGAATGCACCAAAGCTCAACAGATGGTCTTCTCCATCATTTGATCATAATTCAACAAATTACTGTTGAAGTGACTAAAGAAAATGTACACAGACTTTGCAACAGCGATAAAGCCAGCATCCCCCTGCTATACATTCTATATGTGACCAGCAGTCAGTAACGTGCTCACAAAGTGGTAAAAATTGATTGGAAATTATTCTTATATGGGCAGAAATGAACTGCAACATTATAAAGCATTCAAATTTCTTGTTTACCATTAAAGAAAATTCTGATTTATGCAGTAAGTTATGATTTTAGGAGCAGATTACTGGATAAAGACTTGGTTCCTTGCACTATACTATGAGCTCAGAACAGTATAGCACATTTTTATGTTTACGTCGCGTAACCAGCTCCATATGTTTGTCTTTTCAGATGTAATAAACTTGCTCAGTAGCGCACCCGGTATAGCAATAAAAGTCACAAAAAAGAGCTCAAAGACTTGTTTCAAGAAAAATAAAATGAAATGGCTGCTTAAGCAAATGTGTTTTTATCTGACATTTGTTTTTATTTGCACTGGATAGGTTTAATGCATGTGCTATGTTATTTTCAAACGTGTGGAGCATTAAACTTTGAGAGCTACTCGCCGGACATTTTTATTTCCATACTGCTGAGATGCAATAAAAACCCAATGTAATAAAATATTGCCAGATTAACGGTCATCTGTTTCTGATAAAAATAAACACAATTTCAGCACCACACACTGGACATTTCACGTTAAAAGTGCACAAAATGTGCAAGAATCAACATAGAAATGTCTCACAGACAAGTGTCCTAACTGTGTTTACAGTACAGAATGGCATACTTTAGCAACTTCCACTCTGGGGTCTATATATTTAATTTTTTTTAATACTGTAACGCACGTGATTCTCATGGCAGTTGAAAGTCCGAGTTATGGATCTGGAGCATCCAGATCAGAACAAACCCCACACGTAGACATAGTTTAACATACAATGAGTTAGAAGTTTCCACACAATGCTAGCGGATGAATAAAACTAATTTACTATTTGCCATATCAACACTATATAAAGAAAAAGTCTGTTAGTTAGTCATTCATGTTTTTGTTTGTTTGCTTAGTATTTAGTTGGGACCTAAGGGGGAAGGCATGCTTACTTAAAAATACTGAACGAATCTTTACTGGAGAATGAAATCAATGAGTGGAAATTGAATCAGTATGTTAAAACTGGTAAAATTCCTTATGACTCCTATTTTGCTCTCTCTCTTCATCCATCCTCTGTTCCTTTCCTCCAGCTTTTCGTCTCTGCCGCACACAGCAGATGCCGCATTCGCTCAAGTCCCGGGCCCCAGCCGTCCGATCCCTCCTCCTGTCCGTCTATTCCCTCCTCTCTCCATTACCGCGTCCCTCGGCGGGATAAACCTGGCCAGGGCTAATTGCAGTCTCTGTCTAATGGTGACAGGCTCAATTAAGCACGATGGGTTCACCTCTTTTGCTTTGGTTCCCCCTCTCCCTCTTTGTGTCTCTCTCTCCGGCTCCTCGTGGTTCTCTGGCTGTTGTCTGGCGCGAGAAAGCGTCGTGTCGGCGGGACAAGGATGAAGTGAGTGCTGCGGTCGCATGTGTGGGCACCGCCGCGGCTGTATATTGAGCGCAAATTGGGCGAGATGCCACAGTGAAGGAGTGGGACAGGATTCCACACAAAGCATCCACTCATCTATTATACAGAAGAGGAACGAGAACATACAATCCACTCCAGAGCGAGAGGATAGAGTAGAATATTGGTTGTGCATGTTTATGAAGAAGGTCGTTGTCTTAAGAGCCGCTGGTGGACCGCTGCCAGCGTCTGAGAGCGGTAATGAGAGCGTGGACCTCGTGGAGCCATCGGACTGAAGTATTTCAAAAGCAGCTTCCATTCGCTCGTTCAAAAAAACACTCAGTCTTTCCCATGTTATCAACAACACGTACGCCATCCTGAGCCACTGGCCTCTGTCAGCATAATGCTTTTGGAGGGGAACTTGTTAATGCCGAGCAGCGCTTCAATTTTCTCTAGCATTCATCCACCTGCTCCAATAATGAGGAGTGTAGCAATGTGATCTGCAACTTGAAACAGTTGCTGTGTCCAACAACTCCATGTGTGACAATTGGACCATTGTCTGGGGAATAAGTGTTATAGAGTGGTTTGAAAGCTGCTGTTGTTAGGAACTGTTGAGGAAATTAAACTGTTGAATGAAGTAGGGCTATTTCTGATCTACATAAACCACATGGACACACTAAGTCCTGAATGTTTAGTGAAGCTCCATGTTTTGCATGTATCACTGATGCCAAATGCACACACAAGAATGAAGGTTATTGCCCTGAGCACATTTCGGTTTAAAATGTATTGTAGTGTCCATGAGTAGTTGCTGATGGACATCCAGTGTGATATTTTGTGTCCAAAGTCTGCTCTAGTGTAGCAACAGTCGGCCAATGGGGTAAGTCTGCGTGACCAACTTGAACACGTTGCAAAATCTTTAGGCACTTTAGCACTGCGTAGTTTTAGGAACTTGCCCAGCAGGGTCGTTCCTAGAGAACCAATTTCCCCCTTGGGCCATTTTCCTGGTTGCATTCGCACCGGCAGCAGCCGAACATCGGAAGGCGTGTACGCAATGTTCGTATCGTGGCATTACCAAGCGTCAGCAAACGGTTAAGGGAGCAAATGCCTGACCAAGAAGTTATGTTTTGTGTGTAGTGTGTGAGTGTGTGTGTGTGTGTGTAGTGTGGGTGTGTGTGTGTGTGTGTGTGTCATGGGTTGGTGATAATGGACATGGATGTAAAATGGCACGAATTTCCCACAATTGAAAGAGCAGGAAAAATCTGACTAAATCTCTATGACAACTTGCAAGTGTGTTATATTATCATCACGCGTGTCTGAGAAATAAGAACAAAATGCTGCCAAGGACAGCGGTTATCCCGGTTCTCGGTCGTGGAGTCAAAGATGTTACATGGCTTCTTAAAATGCTGGGTGTCGGTGTATGTATGCGTTTTGGCCAATCAGATACACTTACGTCACTGATAGTTCATAAACACCTCGTTTAGACCCTGCTCTGTGAGTAGGAGCAATTTAGTTCCCCCAAACTGGTCAAGAATATAAATGATCTCATAAATGGAACTTTACCACTACACAGACACGCACAATCTGTCAGGCAACATACATAATGATAATTTACAAACGCAGTGTATCAGCAGCAACATTCTTGGCTAAAACGCCTAACATATCTACTGATCTTCTCTTCATACATTTTAAACTACCAGGTGCTACCTGTGTGCCACCACACCCCTATACCGGTGCCTTTTAGACGGAAACCTACGGCCGTTCCCCACTTTTTGCCCCCCCCTCCCATCTTTCCGCCGTTGTAATATCCGCCTCTCTTCCTCACCTATCCATTTATCATCTCTGGATGTGATGCAGCAAGGACACTTTATGCTCTACTTTCACCTTTGTCTAGAATATTTGTCCCCTGTCCTCCAGGACCAGCACGGCTGACCCCTCAGAACCTGGCTGGTTATCGATGTTCTTGTGAGATCGCGACCAAAACTCAGGGCAGCAGAGGAGGAAATGGTGCAATCAAAGATCCGTCATGGTGATACTAAGTAGTTTCAGTCTGGCTTTCATCTTTCTCGACAGGAAAGGTCCATACTGCACAAATCTATCTACTTCACCACAAACCGATAACAGCGCTCCAACAAATGTACTCTCTTCAAAACCTTTCCATTCTCTCCTCGGTCCCCTCCCCACCTCTCCACTTCTATAACAGTTGATGATTTCGCCACATTCTTCACAGAAAAAACTAGAACAATTAGTAGTCAATTCTCAGCCCCACACACACAGGACTTCAAACCAACCCCACCCACTGCAAAAACTCCCATCTTCTCCTTCTGTCCCCTCACTGAGGCAGAAGTATCAAAACTTCTCCTCTCCAGCCATCCTACAACATGCCCTCTAGACCCAATCCCCTCACACCTCCTCCAAGCCAATCTTATTACACTTTACAGACGCACACAATAATAAATACATATCTCCTCACAGGAACCTTCCCCACTGCATTCAAGCAGGCTCGGATAACCCCACTGCTCAAAAAACCTACATTAAACACTTCACTTACAGATAGCTACAGACCTGTCTCTCTCTCCTTCCATTCATAGCGAAAACCCTCGAAAGAGTTGTTTTCAACCAGATATCATTGTTTCTTTTCACAGAACAACAAACTGGACGCTAACCAGTCAGGTTTCAGGAGTGGCCATTCAACTGAGACTGCGCTACTGTCAGTCACAGAAGCCCTGCGGATTGCAAAAGCTGATTCCAAATCATCAGTTCTTATTCTGATGGATCTATCTGTTGCTTTTGACACTGTCAATCATCAGAACTTCCTGTCTGCCCTCTCTTCACTGGGCATCACAGGGATTCATCTTCGCTGGTTTGAATCCTATCTCACTGGTAGGTCTTTCAGGGTGGCCTGGGAAAGGGCGGTCTCCAGAGCTCATCAACTGGTCACTGGGGTTCCTCAGGGAACAGTTCTTGGACCCCTCCTCTTCTCCATATACACTACATCACTGGGTCCCATCATACAGGCACATGGTTTCTCCTACCATTGCTATGCTGATGACAAACAGCTTTATCTCTCATTTCAACCAGATGATCCAGTGGTAGCTGCATGGATCTCAGGCTGCTTGGCGGACATCTCGGCATGGATGAAATAACATCACCTACAGCTCAACCTGGTAAAGGCTGAGCTTCTTGTCTTTCCTGCCACTCCAACTCTACAGTATGATTCCTCCATCCAGCTAGGTTCTTCTACAACTACCACATCAACTTCGGTCAGAAATCTTGGTATAACCTTTGATGACCAGCTGACCTTCAAAGAACACATTTCAAAGACCGCTCGATCTTGCAGGTTTACATTGCACAACATCAGAAAGACCAGGCCCTTTCTAACGGAGCATTCGGCACAACTTCTTGTCCAGGCCCTTGCCAATTCTAGGCTGGACTACTGCAATGCTCTTCAGGCTGGACTCCCATCAAGCACAATCAAACCTCTACAAATGATTCAGAATGCAGCGGCACGACTGGTCTTCAACGAGCCCAAAAGAGCCCATGTTACACCTCTCTTTATCTCCTTGCACTGGCTACTGGTCGCGGCTCGAATCAAGTTCAAGACATTGATGCTTGCATATAGAACAGACACAGGCTCAGCACCCGCCTACTTCCACTCACTACTACGAATTTACATCCCCTCCAGAAGTTCCCTCCAGAGATCCACTAGTGAGTGACGCCTCGTGGTACCATCACAGAGAGGCTCAAAATCAATTTCCAGAACATTCTCGTTCACCATTCCTGGCTGGTGGAATGATCTTCCCACCCCTATCCGGAATGCTGAATCCCTGACAATTTTCAAGCGACAGCTGAAAACTCATCTCTTTCGAAGCTACTTGACTTCATCATAATAAAATTAAAAAATGAAAACAATTTTAAAAAATTATCTTTCTTTCTTTATTCCTTCTCTTTCTAGCTTGTACTTATTTGAACAATGCCTAGAACTTGGTATTACAAGCACATCCGTTGTCTGTTTGCCTCTTTAAGAAGAATAGATTTATGTATTCCCCAATTGTAAGTTGCTTTGGATAAAAGCGTCAGCTAAATGAATAAATGTAAAATGTAAAGGTAAAGGGGCCTAGTTCCTGCAGTGTGAACACGACAAAAAGCGGGAACTTCCGCCAATACTTCTAGAAACTATGAAAACGTTCCTCCGGTGCGAAAGCACCTTTTGTAGGTAAATCTTTTGCACTCACTGGAAATTACCGATTGCACAGATTCCTATTGAAATCACTGTCCTCCGTTCACAAAATTTCACAGAACAATAGTAAATGTGACCAGACTTTTACAACATAAAACGACGATGAGCTTCAGTCTTGTAGTGTGTTTGACTTATTTTCATTCCTGGTCATTACTAGTCACCAGTCAAAAAATTCTGATCTGCAGTTTTGAACATCTTCTATAGTCATCTGGAGAAGATTGTAGTTTATTCTGTGTGATGCTGAGGAACCCGTGTGTTGACATTTGGAGTTTCCCTCCGTTCACAGAAGACAATCTGAAAGCTAATTGCAATATACATTTGTCCTTGAGGAACATGTGAACTTTAAGACATGCTTCTGTGGTGGTCTACTTCTATTATCAATGCAAACATTTGGAGAAAATAATAAATTGGTTCCTTCCAAAACCGTCTCCCAATCCTAACTCAGTTCTGATGCACGTTCCTGTTTAGCGTTCAGAGCTATTCCTGCCACTTTATTAACGATTTTCTTCACAATAGAACTGGAGTGTGCCTCATCTGTTTGGGACAAGGTTATGCAGTAACATAGTTGGTTCATTATTTTGCTCTTTGGGTCGGTTCCTCAGCCTGAAGATCAAGAGAACAGGACCTTTATCGTACTGTACAGATGGATGGTGCTGTTGTCACACTACTGCAGAGCTGGAAGGAAAGCGGATTTGATGTATTCTGTGGCTCAGATCAATATTACATAAGCAAAAAATGAGGACTGTCCTGCTTTGTTCATTTAAATAGCATATGTGTGTTGTCTTGTGGGATGGCGCTTTTTTGGCAACTGTCTTCATGCCCATTTGTGTGCATGTCTTCATGCTGGGAGGAATTTAGAGCGATCATAGGCAGCACTGTGATTCCTAAAAGCATCAAACACCTAGATAGATAGTAGAAGTAAAGATATGAATAATCTTACAATTAATGGTTGTTTCTCAAAAGAATCTTAGCATGAGTAGCACTTGAAATTGGTGGTCGATCTACGAGTGCTGTGAAGTGATCGTAAAAGGCTAAAGTGCATAACAGGAATTAATTCAGGCTGAATTCTCCTTTAAAAGCACACTATCACATAGATGGGAGGTGATTTGCTCTAGCTTCAGCATCTGTATCTTCTGTCCAGCTGTGTAAGCTCTCCTCTCCCCCATGGTGAGATGTTTTTGCGGATCCACATGAACAGAAATAAAGCTGTAGTGAGAGCCTTGCAGTTTATCTGATTGCCCAGAGAGAGAAATGAGTGAGAATAAACCAATCTCTTTGAGCTGATTTGCTGTAACATTTCACCCGAGGAAGAGTTTGCATTTACATACATTATTTCTGTCTAGATCAGAGGCCGATTAAGCCATAAAGCCCTTATTTAGACTCAAACTGAGCACAGATTTATGAGCTCTGTTCACACAGTCCAGACAAACACAGTGTGCTAAATTAAGATGAAGAGTTATACAACCACTGCTGAGTGCGGTAAAACAGAGTCTTCAATGTTTTTCAGACGAAAGATCTTTGTCAGATAGAGCGACGAAGCAGGACTGTGGGACCCTGTTAGATATACAGTAGTATAAATTTGACTCTTGCATTTTAAATCTGACCTATAATAGCATGAATATAGTGCCATACTGATGTATTTACATACATTATGTAATAAACCCTCATGTTGTATTTCGATCATTTTGAGTCGAAGAGGATTTTCTTTTTCCTTAAAATGCAGATTTTATACTTGTACTAAAGTCAGGCTTAGCATGTATCAAGTAAAGCTGAAATATACAAGTGTATGGCTCTGTACTTCAGTAATTTTAACTCTTGTGCTCACAAGCCTTTACCTGGTGTCCCTGGTCAAAAATGACTGGCCTTTTAAAACAGCTAAATTTCTTGTTAAGCTATATTATTATCAAGTCTTCTACTGCGAAACAAATGCATTTTCACCATGTTTTTTTAGGAATGCATTGTATAAAATCAGATGAATGATATATGAACAAACCCCTCAGTAAAACCCATCATAATATGGATAGAAATAAAGCTTTTAAGACTGGTGGAGGCTATATAAGTGCTACTGAAGTTGAGATACAAACTTGTTTTTGAGTAAATAGCCTTTTAAGATATGCATTGGAATTGAAATCTATAGGTGCAAATAGATAAAGTGCAAAAAAATAAACATATAAAAGTGTAATTTAGATAGTTTGTGCCCACTAGTCTGTAACAACAAATAGTCTAAAATCTCAAAATTGTCTAAGGCTTGGGACAAACAACGTTCGCAGTGTCTCGCTTTAAGGTATTAAGCTTAATTTTATTGCATGAGTTCACTGTATATGGTCATTTTTGCATTTGAAACATTATTCACATTTACTTTCATTGTGTAGAAAAGAGCAGCATGAATATTCTGCTAAACATCTTCTGATGTGCTCCACTGAACAAAAGTCACAGAGGTTTGGAACAACGCGAGTAAATGATAACTGAATGCTGATTTTGGGGGGGACTACTAACCCATTCAATCTCCAGAGCTATAAAAGAGCAACCTCTGAGCAATGAAAACTTCTTTGAGTTATAGAAATAAATATAAAAATCCCTCCCATGCTTTGTCTTTCTTAGACACTCAGATGTGTCTTTTAGAGCAGGTCAAGGCAAAGAGCTCCCGCTGAGAGAGACCTGCGCTAAACAAATGAAGCTCCTGCATGACCCGAGCGCCCTCGTGTCCAGACGGCAGTGGTTTGACTAATGCTGACCAGCTGCCCTTTCTCATCTGCTTGAACTGGACCAGTGCAAGGTGGAGCGGTGTGAGTGAGGTCACTGTATCCTTGTCCAGGTCTATAATGTCAAAGCAGCAATCATTGCAGACAAATTGCTGGAGATAAAAAAAGAAAAGCTAATTCTATTTCTGGTCTGACAAGGACAATGGAGGAAAAGGAGAAACAATAAAGAAATCAAACATGGATCCTCAATGTCTGTGACAAACTGCATGTTCTAAAAATAAGACAAAGTAGCTCCTCTGTTAAGTGTTTGTGCTCGCAGAGGCCGGAGCCGATATAAACTCAGTGGAAAACCCATTAATTGTGTTGGGTCCATGTTCTCTGTCATGGGACAACCGCTACATGAATGCTGGCCTGACTCTGTGGCATGAAGAAAAAGCATGCAAGCGATGAGAAATGAGGAAATCTGTTCATACACACCTTATTACTACCATTTCATTCAACTTAGCCCTTAAGGTAAGACACCCAACGTCACAAAACAAAAAAAACTAACTGCTTGTGGGTTTGTGAGTGTGTGTGTGTGTGTGTGTGTGTGTGGGTGTTTATATGTTTTTCGGAATGCTGTATTTAAATAAGAAAATTAGGCATTATCTAATTAAATATGCACTAATTTGCATTCATTATACTGTAAACGGTCAGGGGAAAAAATGCTTTCACCTTTTTTATATATAAATGAACAAACTCCTCTGTAAAAACCTTCTAATGAGCTAGTAATCAAAGTTTTTGGTTGTATATCTGCTGGTAGACTAAAAAAATATAATAAATATAAAAAACGCATCGGCCTTTAAATATATGGCTTCGATTTGAAATCTATATTTACATTTAGTCATTTAGCAGACACTTTTATCCAAAGCGACTTACAAATGAGGACAATAGACACAATCAAAACCAACAAAAGAGCAATCTACGGATACAAATAGATAAAGCGTAATAAAAGCAATGTATAAAAGTTTATTTTAGATGTTTTCCTTTCTCTCAAAGTAAAAAGGCTCATAAACCGCAGTCGGTTTGTTAAATGTGTAGCAACTGAATCAGGCAGAGACACCTCAGATTGAATACCAATATCCTTCAGTAGGATATAATAAACCATTGCCTGCTCATGTTCACTTACACAAATCCAGCGTGATTTTTCCCATGTCTTATAACAAGACTAGACATTCTTTTATTTTACAAAGTGAGCATTTTATATAATTCGTCACAGAACTGGAGGGCTTCTGAGTGATAAATATTGTGCTGCTGATTGTAAATGATGGATGTGACACATGATCCATCATTTAGAAGAGTGACAGTCAGTCAAAGCTGTTAAATGTACAGTCATGACAGTCTGACACAGACACACAACCCTGCTGCCTGTCTGATCGCTCAAGACTCACACCAGCATGTCTTAGGTTATAATGCTGTTTGTTAATGCTAATAATTAGGGTTAATGACAACAACATTCACACCACTCACTATATGAGTGCAGCAGCTCATGTAATGAGTATTTGCCAATGCAATGAATGATTGTCAGGAGCAGCCATAGGTTAAATGCTTCAAAGTTTCTTTCTTGGATTAATTGTAATAAAATATATCAGCTATTGTCTGTCCATACGCAGTGTCCTCTTCTTTGCCAAAACGGTCCAAACTATTTCCATCACTTTAATGTGCATTCTGACTTAGTAAAAGTCCAGAAAATCCACCTCATAAACATTTATGTGACTTTTGAGAGGTTATGATTCAAAATGTGCATAAAAAGCTTGGATGGAAACCCAGCAAGAAAGTCCTACAAGACATATATCTGCAAAATATGAGCAAATAAGTAGCGTATCTGCTGCCATAGTGACTGGAAACAAACAAGCAATGACAACTGACTGAAGAGAGAAATTTACCACTGAAGACTGTTTAAGATATAAAGCTTTACTGTAAGCTAAACCATTGATTTTATGCATGATTCTTTTTTATATACTCACACACTAATGTAACTTGGTTCATTAACAAAGAATTCAATCAAAGTTGTGCACCTTCAAAAACTAAATTTTACTGTATATTGAATGAAATCTAGAAGAATAAACTAAACTGTCAAGCCTACTACACTTGCATGACTTGCTGCTGACAGAATGACAGGCTTTCAATCAATGACTGACACCATTGAAATGTTTGTGTGCCACAAGCATTTATTACATGAGAGTTTGTAGATTTATGACGAGGTGGACAGGAGCTGTTTTGAGACGCGCTCTGACTGTATCGAACACAAATGCCATCCATTGTGAGGTTGAGCATGTTCACCGATCAAAAAACACTTTTGTCAAACACTTACTAATAGGAATAATACTATCAGAAATGACTGCATTCAGATATTTTCTATACTGAGCACAAAAGCTGTATACAATTTTCAGAATTTATGTATTAAATTATGTAGTGATTTTTTTTTTTTGCCCCTTTTAAAAGTCTAAAAACGTTTTGCCCCCCAAAAAGTTAGATGCTGCAAAAGAAAACCCCAAATTATTTACAACTATTAATTTAGCTGCAACATACAGATAAGAGAAAAATGCAGTTGTTTTAAAAGTTTTTAATTTGAAAAATCCTGTGCACAAACATTTTGTAGGAGTGCTAAAAAGAAGAATTCTTTATAATGACTCTGAAGATCTGATGAAGACAATGACACATTTCATCTTTGAAGAAACTGGCTTCTGACTGTGTGATTGAAAAAAAAAATGTTTTTTTTTCTGAAACTAATGCACTTTCTGCCGTAAAATAAATCACTGGTGAATGGAATACCTAAGCAAAGCGAGATAACTCATGCCGGTGCTGGTGAACACTGCAAACGCCGCTTTTCCTCCAAAGCTGGGGAGCGATCAATCAAGGTCACTTACACTGACAGCTCTGTCCATGACACTGAGGGTAAACCTCCGAGCTGTTAGTCCCAGATCCCTCACAACCTGAGCACTGACACAATCCCGCATCCATAAAGCCCTCCAAATGACTGGTAGATGTCATCGGGAAGGACGTTTGATTGGAGGCATGCCATTTTTCTGACAAATGCTGCCGTATCAGCCGGTAATGAATGAAAGATGCAGGAGAGAGAGAGAGAGATGGGAAAGCATGAAGAAAACTCTACAAATCGATGATAAAGTGATGGCAGCTCAATATAGATCAAGTTAGCAGCATCGTCCAGATTCATAAACGACTGTTTCTGGAAATAACATGACTTCTGCAGAAAAGAAATGCATGGTTGGATTAGTTGACTCAAAAATGAAAACTGTGCCATTATTTTCTTAGCTTCATGTAATTTCGAACATGTATGATGGACTGTCTTCTGTGAGATGTTTTTTAGAATATTTCCATAGATTAGTGGAAAGTGTTCACACTGTCAAACTCCAAAGAAAGACCATAAAACTGGTGCATATGACTATTCCTCGTCTTCTGAAGTTACTCAGCAGCTTTGTGTGAGCAAGGGACGGATATTAAAGGTGCACCTCGTCAGTCGAACACAGGCGGATCATGATCTCATCACACCCAATACAGGCAAAGCTGAGGGCGGCCTGGGGTCCTCGTAGCACCTGTGAGTGGTTGGGCTTGCGGTTTCAAGGTAGCTACAACTCTCCCAGTCTCTCTGATGCACTTGAATTGGCGTTTGGATGTTGTTCTCTTTGTTTGTGTGTATAGCAATCATATACCGAGCTGATGTCTTACTGAGAGTTTTGAGCTAGACTAATCTATCATGAAAAGCTGGTGAGTCTGATTTCACACACATTGTGATTTTTCTGGATGTGTAGTGTTGCTGTGTGATTTTGTTGCACATATTTCCAGCTCTCCAAACTACTGTATGAGTACTGTACTGTATGGAAAGTAAGTGATGGATCATCATTGTTTCAAATGCCTGTTTACTGGTTGGAGAATGCGCTTTACTAGTGGGAGTCATGCAGAATGTTTCTCTTTAAAGCATTTTGAGAGGTGTTTGGACATTGGTACATGGACATGTATGCATTTGATGACTTGCATTGCATTCAGGCTTTACATTTGGTCAGCTCTTACGCTCTCTGGGAACTGAACCCGTGACCTCAGGTGTCTGTTAATTTCTTCTTTGACATCTGTCAGTTGTCCAAGCACATTTACATTTAGTCATTTAGCAGATGTTTTTATCGAAAGTGACTTCCAAATGAGGACAATGGAAGCAAACATAATCAACAAAAGAGCAATGATATACACTGCTATAACAATCTCAGTGAGCTTTGTTTATTTTAGGTGTGGTGCCTCAGTTACTTCACTTGATAATACTTCACCTGTCTGTGGTACACAAACTCATTACACAAACCCCAATTCACCAGAACACTGTTCCTCCACAGGTACTGTAACTCACAGTTTTATGCTTCAACTACTAAATCATTAAACGTAGGAGCAATGTGAGGAATTGATTGTCTTGCTTTGCATTTGATGTTTTACTTTGAAAGTACATGATCCAGCACTTCAGTGATTTACATTTATTAACAGGATAGTAAAGAGAGAGGGATAATGACATGAGTCAGACTTGAGCTGACAGTCTTGAATGTTTCTGGCTCATGTATAAGTATAAGAACAAACATCTCAGTGCAGTCGTCCATCAAAGAGAGCAAAAGCATGAATTCAACACCACACAGCGTCTAATGCATTCTGTCCATAACAGAGCACACACACAGCAGAATGGAGGTCTTATCAGATCTAATCAATTTTACCAAGTCTTCATTCTGAGAGAAAAACATTGACGTGTGAGTGTTTGATTTACGAGGTGTGGACGCTGGAAATTTCATTCTCAGATGCGAGCAATGCCACCCAGATAAAAGCAAGGAGGTTATTCCTGAAATAGGTTATGGGCTCTGCTCAATTGCACTCTGTGATTTCCTGCAGTCCTCAGCTCGGTGTCAGCGCTGTTATACGTGCCGCTCAGATTAGTGGCCTGAAGTGAGATAACCTTGCGGAGCCATCAAACCGGGCGGGGGAATGATTTACAGTCCCGTTTATAACAAACACGCTGTTCCTCTGATGCTCTGGAGCTGGTGCAGGCTTGTAAAGCCGGTTATAGATCCCCTTTGATTTCAGGGAAAAAGAAGTCTTGTGTCAGCTTGAAATATGGAGTTCAGATGCTGGGTGGCTTTGTTTTGTTGGTACCCGAGGCAAAACCCATGTGCTTACGTGACTCTTTGTGGATGTTTATAAACCCCTTACCAGATTAATTGAAACAACAACCTGTTCAATCACGTTTTTAATAGGTCTTTTAATCGATGTACTAGACGTGAGTCTAAACATTAACACTCACTAAGAGCCAAATGAAAATAAAGTGTGGTTTGGTGAGAAAGTAAAGCAAGGTAAATGTGCCACTCTTTGATTAACAATATTTCTTCTATGAAATCTATCTTGTGCTCTAGTTTTTAGGGTTTTAAGTGAGATGCTGGCATTACTGATATGTCAGTTGGCCAGTGACTGTGTTAGAAACTGGACTAGTGTCAAATTTGCCATTTGAATTGTATTATTATTTTTCTCCAGAGCTCCATGTGATCGCAATATGTAGTATATTTCATAAATGTTTCAGTCATAAAACAAAGACTTCTGTCTTGTCTTATACGGTGTTGAAAGATCTGCACAGTTTAATTAATGCTCAGAAAATAACAGCTGAATATTCCCATCATTTTCTACATACAAGTACATTTTCTCAATTCAACCACCAACAGTCGTTGGTGCAACTCTGTTTAATGTCTGAATTTTGTCACTTTTTGGAACATATATGTGAGTTTATAGAAAATGCACACTGTGTGTTTGGTTCAGTCTGCTCTGTGCATCTCTAGACGGGCACCAGAAGCGTCCTGTAGAGTCTGTATTGCTACAAGGCAGGTAACACATTGCTTTCAATGAGAAACCTTGTTTTTAAAAATATCTTCGTAGTTTTGCTGCATGAAGTAAAGTTAAAAATTATATCCTAACATACCATAATCATTCAAAAGGTTGGGGTAAGATTGAATTAAAAATAAATTAATACATGGATGCATTAAGGTGATTGAAAGTGACAGTAAATACATTGATAATGTTACAAAAGGTTTCTATTGCAAATAAATACTGTTTTTTTTTTTCATCAAAAAAAGTCTTGAAAAATAAAATGTATCACGGTTTCCACAAAAATATTGTGCAGCACGACTGTTTTCAACATTGATAATAATCAGAAATGTTTCTCGAGCAGCAGATCAGCATATTATACTGATTTCTGAAGATCATGTGACACTGAAGACTGGAGGAATGATGCTGAAAATACAGCTGCGCATCACAGAAATACATTACAGTTTAACAGAGATTCACATAGAAGACAGCTGTTTTAGATTGTAGGCTAATACTATTTCACAATATGGTAACGCTTTAGATTACAACCTGCAAAGAACTACGTAAGTATACTGAATTTACTGTGTAGGTTTCTGTAATTATAGTGCATTATTTGAAATGTTTGTGTTTTAGGAGTTAATTTACATAATATGGGGAAGGAGGTGGACGAAAGCGTTTCATATATCATATATATACTGTTAGCTCCAGACAGGAATCAAACAGCGGCAGGGTCTGATTGCACACAGCTGCTGGAGGATGCAGAGTCTGGTCAGTGTAGCTGGAGACGCTGATAACACACAGTCATCATCACACACCAGCTCAATGCCTTCAGACTCAAAGCTTTACAGATGCTTAGCTTGCAGACGCTCGCTGAGTCCCTGGAAGAGCTTGTCTGAAGTTGGATTCTGTAAGTTTCCTGTTTATAACTATGAAGTTGCTTTAAAACAATATTGAATAAAGTGCTATAAATATAACCATTTTCACAAATTCACATTTTTTTGTAGTTTACACCGACAACAACGGTACATTTTCAAAAACTTGCATTTTCATGTGGTAAATGAATGGCCATATTAGTTGTAAACAGTGTCGTGTAAATGCCCCCTTAGATCTCAGAACTGCTTTTTAATGGCAAAGTGACCATTTATGAGCTAACCAAACACTGAGCTCCTGAAGCGCTGTGCTCTGAACAAACACAGGTGTCAGGCTGGTGTGTGGAGGTGAGTCTGATTAGTATGTCTTTGCTTCTTGTCTTCTGTCCTGTCTGACATGAGCGTCAGCTGACCTCTGTCCAGGAAAAAACATGAGCATGACCCCATCTCATCCTGGTCACAGCCATGTTACACACTCACACCCTTCACACACACTCACACACTCACACACACACACTCTCACACACACCACAACACACACACTCACACACACACAAACCACACCACTCTCACACTCACACACACACACACACACAAACACACACGCTATTCTCACAAACACACACTCTCACACTCACACAAACACAGGTTTGTTTTTGTGAAAAGTGGGGACTCTCCGTAGGTGTAATGGTTTTTATACTGTACAAGCCGTATATTCTATTGCCCTACACCAACCCTAAACCTAAACCTACCCCTTACAAGAAACTTTCTGCATTTCAGATTTCCATACACTCCATTCTGTGTGATTTATAGCGTTTTGAAAAGTGGGGACATGGGTTAATGTCCTGAAAAGTCACCTTCTCCTTGTAATACCTGTCATACCTTTGTCCTTATACACATTTATGTCTTCACTTGTCACAAACACACGCACTCTCACACACCCACACCACACACACACACACACACACCCACACACAATCTCTCTCTCACACAAATACACACAGCGTCCTGCTGATGAAGTCCCTTTGATTCTGATGCTGAGGTTTGTGGATGAACAGTGCAGCTCTTTCTTGTGCCTTCATTCATTAATGTATCTGAGTGACGTGACATGTGGTTAGTGCTCTGCATTTAACCCATCCAAAGTGCACACACACACAGCAGTGAGCACACACCCGGAGCAGTGGGCAGCCATTTATGCTGCGGTGCCCGGGAGCAGTTGGGGGTTCGGTGCCTTGCTCAAGGGCAACTCAGTCGTGGTATTGAAGGTGGAAGAGAGCGCTGTACATTCACTCCCCCCACCTACAATCCCTGCCGGTACGAGACTCGAACCCACAACCTTTGGGTTACGAGTCCGACTCTCTAACCATTAGGCCACACATCTGTTGTTGTGTTGTTCATTTCCTGAATCAAGGCTCATCAAGAACATGAACCCAAACTATTCTGAACCTCATTAGCATGACGAAGGGAGTCTTTTATCGACGTTAGAGATGTACAGTCATTTTACTGTGAAATATCTGCTTGGTTGCTTAGTTTTCAAATAACTAATTCAATTATTTAATCAGTTAATTATCTGATACTGTCAGGCTTGAGATATTGAGGTGACTAAAGAGGAAATCCACCGATCTAGCAGTCGCATGTAATCGCTCCATTCGTACCGTTAGCCGTTTAATTACTGAGCTTCACACTCTGAACTCTGAACATACTGGTCAAGTAATTTCAAATTAATAACTACACGGTCTAATTAGAAGCGCTGTACAGGAGGTTATAATTGACTTTCAATTACATGGTCTCTATTGTAACAGTTACACACACGTCAAAGTAACCAGACCAGTAACTGAAACTCAAAACTCCTTTAGATTGCTTTGGAAATTAACCCATAATTGGCTTCCCAAATGATTACAAACAAGACCGCTGCTACTAATAACACAGGAGGAGAATCCTGAAGGAGAGAAGTTCCTGAGGAGAGAACTGATCATTCAGTGAACAAATGCCGTGACAGAACTGCTCATGGAGCTGATTCAGGGAAATAAAGCAAGTCGTTTAGAGGTGACCAAACAGGATCATGAAAATAATGACCCAGACTCATTGAAAATGCATGCTTGTGGCGTCATTTCTGCAACACCAACAGTAAGTGACGTGACATGTGGCCAAGTATAGTGACCCATACTTGGAATTAGTGCTCTGCATTTAACCCATCCAAAGTGCACACACACAGTAGTGAACACACACACACCGTGAACACACACCCAGAGTAGTGGGCAGCCATTTATGCTGCGGCGCCCGGGGAGCAGTTGGGGGTTCGGTGCCTTGCTCAAGTAGGCACCATTATGCACCAGTTGCAAAGCAAAATGTCCAGTGAGTGGCACTAAAACACGTGTTTAATATAGTGCTGTCAGTCGACTTATAACTAATTAAGCGCACATTTTTTCTGAAATTAATCACAATTAATCCCAACTAACATTAAAGTCTTTAAATATACTTTTATACTGCAATCATTTCACATTCAATCTTCAAAATTAATGTACAAACAACATAAAGACAGTATATTTTTTTTAATATCAAAACAAGTAAAATGCGAAATTAATAGAGATGAATCCTTAAAGCTAATTGATTTCCCTTTCCTTTTTTTTCTTTGATAAACAGAAATCCACAGCAGCTGGTTGGTTTGGCTGCTATTACTTTAACTGTCGCTGCTGAACGTGACGCGGATCTGACACGCATCATATTTTCTCTCAAATCTTTTTAGATTTTCTGACCCACTTCAGGTCGTAAAATCTGTACTAATGAACTGACGAGTTGAATGGTTGGTGTTGCTGAGGAGTCAGTGGCTGGGCTGCTCCATACAAGTTTTTGACAACCCTTTCGAGACTGTTCTTAAATGTGACTCATAACATATTACATGCATGCACAGTTTTAAGGCAGCTTTAATCGCCTTTTTGGTAACTCCATGACTTAACTGACCACAACATTGCATGCACGTTGTTTACTTCGCGCTTTGATATGAAATGATACAGGCTACAGCACGCGGCAGTGCATTTGTGCGTGCAGTTGAAGAGCACGCGCTGCGAGCACAGTACCGTTGAAACATCTGTGATCATAAAGACATTCTGTGACTGAATAAATGCACTTCTTTTCAATAGAAAAAGTGACAGAAGCAGCAGTTGTGAGTGGGGTGGCCAACCGTAGCCCCGCCCCTGCATTAATTGCATTAAATATTTTTAACGCATTAAACTAAAAAAAAAATCTGCCTGCATTAACTTGCTAATTTTGACAGCACATATATATACAACTTTCCTGATTTTGGGTTGTACTGTGATACTGTATGTCCTGGATGTTGTGCGTTTGTCCCTCTACATTACAAATGCAACAGGAAAAAGCATTTTACCATTGAAAATACACTCTTCACCTTTAGCTGAAGTTTCCTCATGATGTGCGTTGAACATAAATGTTTTTGTGTCTTCATGTGTGTGCTTCTTGTCCTGTGTTATGACTTCTGTATGTCCCGTGTGAGTCTGAACGGCTCGTATGTAGCAAGCATCAGAGCGGGCCGATCCGCTCGGTCCAGGGGAATTTCCCTCGCTGGGTCTGTCAGTGTTTCAGATCAAAGCAGTCAACATTATATTAGTGAGTGTGGGGCTTTTTGAAGTGTAAATGTGTCTGTGGAACTGATTTCCCAGATGCCATAACCTCACTCCAGATAATAAAGGCACACGTGTAATCATGCGGATGCACACGGCTGCTGCTCTGGCCACCGTCAGACCTTCAGGGTTTCAGTGGAGGCACAGGCTGTTTCATGATGGTCTCTAATCGAAGGCTTGCACAGAGTCGACTGATTGAATGTGCTGTGAACCTGATTCTTCAGGACATTTAAGAGAGATTTTTCTCAAAAATTATAATCCCGTTTGATGACCAGTGTCTGTCAAGCTCCAAAAGCATCATAAAATTGGGGCCGTCATGGCCTAATGGTTAGTGAGTCGGACTTGTAACCCGAAGGTTGTGGGTTTGAGTCTCAGGTCTGGCAGGGATTGTAGGTGGGGGGAGTGAATATCCAGCGCTCTCTTCACCTTCAAAACCACGACTGAGGTGAGACCCTTGAGCAGGAACCGGACCCCCAACTGCTCCAGGTGTGTGTGTGTGTGTGTGTGTGCGCGCGCGCGCGCGTGTGTGTGCACACTTGGATGGGTTAAATGCAAAGCACATATTCCGAGTATGGGTCACCATACTTGGCCACACGTCACTTTACTTTTCACTTTAAAATAACATTGTTATAAAAATTATTATAATTATTCGCCATTATACAGTACAATATGACTACAAAATCATATACAGTACAGTTGTACTGTATAAAGACTACATTATACAGTATATTATAGTTTTTTTCTGATTTTAGTTATCAAGTTAACTAAACAAAAATGATAAATGTTTCCTTGGAAACTAGATGATGTAAGTTAAATATTATCTTTCAAGTTATACATTATTTCATTATTGTATTTCAATTAACATGTAATTTACTTAAAGTAACATTTTTAACGGTTTAACTTTAATTGTTTTAATTAACTATAATAACCCTTGTACATACAGTATATTTGCTTTGTTTGAGCAACCGACTGTGGTTCTGGTTCATGGTTCTGTGTATACTAAATGAGGTAAAGGTGTAGAGGTATTGGTATTGGCATGAAGGTAAGGTTTAAAATATTTTCACCTGAAAAAAAAAATGTTGAAACACATGCAACCGTTTCTGTACAGTGTGCTCTTGTGAAAAGCCAGTAATGTGACCATTTGCAGTGCCAGGTATTTTTACTGTTATAATGTTAAATCCAAATTTGTATGTGCTGTTTTTTCTCTGAAATATGCACCGGTCCTGTGCACTGATGTATGCTTAAACTCATCTGACTTCCATATGACACAGTGTACGTCTGATGGAGCCACACGTTCAGTTATTGGTTATCAGAGAGACCGAGGCCCCTGAGGAAAGGAGCAGGACAGGCTTGTTCTAAAGCAAATATGAACCAGCGCAATGAATAGGCTTGAATATTCCCCAGCTACTTTGCATTTTGTGCTTTATCAGGTCATTCATTTTCCAGGGCAGAGCATCACCAGCCGGTAATAAGCCGGCGTCACCTCGGGGCTCGAGCAAAATGAAAAATACCTGATGGTTCGGCGAATGCTTTCGCTCTAAAATTCAAATTTTGGCAGGGCAATCATTCTAAAGGCCTCCGCCAGCATCTCTCCAAACAATGTTGGCTTAAGTGCGTCTGCAGTCTGAAATATCATTCTGGAGTGGAGTTTGAGCTGTGTTTCCCTGACATTTGGACTGCTTTCCACTTCCACTGATGCAGTTAAGGTTTACAAGCACAAGTAAACTCATCTATAGGAGCAGAGCTGATTTCAGAACTGTAATAGTTATCGAGACCTCAGGACTGTGGAACCATCTCACACAGGAGATTCCAACAATCCCATCCTATTCTAGGAGAAATAAATAAAACGAAATCAGAATGCAATCTGTCCATCAGCCGGTGTTGGTGTATAATGCTATCTGACTCTCTTTCAATGCAGAGGTATGAGAGCATTCCAGCTGTAATATATTGGCTGGATTTGAGGCTCAGACAGCTGTGATATACGCCCTGATATACATGTATAACGTCTGGAGGATCACAATGGATTCACAGCTGCTATCTGTGTCCCGTGAAAAGCTTCTGTGAATTCCATTACGGGCCGCTCTGAAACCGCCTGGAGTTGTTTTGCATTACAAAGTGAGCGGTCCGGTTTCCGTGAAGGTTTATGGGTTTTCTGTCATCAAGCGGCTGGAGTTAATCTTATCACAGCACATCATGCTTAAGCTTCAATAAACATGTGGACAATGCATCGGCTTAAAACCTTTAAACAAGTAAACATGCATAACATAAATATGTACATTCACCCACATGTGTGGAATTTGAAATGACGTGTTTCCATGTAACATGTTTTAGCGGTTTTATTCAGATATTCCATTAGAAAACTAAGACGGATACATTGTATACAGTTGTAAAAAGGTTTCACTGTGGATGGATGGATGGATGGATAGATAGGGCAGACTCTCTCTGCGTCTAACAGAACGTTTATCAGGCTTCTCCAAATCTCAATAGCAGCGCAGCAACATTCAATCTTCATCAGCAGGATTAACACAGAAGCTCCCGCTGATAAACAGTGTCACCTACACACAGTGTCATCCACCGGCGCGTGGCTGTGGATTACGCTGTCCTGTCTTAGTCTCATGCTGTTTGTTCTCAGGTTGTCAGATTAGCACAATGAGTCCATATGCAATAGTCTAAGATGTGCTGTCTGAATGGGGCTCGAGGAGCATAAAGGCCAGCGGAGGACCGTCCTCCAGAAGCTGTGAAGCACTAAGCAGCTTACGGAGGATGCTGAGGTCTGATCCATCCGCCTGTTTGCAGTTCTTCAGTGATATTGGCAAACTGTGAACTAGTGTTAACATGCAGCGCGCTGCTCTTTATAATGACTGCACTTAATACACAATGAAAAGCTGAGCCGATTGGAAACGTAAGGAGACACTGATTGCAGTGTAACATCCGGCACCATAAACCTACACACATATTTGTTTTCCCCCATAAACACACATGCTGCAATTATGAATATTTCATTATGAATATAAATATTTTTGTATGCATTGATATGTGACACAAGTAAAGAAGATATCGAATTTGTAGATGATTTTAATTTACTTAAATGTTGCAGGATTCGTTTTTTCCTCTTCAAACTTCCTCTGCAAACACTTTAATGCACAATATTGTGTGAATTAAAGCAGCTCGGGTTATTAGTAGCGGCGTCATAGATCAGAGTCTTTGTGCAACTCTAATGATTCTGTCAGGTTCTGGTTTCAAGTGCACATAATTGTCCCCTATTAAAACCAGAACATTTCAAAAGTTTGTAATATCCCCCATTAGACCGAACGCCAAGAAATAACATTAGCAAAGTAATTAACTTTAAATTAAACACACCTCTCTCATGCTTTCCAGAGCCAAATGGCTGGATTAGAAGAGAAATAGATACCCAATTTATTAAAAATTGCCACATTGGTAATGGTTCTGAGGCGCATTAACATAATTTAATATCCAGATGCCATTAGTGGGCATTATTTTTATCCAGTGCCTTCAAGCTCTTGGGTTTTGGCCAAAGATGAGGTAATAAATCTGCAGCAAAAAAACGACAATTTAGCGGCCCTCAAACAATGAGCATCCTTCATTATCCTAAATCACTTGCAATGACTGGAAATGTATCCGTACAATGGGGGAAATACAAAGAAGAAAAACAAATGCATAGTGTCACCTGAGATGGTAATGGCTGATGAGTTTAGACGCACTATTTTCAAAGAAGGGGCAATAAAACATTCATCTTTTAAACAGAATGTAATTAAATGCAAGAAGTCAAGCTTCTTAAAGTTTGCTCAGTTCTAGCTCTAATACATGTCATTTTTAGTTCATCTGCACTTAGTCGCTATTCTCTGTCCATCAATGAAAAGCCAAACAGACATTGTTCTTTCAGTTTTTCATCACTTATTTTGTTTAGTTCGCTTCGACACAGAGTCTCGCTCGAAAAGGACTTGTTGATATTGACCTGTATTCATCCTTCAGGATGAATGTGTTTGAGGAAAGTATCTGAGAGCTTACAAACAGGCCTCAGTGATGGTGCTGCCTCTCTTTAGAGCTGCGCCTCTCCAGATCCAGACGAGCTCCAGCAGATTCGGGCTTATTGTGTGAGTCAAGGCTGCGGCATACAGCTCGTACAATAGCTATTCAAGCTGAAGATTCAGTGAGAGACATGCCATTGAGACGCAACGCCAAAGATTTGGACGAGCGCTTTCTTTACTGTCATTTTGTGAGTGTGTTTTTGTACGCTGCTGACTAGATTTGTGAAATAGAATAGTACATCAAGAAAAATATTTTAGCTTTCGGTTACAAAAGAGCTCTGCTTAAAAGGTAGCGAAGCAGATGTTACTGCCTGAGACTGTTGTGTCCCATACATTTGTACATGTTTGCACATGCCTTTTCTGCATTCAAGGTATTCTTTTTACCAGTTCATGCATTCCCTGAGAAACGAACCTGTGACCTTGGAGTCGTCGCTTCATTGTTTGCATCGGTTTTGTTGGAACAAATTCAATGATCATATTCCAGGGGCCTTAAAAACCCTTGTTCGTTTATCACATTTGTCAAATAAGCCTAATTTCAGCATTATTTTCCGCATGAAACCCCTGACAGTCCAGTGGGTCTCAACTGATGGGTCTCGACCAAAATTGCTGAATGGTCAATACAAGAAATTAATTGAACAAACTGCGCTGTGTAATCTAGTACAGCTCACAAAATATGTCGACTTATAAACTTTGAAATGTTAAGACAAAATGCTCTCAATATCTTTTGCCATGTTGTCATTGTCACGTTAAAGTCTAATTTAACTATTTTATTTTATGCAGATTTCACTTATATGTCAAATACTAAGACGCTATTTTCTTTTTCCCATGCAAGTTTTCCTGTATAGCTAATGTCATAAATATTTTGCATATTGCTAGGCCAATAACTTGAGGTCCAAAGTAAAATTTGAGTCCACTTCAGAAGCACTGCTGCAGGATAAATAAGGATAGTCGAGAGATTAAAATATGATTTATTGTGCAACCCTATGAGTTTCCATCATTGATTCTGTTATGTTTCTGTTTATCTCTTTGAATCTTCTTTGACACGATTTGTATTGTATAAAGTGCTATAGAAATACATGTGGCTTGACTGTAGAGCATTAACAGGGAAACAGAAACAATCGCTTATTTCACCTTTTGGGTTCATGGCAGACATTTGCACAGGCACAGAGTGGTTCCTCCATCCGAACCGATCAGACTGACAGAGGAATGAATGAATGAATGTCACTATCGCTCGTCACTATCTGCTGGGTTTGGGTCAAACACGGGACACTCGTCGGTTTTTATACTGAGAGCTTCACAGCCGACAGCTGATGTACACATGCAGTCTTGATCATGTGCAATGAAATTTGGGATGTTTCGTAGATGTTTTCAAGCAATTCTACACGGAATGTCAATTACAGAGTTTTTGGAGAGTCTGCCACGAGTTTCTATATGTAAGGACTACAACTCTTGTCTCTTGCATGCTCCAGAAACGTCATTCATCTCTTTCTTCTGTGAGTCAGTGGACACGCTGAAGGAACCAGACAGATTCCTCTCTGCTCCTGTAGGAGGCGCTCATGTGCTTTCCAACAGAGCACAGAAAGCCTCATATCAGCAGGTTTTTATGCTGAGCACTGGAATCTGATTCAAAGCAATGCAAGGTTTCCTAAAAGTAAAGGACTTGAGCTGGAGTAGCTCAGTCTGCAGATAACAGCGCATGCATCATCAGGCTCTATGTTTGTTTATCACATAGCCACAATGCATTATCTCTAGTTGTTTATTCACTTGGAAATTGCTTTTTTCGGAGATGGTAATTTATATATTGAATATACAGAAATCGTCCTTTTCCTTCATAGAGTCAAAATACATTAGTTGAGATTTAATGAAGATGCAACACACTGCTAACACACGCACGCATAAAATACTCAACATATTGCTGTGTATCTCGCTCTCCCATGAAAACAATGCTACACTATTATTATGTGGCTTTACATTAGAGAATGGACAGTCTGTTGAAACTTCTGCATAAACACAAAACTTCAGCCTTAAATACAACACTCAGCTTGTCACAGTAACACTGTTCCAATTTTGTAACATTAGCTACAGTAACTGCATTATTTATCATAAACAATGAACTAAAAAGCGTTTATTCGTCTTAAGTCTATCAGTTCAGCATTTACGAATACATTATTAAAATCAAATGTGTATCTGTTAATATTTAATGGATCTGAGATTACATTAAGACACTGAACAGTATTTTTTACTTACATTAAATACTGCAACAAATTTACAGTATTGCTTTTTGTTAGTTAATGTTAACTAATGGAACCTTATTGTAAAGTGTTACCCTTTTCATCAAGTTTTAAAGTGAAACAATTATGAAACCTAAACATATTGATCAGTTTTAATACATTTTAAAATGACATTTTTCACATTTATTTTATTGCTTTCAAGTGATACCTAGCAGATTGTATAAAAGAAGAATACGATGACACTGGGATTTTAATTTAGAGAATACATTTTACAATAAGTCCAGCTATGGGACTGCATTAATATATACTGTGTGTGTGTGTGTGTGTGTGTGTGTGTGGTGTGGTATATATGTGTCTGTGTATGTGTAGTGTGTGTGTGTGTGTGTGTGTGTGTGTGCGTTGTGCAATGTTTATGTGGTGTATGATGACCAAATGTGTCTATAACATGGTATGCATAGTATTACACCTAAATGTGATTTATCTAGGACATTTTCACAGTGTCCCTCCCCGTAATTCAAAGGCTTATAATAATTAGAATGATGTTTTCTTTTTAAAATCTAAAATGCAGAAGTCTCCTGGATGGTAGGTTTAGGGGTATGTGGGTGTGTAGGGCAAGGAAATACGGTCCTGTAACCGTATAAATCATTACGCCTATGGAGAGTCCCCACAAACCATAAAAACAAACCTGTGTGTGTGTGAGTGTGTGTGAGTGTGTGAGTGAGTGTACTTTTGTTTAGATACAGACCTTGTGATGTTTCCCTGCACTTTTCACGATGTCCCAAGCTGTTATTACACTCTTATATCATTATTATTTCAGTTGAATGTGAAGACCTCTTGCTGCGGTGAATCCTGACGTGTGTGTGAACACAAACTACACATGTGTGTAGGACACTAATTACACTGTGAGTCAGTCTATTTGAAAGCTTATCATTAAAGGCAGTGTCAGTATTACAGTGAGGCACATGTGTTATACACTGCTGTCTTGAGTTTCACGGTGGATTGGTGGTGTTTCTCTTCTTGAGGGGTCTGAACATGCTGTGGTGGACCTGTGGTCATCCGGTCCTGGACGCTCCTGTATCTGGAGATCCAGAGCGGCCGTCAGGACACAGACTGCAGGACGGAGAGCTACTGTTCAGACGGAAACACTGGAGTCTGCTGGAGAAATAAACTCACGCTGGGCCTCAATGAGCTGCGGCTGCTGTTTTATTAATCAGACCAGGCCTTCTCTCACTCATTCTTACTCCCTGCACTCTTTCTTCTCTGTCTGTCTCCTTCACCGTTCGCTCTTCATTTCTTCTCTTATCTCTTCCTCATGAATTTATGGATCTCAGTGCAGCAAGCGCTGGTACAAGGCAAAGTAAATCACCACACACGAGCTGAGGGCTGCTGGGAGCGATGCTGTTTGCTATGAAACAAATGACAATGTGAGTCTGAAGTGAGGAACTACAAACAGCTCCTGCTGACTTTCTTCAAGGGATGTTCTGGGTTCATGAGTCCATCATTCTTTTTATATAGTGTATTAGTTCATGCATTCCAGCTTAATATGCAAAGACAACTGTAAGTCATTTATCTGTAGGTTGATTTTAGCAGGTCTGTAGTATCCGGTGTCAATGTGTTTACATTCTCATTCAGCTCAAAGCCAGTTGTTCAGTTTTGACATCTGCTATCTTCATTCATTAATTATACCAAGAACTTTGAGCTGGTCACATGAGCCATACATGTCATGTGACCAGTGAGCTTCAGGAAGATGAGTTTGAGTCAACAGTGATTGACACAACAGGTTGATTTAGTTATGACATCTAACAGCAGTGGTTAATTGACAAGATTGGTTAGCAACACTGACTCAACCAGTGATGTGAGTTTGAGACGGGGCAGATGGCACATGTGCATTTGAGAAACCTGCTTACTATAGTCATTATTTTTTGCAATTCTTTTGACGTTGCTGGTGCAGAAACTACACTGCTGTGTTTACAGTATCTGTGTCATGCTATTGATTACTACTACTAAATATTAAAAGTCTTGTAGTGATGGGAGAGCTGTTATAGATGGATGACTTTACTCTCCTGCACTGCTGATGTAGTTCCTGTGGTTGGAGTTGTTTACTCTTCTTAGTTTTTACAAAAGCAAGTTGTGATGATTTTTCTGTAGCAGTGACAGTCTCGCATATACTGTTGATGGAGGTTAAGTTTTATCTTCACATTATTCCTTTTGCAGCCAGACACCAGGATGTGATTGAAATGTTTTAGTTTGGGCTTTTCAGGATGCATGTTGGGATAAGTTTTCCTACATTTATTCACCACAGCTTTTCGTCTTTTTTTTTTTTTTTAGTCATAGCGTCATTAAAAAAAATGCATTTCTACACTCTGGGTTAAATACTGGGTTGTTTCAACCCAACTTTTGGTGAAATATGGACTCACCCAACTTTTTGGTTAAAATGTTATGTAAAATTTAACCCAACGGTTGGGTTAGTCCATATTTCACCCAAAGTTGGGTTGAAATAGCCCAGAATGTTTTAGAGTGTACTACATAGACAGGCAACTTTTATTAAAACTTGACCATGTCAGCAGTTTATTAGCCCTTTAATATGAATGATGGCATACAAGTTGTCACTTACATCTTTACAACAACTCACAACTTTCATCGGATCCTGAAGCAGAGAGATGCCTGAAGTGAGCTGCTCAGAGCCACATTTTAAACGCCACCTCCATATAGATAGAAATAAGATGGAAAAAAAAACTTTTCTTATCATGGTTAGGTTTTCCAGTAACAATATAATTAAACATCCTTATATAGGATTTACTGTAGATTCAAATTTTTGTAATACTTACACTCTTTTTCAGATAATAAACTAGTTTTTTTTCCTGATATTAAAATAAACCTAAATAACAAAGACAAACATGATTTTAGCAATGACTGATCAGATTACACGACATTAAGGTCCGGACATTAAGCCTTATCTGATTTGTTGCAGTTTTGATGCCACTATAAAGATGATACCGCTTATCAAATGCATCTGTTACCAAAATCACGAAAGTTACATTTTAACAAACCATAGCTATTTCTTTATATTTTTAGTAGATGTTTTCCTAATGCCTGTTTTTGGCAGGCTGTTTACAAATTGAAACAGATGCATGTTTGTTTCTGAAGACTGTCAAAGTTAATGCGCTATTGGTGCATACAGAGAATATATTGTGTTTTACACTATTACATTTTTAAATGCCATTAACACATTAATTCAGTTTGATATTGAAACTAAATCCTTCTGTTCTGTGTGATTTCTATAAATGGATCCGAACATTCAAAGATGATTGGAACTGGTTAGATTGTGTCCATTAAGTGACAAAAAGTTGGGAAAACTGGAAAAAGTGTGTGTGTGTGTGTGCGTGCGTGCTGTTACTGTGAGGGAGCACGTAGTGAGGAACGAGGAGACCAGGAGTACATCAACGTAGGAGACTTTAATGGGAACCAGGAAATCACAAGGAGTCCATTCACAGACATCAACGGGTGCACATTCAGTGTACGACATTCAAGAACCGACAACACTGAACAACTGAAAGGACTGGGGTTTTTAAACACAGGATAACGAGGGACTAAGGAGACACACCTGGAATCAAAAGAACAATCAACATGAGGGAGAAACTGGGTCACATGGGGCAAAAATACACAAAACATGGAACGGAGTCTGACATCACTCCCCCAGCGGTCTAGAGGTCCCTCAGGACAGAAACGAAACGGTGGGCCTCCAGAGCGGTACCCGTTCTCAACGGTGGATCAGGAGTCCTCCCTGGGCTAAACGGGGGATCTCTCTGGGCCTAATGGGTGATCAGGAGCCCTTCCTGGGCTTACCTAGGGAACAGGAGTCTTCCCTGGGCTAAACTGGGGAACAGGAGCCCTACCTGGGCTAAACTGGGGAACAGGAGCCCTACCTGGGCTAAACTGGGGAACAGGAGCCCTACCTGGGCTAAACTGGGGAACAGGAGCCCTACCTGGGCTAAACTGGGGAACAGGAGCCCTACCTGGGCTAAACTGGGGAACAGGAGCCCTACCTGGGCTAAACTGGGGAACAGGAGCCCTACCTGGGCTAAACTGGGGAACAGGAGCCCTCCCTGGGCTGAACTGGGGATCCGGAGCCCTCCCTGGGCGGAACTGGGGATCCGGAGCCCTCCCTGGGCTTAACTGGGATCTGGAGCCTTCCCTGGGCTTAACTGGGGATCAGGAACCCTTCCTGGGCTAAACGAAACATCAGGAGCCCTCCCTGGGCTTAACTGGAGATCCGGAGTCCCTCCTTGGCGGAACTGGTGATCCGGATCCCATCTCCCTGGGCTTAACTGGGGAACAGAGCCCCTCCCTGGGCAGACTGGGGAACAGCGCCCTCCCGGGGCTAAAATGGGAACAGGAGCCCTCCCTGGGCTTAACTGTGGATCTGGAGCCCTCTCTGGGCTTAACTGGGGATCTGAAGCCCTCCCTGGGCGGAACTGGGGATCAGGAGCTCTTCCTGGGCTTAACTGGGGATCCGGGGCCCTCCCTGGGCTTAACTGGGGATCAGGAGCCCTTCCTGGGCTAACTGGGGATCTGGAGTCCTCCCTGCTTAACTGGGGATCAATTCCCTTCCTGGCGAAACTTGTCGAAACTGAAAATTAACTACAAAATAAAATAACAAATAAATATTAAAACACTGTATCAAACCATAGTTATCATTGTTTTTTTTTTTCTTCAAACATTAAATTAGACTGTATTAGGGCTGTAAGTGTCAGGATTATGGACTATTCTGTGTGTATTTTTGCCCTGTGACCTAGTTTCTTCCTCATGTTGATTGTGTTCATTTGATTCCAGGTGTGTCTCGTTCCTTCCCAATTATCCTGCCTTTAAAAGCCCAAGTCCTTCAGTTCTTGTTTGTCAGGTCTACTTGTTGAATGTTCTCGGTTTTCCTGTGGATTATTAAAGACTGTGTTATTCAAGCACTCCTCGTTTCCTCGTTCCTTGCTCCCTGAGTGAATTGTGACAGAAGACCCGACCGAATACAGTTACCTCCGTGTGTTCCCTCCGTTTTTGTTTCCGTGTTTTTTTCCTCAGTGTTTTGTTTCCGTTGTGTTCTATGGATCCCCTCCTTCACCCGAATTCATCCTCCTGCTGCTGGAGCAGGGGGGAAATTCGCTCGAGGGTCATACCAGACTGTTTCAGGCTGTGGTCTATCTCACTACCTATCCGGACGACACGCTCTGTGCGTTCTATGATGCCAGCCTCAACACAGCATGCAGAGCGCCGTCGTCCGAAGATGGCCCGACCCAGAGCCCAGCCCACCATCCCCCCGATGCGCGTATGCATGCCCAGCCCCCTCTATCGCTGACGGAGAGCCATAGCCGCCGCGAGCGATGAGTAGCCATCACTAGAAGAGCACCAGATCTGAGTATCGACGCGGAGCCCGATGCCTGATGTCAGTCAGGGGTGTGGACGTCAACAATGCCTGCTACAGGAAAGCCACGGACGTGTGAGCGCTGGAGAGCTCCGCCCCTTGCACCACGGTGAGGGTGAGCTGAGTATGGCAGGGCGAAAGTGCCAAAAGGACGAGGAAAGGGTTCTAGCCCCTGAACTCATTCAGAGCGCCATCCGGTGCCCGCTCCTGAAACGTTTCTCCTGTGGCTTCTCCTCAAAAGTGTCCACCCTCCCACCCGCCACATCCTCCTCCACCGCGTGTCTGCAGCCCTCTGCTCGCCCCTCAGCCCACCATAAAATTGCGGTGCGAGCCCCACGCACTGCCATCCTCCAGCGTCCGCCGTGGCTGGAGTCCTCCCTTTACTTTCCGCCAGTCCACCTCCGATGCCTGGATCCGCCTCGCCCATTGAATCGGGCTCCATCCACCATGGCTTCTAGCTCCCTCTTCTCCGCCATGGCCCGGCAGTCCATTAGCTCCGCCGAGCTCCCTCACCCCTTGGGTTCTGCCTTGGTCTGGCGTCGACCATCCTGCACCTCAGGACTTCACTCCTCTGGATTCGCCTCGTCCCTCCGGCTCCGGCTCCGTCAGGCTCCTTCATCCCCTCGGCTCCACCTCAGTCCTCTGTCGCTCCGGCTCCACTGCAGCCTCCCAGATCCACATCTCCGCGTCGGTCGCTGGCGCCATCTGCTCCGCCTAGGACCTCCGGATCCTCCCCGTCGCCCTGGCTCATCGGCTCTCCGCCTCGGGCTCCTCCACCACCTGCTCCGCCGCCGTTGGTCGGCCCCCTGGAGTCGGCAGCCATTCCTCCTCCATGGCTCCTCCCTCCATCGGCTCCACCATGGGTCGACATCATGGCTGTGGCCTGGGTCCTGCTGTACTCCTCCTGCTCCGGGCCCCTCCTGTCATCCTTTCCTCTTCCGTCGCTCCCCCTGGGTCTCTGTCTGCCGGCCGCCTCCCCGGATATCCGTCCTCCTCCGGAACCTCCTCCCAAGTTCCCACCACGCCCCCCTCTGTTGTTGCTACGGTGCGAGGACTCACGCCGCGTCTCGTCAGCTCATCCCTGCCAGGAACCCTCACATACCAGCAGACCAATGGTCGAACTACTGCGCCTGCTCAGCCCCCCAAACCCCCAGAACCTCCGAGCTCCATGATAGTTCTCAGCCAAGAAATGCCGACCGTTCATGTGCAAGTCCACCGGCCATTCATTTGCAATGCCAGACGGGAGTTCATGGGCAATCCCGCCGTTGGCTCCTCAGTCAACTCTGCCATCCCCAGAGCACCCTCCAGTGCCAGCTCCTCGTAAGCACTTCCCAGTCCCCGAATCCAGCCCGGTGTTGGCTCCTAATTCCCCATTAAGGCCATGAAGGCTCCGATTCCTCTTCTACCCAGGGAGTGCTCCAGATCCCCAGTTGAGCCCAGGGAGTGCTCCAGATCCCCAGTTGAGCCCAGGGAGTGCTCCAGATCCCCAGTTGAGCCCAGGGAGTGCTCCAGATCCCCAGTTGAGCCCAGGGAGTGCTCCAGATCCCCAGTTAAGCCCAGGAAGGGCCCCTGATCCCCAGACAAGCCCAGGAAGGGCCCCTGATCCCCAGACAAGCCCAGGAAGGGCTCCTGTTCCCCAGTTCAGCCCAGGGAGTGCTTCAGATCCCCAGTTAAGCCCCAGGAGGGCTCTTGTTCCCCAGTTTAGCCCCGGGAGGGCTCCTGTTCCCCAGTTTTGCCCAGGGAGGGCTCCTGTTCCCCAGTTTAGCCAAGGGAGGGCTCCTGTTCCCCAGTTAAGCGCAGGAAGGGCTCCTGATCACCCATTAGGCCCAGGGAGGGCTCCTGATTCCCCGTTTAGCCCAAGGAGGGCTCCTGATCCCCAGTCAAGCCCAGGGAGGGCTCCTGTTCCCCAGTTTAGCCCAGGGAAGACTCCTGTTCCCTAGGTAAGCCCAGGAAGGGCTCCTGATCACCCATTAGGCCCAGAGAGATCCCCCGTTTAGCCCAGGGAGGACTCCTGATCCACCGTTGAGAACGGGGGGGAGGGGGGGGGTGGGGGTACCGCTCTGAGCCCACCGTTTCGTTTCTGTCCTGAGTGACTCTAGACGCGGGGGAGTGATTCGACTCCGTTCGCTGGTTTTGTGTCTTTGTCACAATGAAATACATGAGATATCAGATGATTTATCCATTGTCTTGAAAGCTACTTCTTGAAGTCGGCTTGAAGACAGTATTGGAGGTACCTTAAATTAAATGTCTGTGGGAAAATGAAGAATGAATGTTTCATTGGGAGCCATCCAATCGATAAAAAGTGACGTTCATGGGCACGATCTCACCCGTCTTTTCCTGGCCCAGACAGAGTCAGTATTTCACAGCAATCCCAGCAGACACCAGGGCCTGTGCAAACACCCTCACACACATTCATCTCCATCCATCTCTGGAAGCACTATGGGATCCACCCACAGAAGGACGGCCCGTTATTGGCTTAGTGCATGTGTAAATTAATGACTGTTTTCTCAGGAATGCACTGTGATCATTTACAGAGTTGAAGTAGACACAGTCCCTCTGCAGTAACCATGTGATTATTAGAATGTATGCTCATTATATAGCATAATAGTCAACGCAGTTCCATTCAGAGGTCTACGCTCGAGTCTGTCGTCAGGACAAATGCAGTGAAAGATCGTTCACTTTGACGTGTTTGGTTTTAACAGCTCGTTCATGTCTTTGTACAGATATCAGAAGGATCCCAGCGTAAGGGACAAGTGGATAGTTTATTTTTAATCGCACCCCGGATCGTGTCTGAGGATTGATCAGAAGATTTTGTTTTGCAATCGAGGCACAGTGTCATGCGGCGTTCACAAAGACACGTGTTTAAAGATGAAGCGGCACTAGATATGACTGCAGCTGCATCACAAACCGTAAGTACATGATTTCAGAATGCTTTGTCTGGAAATGGCTGTTTTATTTTGATTATGTTGTCAAAACACTCACATGCGATAGGGGGGCGTTGATACTTGCAATGTTTCCTATGCAATGACATTAGCCAATCATAGTGGCCGATTACTGAAAGCTTTAAAGGACACGCCCCTTAAAACAGGTCGTTTTAGAGAGAGGGTTAGAATGAGGGTTGAAAATAATAATTTTTACAAATTTTTATTTGTATGTTTGTTTGTTTATTCAGTCGTTTAATAATAATAATAAACTTTATTAACATTATAAGTAAACCTCAAAGAAAAAAGAAAAATCCATGTTATGACCCCTTTAAGGAGCTTGAGAATTTAATATGGGAGATGAGAAAACTGCAGCTCACTTATAATAAACAGAATGGTATAGTTAACATTATCATTCTTGGTGTGAACAATAATTTCAGTGAGTTAAATTTTTTTTTTTTTCACTAACCATGCATAAACGTTTTCTCAAAAACACAAACATGTACATTCATGCTGCTCACATGTTATTGTAGCCCAGTTTGTGCTGATTACAGTTTAATCTGACTTTTGCCATTAATATGTTTTTGAAATACTGAAAAAAGCACAAATGTCAGGGCATGTTAAAACTTCTCCAATGCTCCGAAGCCCCCTCAGACGCCAGAGGGGGCTTTTACTCATCAGGAAACCAATTTACTTTTGATATCACTAAGAAAAACGAGAAAACACACATAAAATTATGGCTTTTATGATGGTCAATATGTAAAGCCCTCACGGGGCCCACTGTAAATATTAGATTGGCAGTGATTACATATTTACTTGTGCAATGAGTATAAGTTCAACAAAATGAGACACAATTAGCCTTCAGCATAGAAATACATGACAGTCGGGAGAGGATGAACATTGAATCCTTTATTAATTCTGTCCTTGGCGCGGTCAGAACTCAGAAGCCTTGGGAGATGAGCTGTGATTGGACTACTGCATAATTACAGCCACACCATAATAACATCTATACGCATGAAATATGATTATTCCTTTAACTTTCAGACGTTATTATGTATTTCAGCCCATTGCTGCAGGGATTGGGTGATGTACTGTGAAAAACGCAATAAAACTTTGCTCCATATAACTGTATAATAATAATTACGTCCTCTTGTGAATTGGGATTAAAAGAACACCACAAACAAACAAATAAGTGTAAGTGTTTGTTTCTTTGTTTGTCTAAACCAGTATTCAGAAGAAGACAGCAGTCCAATGGAGTTTAAAGTTCATATTGGTAACAATTTAAATTGATGCTCCTCTTTAGAAATTCTGCTGACTATAAGTACTCAGAGTATTAGTAGACTGTTAGGTTAGGGATAGTAGATGATATAAGATGACGTGAACTTACAATGTTACTTATAGTGAGTAGAATGTCTAAAGTGGACCATTCAAATAAAGTGTTACCTTGATATTTACATTTTCTAAAAACAAATTGAGTTGTTTTTGCTTGTGCAAAATGCACCATCATGATGATAATAATCACTAACTGATCAATAACTTTAGTCGCATTCGAGCGATATTAATGCCTTATGAAACGCCACAAATAAGTGGCTGTCTGTGAAAGAAATTGCTTTAGAGTTGCTTTAGTTGTTCTTTCAGCCTCTAAACTCCATTAAAAGAGCTGAATATCTCTGCAGGAAGCATCTAGTTTTGAACATTCATGACCGGAATATAAAGAATATTTGGTATTCAGAGAGAGCGGAGACGTTGAGACTGACTGACCACTGCATGCCATGAACTCTCCTCAAGGTCGCAGGAGTGATGGTGTTTAAGGCAGAGATTTATGGCAGGGCGAGCCGCTTGTGTCTCAGCGCTGCTGTGAGTGATGTCCTCTGGGAAACGTCCCATTAGCAAGCCTCTGCAAACACCCAGCTTGTTTGTTCTTCACCGAGTCTTTCCAAACACTTCTTCCTTGCTTCCTCCTTATTACCTGGACTGATAACAAAGACCACACGTTCTGTTTGCTCTGCTCAAATCTCATGAAACTTGAAGGCGGGCAGCTAATGTGTGAGAGAGGTTTGCAGTTCACTTCAGATTGTTTAATCCTTATAGGGAGCGTGAGCTGCTTTTCCACGTTTACAGACACTCTCGTGGCTCTGCTGATGGAGCTGCAGTCTGTTATGGCAGTACCAGGGGGTCCTGCCTTCATAACTCCACTAAAGCTCCTCGTTGTTGACCCGTGAGCCCCTGCACATCACCGGCCTAATGTGGAGAAGGGGATTCTGGGCCAGAGCAGTGCGATTCTGAGCCCACAGAGACAGACACGGAGAGCTCCCACTTTAACAAGATACAGCCGAGACCTTGCTATGGCCTTAGTGCACTAGAGCTGTTCACAAGATGCACTACTGGAGCTCACCATCAACACAAACACATGACCGAATGATCTGATGGAAACTAAAGGTAAATCTAGCTAAATTAAAGTTAAGCAAAGCAATTTATGCACTATGTACTCAACCGTGTAGTGTATGAATTATATAAGGTTATTTGGTCATGAAATGTCCAGCATACCATATTGAAAAACAGCACTGAATAGTGCATAAGTGTGCAAACTGGGATGCAGCTCTAAATATAAGATAAGAGTGGGCAGAGCTAAAGTGTTGTTTTGGCACAGTTTGCTAATTATAACGTGAATATGCTGTACAACATGATTATATATAAACCAAGCTGAAATGATGCAAACGGATAGCTTTAACACAAGCATACACCGTCTATTAACAACCTTGTAGCTCACAGTAGGTCTGTCTTTTAAGGTTTATGAGTTATCCTTCAAAATCTGTTCCTCTATGGAGAACATTATTGTGTATAGAATCATCAGTCACATGGCCTTTAAAGTTCAGAGGTGATTGGCTTAAAAAAATAAACATTTTCAGAACCAAGCTCACATAAAGACATCATGTCATGCATTATCAGGACTCCTTCCAGTATGTTGCTTTGCATAATAGCGTCTTCCCAAATTTGTAAATGTAAATGTAAATATAAAAAGCATAACTCACAGATGGCCTATTTAAAGCAAGTAATCTTTAAAAACAGCTAGTACACATGAATGGTTAGCACACTGGAAAATGAGCAGTATCATTGAAACCCTATAGACCATAAGCACTCTTCAAGGATCCTTGAGTCTTTTGAACTCAGCTTGGAGCCGGCTGGCAGATTGTGGGATTGTAGGATGTGGTCGAAATGGTGATGATCTCAACAGAGTTTCCATTCAGTGCCTGTGTAACAGCTGGAAGAGGGCGTGAATGCTGGCTGTGTCGCGCTGAGATGCTGTTTGACTCGCAGAGAAGGGATGTGGTCAGCACTTCAGAGCTTCACCCATCCACACAGTCTCTCTCATCCAGAGTCAAAGGAGAGCAGCGAAAACATCTGTAAGCGTGAGACAGATATTGCGATGAGCTGCCGTACTGGTTATTAGCAATTCAGGATTTATTATAGAGCAGTCAGATTTCAAGATGAACAGGGTTTTTAAAAGACACTTCTGAGAGAAACAGGCAAGACTTGATTTTATCCACTGGAAATCGATTGCATTGTGAAAAGAAGCAGGAGGCTAGAAGGAACAGATGGAAAAACCAAAGAGATCTGTGACGTCAGTTTCAAGTTATTTCAGGGTGCAGCAAGTAATAATTTGTATTATTTTAATAAAAGATTATGAAGGGAAACTAGGGCCCTTTGATTCCGTGATGCAGAAAACGGGCCATGATTTCAGAATCCAGTGGAATTTACTTTATAACACTGAACGTCATGACATTTGACAAATTTTAGATGAATGAATCAAGTCGAGCTGTGTACTTAATCAAATTGGTGATATGGACGAGTGTGTGTGAATATTAAAGCACTACTGAGTTAGTTTGCTCTACTACACACACTGAAGCACACATGACACTCGCCTGTGTCTCACTATACAAGCACAGTTTAATATAGATACATTAAATATTTTCCCACATGTTTTAATTTTCACATTAAAGCACCTTGTTTGCAAAAAAAGGAAAGGAACTGATCATGTTTTCATTTGATGGCATTTTAAATTAAATTGGAAAAGTTTTACACATTTATTTTATTACAACTGTTTTTGATCATAAATGTGTATGAAATCATAAAACACGTAATCCAGAAAAACAAAACAAAATGGATAGCCAGAATTATTGCCAATATATTGTTAAATAAAGTTGAATGGATACACGTCACTGGACATCCTTCCTATTATAACAATTTAAACAAACAATTAAACAAAAAACGAATTAAACCGAAACAGAAAAATGAAAATGGAAAACACAGAATTTAGGAACAAACAAACACACATATACATACATACATACATATATATACAATGATTTCATAGGATCCAAACATTATTATTATAATTGTATGAGTGCACCTATGTGCATTAAGACTTCTTCATGCTTTATGCATCTTCATGAAGAGAGTAAAAATGATCAATTCAGATTCCATGTTGATTTTGAAACCTCTTGTGCATCTTCTCGTGTAGCAGTCAATGCTAAAGAACATCTAGTTCATGCGTGAGTCTGCATGAGATGCATTTCAAGCCTAATCCAATATATCCACCGTCACCAGGAGATGCTGCGCCTAATTTAATCCTGGTTTAAGTAAATCTGTAGATGGGGCATTCTAGTGTTGTGATGGAATGAATGCAGGGCAAATGTAATTGAATCAGCTGCCAGTCATTGCTCAGGCCGGAGGAAACGTCCCGCGTCATTATCTGCCTGAGCAATTCATGCAAATGAGTGGCCAAAGGCCTTTAAGAAGGCAGACTGTGTACGATACATGACGACAGCGGTCTCTCAGTCCTTATTTATTAAGCAGTAAAGATAGCAGGAGATAAAACGTCATTGAAATCATGGGATTTCTGTGATAATCTGTTCAGCTGCTAGTGCATCCGCTCTCAGATAACTATTGCGAAGTGCTGCTGTGAACTGTAGGTCTCATGTACTCCGGTTTACGCTAGTGCCTCGCAATTTGCAAGCACTAAAACCCCATAGTTCATGCTATAAATCGCAAGGATGTAGGAAGGGAAAAAGATGATGCAGTTCTTCTCTTCAGCCCTGTTTTGACCTGCCGGTAAATTTTCTCCCTCGGCATGGGAAACAAACTCAATAAAGAAGCCCAGTAAGCTTGAAGCGGGCCGTGTGTGTGGCTGCTGTGTCTCAGGGGTCCTGACGAGTGTGTGGGTCCGTGGAAAAGTAATTCAACGCCACGGGCTTGTGTTGTGTTCTTCCTGCCCCGCTCCTCTATAATGAGCTTGAGATTAAAGCAGCCCAAGCTGACATGTGAAACAGGCATTACTGGCAAGCTCCAGACTTCTGCGAGAGAAGCGGCTCATTATTAAAACATATCGCCCAGAGCTGGAATAATCGAGGATACAACATAAGAATCATGTTCCTGCTCTATTTTTCTCTGTTCCTGGTTGAATGTGAGCATGGAGGCTATGGAAATCTAGATGTAGTTTTAGCATGATGTATGATGCTTCACTTGAACGTCACAATTCACTACTGATGTGTTTTTGTTCGAATTTTAATCTACGAATGCTTTGCTTTTTCAGCTCAAACTCAACTCTGGCAAGAAATAATTCATTCCTCATACGCAGCAGGTACATCAAAATAAATTAATAAATAAAAATCTGCGTACGTTTTAAAATAGCTTTCCATCAAAAGTTATTAACAAACATTATAGTGGAGAACAGGGATCGTTGTCACTGAATATTTAGTTGTTGTTGCTTTTTTTTCTTTCTTTTTTCAGTCACTTTCTACAGACACATACTATTTTTGGTCTTGACTAAAAGCCGTTGAACATTTGTCATTGCTCAGATTTTTTTTCTTTGGTCACATTTTATTTTAAGGGCCAATTCTCAACCATTAACTATGACTTTTGCCTCGATAAACTCCTATTTTTCTGCTTATTAATAGTTAGTAAGGAAGTTGTTAAGTTTAGGTATTGGGTAGGATGAGGGATGTAGAATATGATCATGCAGAATATGAGCTTTATAAGTACCAATAAAAAGCCCAACATGTTAATAGTAGGCATGCTATTAAGCAACTAGTTAATAGTGAAAATGGGTCCCTACACTGAAGTGATACCTTTTCTTCTTTTTCTTTTGGCCATACATTGACGTTGTGTGTCAACTTTTTACAAAGCAATATAAACTGGATTTCCATCCAACTATTTTGATGCACATTTTAAAAGTGTGTATAATAAATATTGAATAGAAATGCTTTAAACGTGAATAAACTCACATAAACATTTAATGTGCAAGGCAGATGTGGAGTTTTGCTTTAGTTAATATTGTATGCACGTGAAATCAGTTTATTTGCATAATTGATCAAGTTTTTACCATTTGGCTGCCAAAACACTGACTTCTTCAAACCACTTTGCTTCAGAGGAAAGTTCTTCACCCACAGCTGACCATTAAAGTGCATTTTCACAATGCTCCAGAACTGTTTTGAACGTGGACAATCCCAGGTATATGGAGGCTGGAGATGTATGGGAATTGCAGCTTGAGCCATCATGATGAAATTGCACTCAAGACACTAATTGTTTTCATGGGAACTGGAGCGTCTGTGACCAGATGACTTTAACAATTGGTGATTGGCTCTTTTATTTAGCAGGCGGGACTTTCTTTATAGAAACACTACTAGGTACTTAGGTAACAATACTAGGTATTGCACTTTGCAGTTTCTCCCATTTATAGTGAAATGTATGGATATATGAAGTCACATTTACATTTACATTTATTAATTTAGCAGATGCTTTTATCCAAAGCAACTTACAATTGTGGAATACATCAAGCGATTCACCTTTGTAGCGTCTGGACCAATCAAACATACAATATATATTTTGTTAGCTAGATTCACAAATACTTTGTAACACCCCAGGACGCCGAACAAGACCCTGGTTTCATTGTAACCCGATACATTTACAACCTTGTTGAATGCGAGCGCCGGCTCTCATTCTGCGTTCTCCAGAAACAAGGGGTACAAATGCACAGGAGAAATTGACTTTTCTACTAATTAATTCGTAGGAAAACCTTTTCTTTGAATGAACACATTTTCTTCAGGCCATTGTGTATATTTTTGCTGTGTTGTATTTAATCTGTTGTTTTATAGACTATTTTTATTCGTGCTTACGATAATCCACTCATTCAGATAACCTTACATATAGCTTGTTTAGTATCTATGAATTCGCCTTCTGATGATCTAAACAAGAATTTATATTATTTGTGGTACATGCACTATATTAGTGCCCTTGAGCACCTTTATTATTTTAATCAAAGTTTCAGATACTAAGTACCATGTTTCCACACAAAGAGACATAAACTCCACAGGATCTCAAAACGCCCACTTTGGATTCCGGCTTTTCTCATTGGATAAGTCCATCTTGAGAGGCGGGGATCTTCTCTGACCTTAAAGCTGACACAACATGTGACCCGCCCAGTCGGTGGTTCGTCAGATGCTAACATGAAGATGTGAGAAAACGCTTCAGGAAACCAAAGCATTGTGCCAGGCTTCGGCCTTGTCCTTTCCAGTCATCAATTGACTCTGACTCAAACTGGTTCTTTTCTTCGACCCGAATTCAGCAAAGATCTACTGGAAGCTTTAAGATTTGCATCAGGAAGCTCTTTCAGACCGCCGAGACTCGCTAAGTATCAAACTTATTCTTATTAATTGATACATTAAGTATCTGTTACACCTTTTTACAAGGTGTGTTTTAAACTCCGATCTGACGTATCCCTGAAGGCTTTGACCTGTTGAATATACATGCAAAGTGTTCCATAAACTCCATTCTTTATGCCTCTTCTATGCGGAGTTTAACGTTAACTCCTTTTCCTATACCAACTGTATGTGTGTGTGTGTGTTTGTGTGTATGGTGTGTGTTAGAACGGCTAATGGTTTAGTAGTATGTTGGACTAGTTTAAGTGTTTGTGTAGTTAATAAAACCTTACTTGTATCACACTTTACGTGTTCATTGTTTACTCATAACCGTAGTCAATAATCATGCAGATTTACGTTAAAAACTTATAGAATTGTACAGTAAGAAAATTATTTCCCATAACCAGGAAATTAACGTCTTAGAATTAACAAGACAGTTGACCCTAAGAGGTCAGCTAAATATCTACAGCAGATCTAAAATACGAATAGTTAATTATAACTAGTTATGGATAATTATTCATATTTCCCATGAGCTGATCCGCTACATCTTAAAGCGGAAACAGACACAGAAGTGCTTCGTCATACCAAGTTTCAAGCAATTGTTCAAATAAGTACAATCTAGACAAAAAAGAAAGAAAAAAAATATATATATATATATTAGTGCTGTCAAAATTAGCACGTTAATGCAGGCGATTGATTTTTTCAGTTTAACACGTTAAAAATATTTAGCGCAATTAACGCAGGGGCGGGGCTAGGGTTGGCCACACCACTCACAACTGCTGCTTCCGTCACAAGAAGTGCATTTATTCAGTCGCAAAACGACGTTTTCAGACGTGCGCTCCATTCACGTTCACACCAGGTGCTAGTCAAGTGAAAGCGTAAACGGTACGTGCTCAGCAGCGCATGCTCTTGCATCGCGACGGCACAATGCGCCGCCACGTGCTGTATCCTGTATCCTTTATACAAGCGCGAAATAAACTACTTGCATAGCAATGCATGGTCTTTAAGTCATGAAGTTACCAAAAAGGCAATAAAAGCTGCCTTAAAACTGTGCATGCATGTCTCCCTCTCTAACACACCCGATTAAACTCGTCAGCTCATTAATAGAGACGTTAAGACCTGAAGTGGGTCAGAAAAGATAAAAAAGAGTTGAGAGAAAATATGATGCGTTTTTTTTTAGGATGAAGTCAGATATTGACGAAAGAGATGAGTTTTCAGCTGTCGCTTGAAAAATGTCAGGTAATCAGCTTCCCGGAGAGGGGTGGGGAAGATCGTTCCACCAGTCAGGGCCGTAACGAAAATGTCTGAAAGTGATTTTGAGCCTCTTTGTGATGGTACCACGAGGTGTCGCTCACTAGTGGATCATAGACTTCTGGATGGGATGTAGATTCGTAAGAATGAGTGGAAGTAGGCGGGTGCTGAGCCTGAGGCTGTTCTATAAGCAAGCATCAATGTCTTGAACTTGATGCTAGCCATACCGTCTGCCACACACAAAGGAGGTGTGCGTGGATTCTCTTTTGGGCTCGTTTAAGACCAGTCGTGCCGCTGCATTCTGAATCATTTGTAGAGGTTTGATTGTGCATGATGGAAGTCCAGCCAGAAGAGCATTGCAGTAGTCCAGCCTAGAGATGACAAGGGCCTGGACAAGAAGTTGTGCAGCGTGCTCCGTTAGAAAGGGCCTGATCTTTCTGATGTTTTGCAATGCAAACCTACAAGATCTAGCAGTTTTTGCAATGTGGTCTTTGAAAGTCAGCTGGTCATCAAAGATTACACCAAGATTTCTGACCGAAGTTGATGGGGTAATTGTAGAAGAAATTAGCTGGATGGAGAAATCATACTGTAGTTGGAGTGGCAGGGAAGACAAGAATCTCAGTCTTTGCCAGGTTGAGCTGTAGGTGATATTCTTTCATCCATGCCGAGATGTCCGCCAGGCAGCCTGAGATCCGTGCAGCTACCGTTGGATCATCTGGTTGAAATGAGAGATAGAGCTGTGTGTCATCAGAATAGCAATGGTAGGAGAAATAATGTGCCTGTATGATGGGACCCAGTGATGTAGTGTATATGGAGAAGAGGAGCGGTCCAAGAACTGATCCCTGAGGAACCCCAGTGACCAGTTGATGTGCTTTGGATACCTCCCCTCCCCAGGCCACCCTAAAAGACCTACCAGTGAGATAGGATTCAAACCAGCGAAGTGAAATCCTTGTGATGCCTAGTGATGAGAGGGTGGACAGGAGGATCTGATGATTCACCTTGTCAAAAGCAGCAGATAGATCCAGCAAAAGTCTTTGATTAAAGTGACCCGTGAGAATGCAAGCCAGTGATTTATTGTGTTCAATTGTTGCTCAACAGATATAACAAAAATGTGATAATATTGGAATTTTAATTAAGAGAGATAAATTCACAAATGGTAATATCTAGAAACTTGAAATCAACACACTCACTGAGTTACAGTCCTGTGTGACAACTAGCCCCAGTCTCCCTAATACACCAGTGCTTTGCTTAAAAGTAATTTATGTGCAATTAAATATGAATACCTGTATAAAGATACCAGGATTCATGCAACTAATCAATGCACTTGTTAAGCATTATATCAGGTTATAATCTGTGTGTGACTGTATATTTAATATTAATATTAATATGGAGAGAGATAGTTAAAGAATGCTATATTCTAATTTATGTAATGTTTTGTTTTCATCGCCAGTTCCCATGAGCCCTGTGCTCTCAGTGTCCTCTGTGCTGATCAATAGTCTGAAGGTGACGTTTCCACCGGTAAGACAGCAAGCTTCCCTCCTCGGCTCTGGAGCAGGCCATAACTCACTGTCATAAGGAATATCTCCAGGAGGAGCCGAAAGAGGCCAGATTAATGATTCTTATTGCTTAAATTGCAAGATCCTTCCACCTCTGGATGCAGATTAAAGTACAGCGATGAAGGTTCACGTGTGACTCCCAACGAGGGCTGCTGTCACTCAGACTGTTATACGCTGATCTCCTGACGGTGTCTGAAGTGTGAGAGATGCAGCCTCCTTCAGAATCAGTCATTTAGTGTCAGAGCTTTCATTTATTAATCATGTTGTCAGTTTGACTGGTTTACATCAGCAAACCACTGGGGTGTATGAGAAAACATGAGGGTTTGCGGAGAAAAGGTTTTAGGATGACATTGGACTTTGCATGAGGGGAGACTGTAACCTAGTGAAGAATAACAGCATGTCCGATCATCACATTATGGCTGGTCATTATCTTCAGTCATTCTCCTCATGGTTCGCTCTAAACCTCTAACTCTAATTATACAACTTTTGTTAATTAATTACATTAAATGTACAGACTTTATTCAGAACTTCTGTTTTGTAGATCAGTGGTTCCCAATCCTGGTCCTGGAGAACCCCCAACATTGCACGTTTTTTTGGTGTCCTCTCTATTTGACCTCCCATATAGGTCTGGAGCAGGTGCCCAAATTCGGTCCTGGAGGGCCGGTATCCTGCAGAGTTTAGCTCCAACCCTAATCAAACACACCTGAACCACTAATCAAGCTCTTACTTTAGCATGCTAGAAAACTTCCCCGGCGTGTGTTGAGGCAAGTTGGAGCTAACTCTGCAGGACACTGGCCCTCCAGGACCGAGTTTGGGCATCCCTGTCTTGGAGTCTTCACTAATGAGCTGATGAGTTGAATCCGGTGTGTTTGAATAGGGAGACATCTAAAATGTGCAGTTTTGGGGGTTCTCCACGACCAGGATTGGGAACATGTTGATATGATTGCACTTTTAGGTATGTTATCCATTTTTGTCTTTAATAAACACTCTACAATGGAGTGGGTTCAGATTAGCAAAGGAGTAAAGTTAAAAAAATACATTGATTGACTAAAACAGTGTGTTCACTATTCAAAATCTAAATGCCGAATCTATGATGATGATACCATTGTCAGTATTTTCCGTTATCACCAACTTTTTCCATTGGCATATATTTTCCATATTGGCAATTATTTTCTTTCTTACATCTGTGTTAACATTCCCATGCAGAGACAGGCAGAACTGATGTGGCATTTCATTTATTCAGGATTGAACACTATTCTTCTGCTGCCTTACGAGAACTTCACGACATGCAAATCTAGTATGAATTGAGACATTGTACAGTCTTCATTGTACAGAGTTTTAGCAGTGATGCCATGGAGAGACCATTTTTGCTTCCCCAAAGAACATTTCAGTGCACAGATCGTTGTCTTTATCACTATGTTAGTCATTGCAATTTCGAGAGTGATTCCCAGATTTATATGCGGATGTCCTTCCTAAACGTTGAACACTTTTTAATTTCCTTAGTGTTATGAACATTTTAATAATCTAAAGAACCTTTCTCCGCTAATGAACCGTTCGTGCAATGGAAAGCTTATATGGATGTTAAATGTTCATTGAACCATCAATGCCAATAAAGCTTTATTTATTTATTTTATTCAGAAGTGACCAACAATTTTTTTTTTTTGTAACTGGAGCATTTAGCAGCCAATGACACTGCAACAAAGCAAGCTGTATTCTGTGATCTTTCTCCAGAGGATATCTGTAGAGCCAGTAAGTGGCATGCCAAAGCATCATCCCTACAGATAAAGGTAAAGTCCAGCCTGAATGCCCCTTTCTACAGTCCAGCATCTGTGAGGGAATGGAGTGTCCTGGTATTAGTAATTGTGTTGCTGTTGACATTTCACACACACCAGGCTGCTGCCCAAGCTGAACCCTTACAAGATTGCAGCCTGCTCGGCTCCATATTGTGGGTCTGTGCCTCACCCTGGGCTGACAGCGTGAAGGTAGGTGTGTCGTAATGATACCAAACACACTTAATTCACAGGGGAAATACTCTGTTTTTTTCCGCAGGCTGAATGCAGGGCTGGTTTAATACGTCTGCTCTGCCCCATACTGAGGAAGCTCTTCCAGCCCTGTGTTTGAGGTGTACAACAGCCAATCATTGGGAGAAATCGGGTTATTTCAAACGTATGATGTATTTGTATGGATTACACATGATGCAGCTCAGCAGGTGTCACGCTCTAGCTGTGTCTCACTTCAGGTGTTGCTCGCTGCGGGCCGTCATTTTGCAGGTGGTGGGTTTCATAAATAAGTAGATCAGGTTGTAAGGACTTCCTCGAACCATCCAGCTAGGTATGGCGAATTGCTTTTTTTTTTTAATGTATTTAATTGCATTCGTAAACGGATTTGCCATCCAAACCCAAACCAACTCTCACTTCCAAAGTTTCCAATACTGCTGCATGTCCATGGGAAATACATATCACTATACAGATCCACAAGTAATGGGACCAGCTACTCATTGCTTTGAGAAACATGTAATGTCAATACACTGACGTGAAGGGAAATGCGGTCAAAGGCTTTATGCACATCTAACGACAACAGCACCTCTGGCAGGCTCAAGACTGACAGTATCTTGGTCACTGATAGTAGGTATTTCTAAAAAAAAACTTGTTATATTCACCCGGTCTCATTGCTCTGATGTATATAACTCCTCATATATATATATTTTTTTTTAAACTGCTTGCTAATGATCAGCTGATCTGTGGTCACTCCATGCGGCATCTGAATTTCAGCGATATATTTAGCGTCAGTTGTATGTCTCAATTGATGTTATAGCCTTTTCAGCATACTCAAATTCTTGCTGTTTAGATCTCAGATATAATATGTGACCCTGAACCACAAATCCAGTCATAAGGGTCAATTTTGTGAAATTGAGATGTTTGCATCATCTGAAAACTGAATAAATAAGCAGTTGTTAGGAGAGGACAATATTTGGCTGAGATACAACTATTTGAAAATCTGGAATCTGAGGGTGCAAAAAAATCTAAATATTGAGAAAATCATCTTTAAAGTTGTCCAAATTAAGTTCCTAGCAATGCAGAAATTACACACATTACGAATTATTCACATGATCAAAGTAATGGTTACATTCTCTTGTCTATAAAGATGAAATCTATCCTTGAATAGATCTGAAGAGCTGCAGAAAAAAAAAGAGTGAAAATAAACTGCAATAATAAAAATAGTACATAGAACTACATAGAACAACTTGAGCTAGCCTCTGAAGGAGTCTGCTAGTACGGCCAGTTAACACATCTTCTTCATTTCACTCACCACACTGACTTAAACCCCAATCCGAACTATTATAATTGTTAGATCATGCCTCCAGGCCAGATAATTAAGATCCAGCCCCGGACGCCGGATCCTGTCGGAAAATATCTGTTTTGTCTGGTAACAGAACAACTCGTCAGCGAAGTAGTCTAATACCCTAAAACTGTTTACAGTCTTCTATCAGCCAAGAAGTTGACTGAGCGAAGCCAGTGAAGAGCAGAAGCAGGAGATGAAGTGACGATGATGATGATGATGATGATAGAGTAGATTGAATAGTCTTACATAGTTGCATATGTTTAAATGCTCAGACTTCGTCTGAAGAAAACAAATTCAACAAGTATTGTTACACCAAACTGATTCACATCAACATCCCATAAACCTTGAGTTTCCATAAACATTCACCTCGTTCTATTCGATTAAAACAACCGCTCTTTAAAACCACACAATCATACACTAAACAACAATGGAAAAAATCATATAAAAACAATAATAATAATATAATATGATGTAAATGACTAATCAATTAATATATCAATGGGTAAACAAATGACTATAATGATTATTATAAGTGAATATATGTTAAATTGAATAATAAAATGATTAATATTAAACAAAACACATATATTGAATAAATAATAAGAATAATGAATTATAAAATACGTAAACCAACACAAATGTAGCAAACACAACACAGGCCGCATTTAAGGGTCCTCATATCCTTCATAATAAAATAACATTATCACAAACTGCATTTCTCTTATTAACAGGAAAATCTTAAATTCTAGAGATAAAAAAGGTATCTCTTGAATGTATTACTGTCAACTTTTTCTTCAGATGCTGAGTGTCATAACTAATAAGAAACAATCAAACAAAGTCCAAATGATATAGGTATAACCAAAAGTCTTTGTTTAACTCGCCATGCATTAATTAGCAATTTGCTGCAGGTTATATCATTTGCATTTAGGCTTCAGAGTGTTTTTTCCCCCCCCCCCCCCCCCCCTCTCACAAATTCCCATAGCCTGCAGCAAATAAGACTAGAACATATGTCTATAAATGCACTTGCATACATTATATGTTCAGCTGGAATAAAACATTTAGCAGTAACACTTTTACTGCAGCTTCTGAAAGCTGAGTTTGTTAACATTTTGATGAGCTGGAAAGTAATACAAGATTGGGTAGCACTATAATAGTTATGCGCTAATAATGTACTTACAAATCATTCACAAAGTATTCATGTATAGTTAATACATAATTCATAATTCAGCTACAGCTCAATACATAAATTAATACAGACCAATACATAAAAGCAAGTCAAAATACCCATCTTGGCATATATACTCGTAAACAGTCGGTTATATCTTAACTGAATGTTAACAGTTGAGAAAGAAATCCGATGTGTAACATTGTATTGGAAAAAAACAAAGTGAAGAATATGCAATGTTATTTTATATTTGATTATTCCGTTTCTGTACCCGAACACTTAAAAGCACCAAAGCCTAAAGCATTGTTTAATTTTCATCTTTGTTCTGCTTGTTTATTTGTGTAATTGCTTGTGATTTGCTCATTTGTTCTTATTTACTGACTTTTAAGTTTAAAGTCTGCAGTTTGTTTGAACTTTTGTTGTTTAATAATGTTTGAAAGTTTTTGCTGTAGATTCATATTAGGAATTAAGAATTGTAAAATGAACTGTTTTTTTTTTACAATTTCGGTATCTAAAACAACAATAGCAAAACTTTTAATTTTTAATTGATTTGTTTGTTTGTGGCAGGGGAAAGTTTGAACCGCTAGCCCATCACTCCCTGGTCAACAGTAGTCAGCGATTCCCTCTTTTCTTTCATTGTTTGATTAATATTACACATTAGATTTTTCTACAACATTTTACATTCATTTAAGACATTCCCTGTTTTATGTTTACGCGAATACTCACCGAGACAGATATGTTTTGAAGTAATTCATTGTCGCATGCTGTCTGAGAGAGGCGGCTTTCCGTGTGCACTTCGGGTTTGTCAGTCAACACGAGTAACACATTGACAACTTTTTCGTGGCTTATTGCACATAAAAACTAGTTTTAACATCAAGCACATTCCACATTATTTTTACGTTCAGGCATGTTCTTTTCATAAAAATCGAAATGTGCCCAAATATCTTGCTTTGAAGAAGTAGATTATCTGGAAAGAATTATACGCAGTTAATTGCTTTGCTTCCAAAGACATACGCAATGTTTGTTTATTAATATAGCCTATCACACGAGTACTTTATTTATTATAAAACAGTACATTAATATGTATTATAGGCCTATTTAATTACATGTATGCAGAATTGCTCATATCAGCATTGTGATGCATCATAAAAATGATTATATTCCACAGCTCTGTGTAAGGTGACTGACTAAATACTGTGAGCTCACTATGTAAAGGAGTTAATTATTTGATGAATTATAGACTATTGTATCTGGCTAATGCTAGCATATGACCAACCTTCACCGTGACCGGCATCTGCATCTTCTCCTCGGCCGGTGATAAAATATGCCAAAAGCATTGGATTTTTTTTGTACAAATTTGACTGACTTTCCACTTTATTTTTTGGCAATTGTTCTCTTTTCTCTTTCATATTTGGGAGCAGGATGTGCAACGCGTTTATGTGCATTCAAAGCAAAGTAAAAAGCGAAACTTTAAAGGAACAGTCAACTCGTTATGAAATGTGGTTACTATATTTTCAGGGGCCCCCCGGGGCCCTGAGCTTAAGCCCAGGTAAGCTTGTGTATCAATGCAACCCAGAATGTGGCCGTGTTGACATCAACAACAAAGGAGTCTCTTATCCCTTATAAAAGCTGATTATATGTTTTAAAATAGATTATAAAATTCAATTTTGTGCATTTGCATGCAATACCTACATTTTCTCAGACCTGGTTTCATCCGACACTCTCACTCTTTCTCAACACTGGGGAAAATAAAACCACTGGGAATAAAGTACACGCAACAGCTAAAAGAGCAGCATTTCAAATAAAGAAGCTTGTAGTATTGTAGATTCTTGTCCATAAAGGTAATGAGCAGAACAAATATGATCATCACGGTCAATCTATAATGTCCTTACTTAAGATTCATGTTGTATATCAGATAATATCAAAATAAGTACATACTGTAGTTTCTCCAGTTTACAGTTTGGATCCTCTTTATTTAGCTGAGAGCAGTTTCTCTCATAAGCATCCAGGGTGGTTGTAGCTCAGATCCAGTTCTCGCAGATGACCAGTGTTTGAGTCGAGAGCTGAGGCCAGTGAACTGCAGCCCTCCTCTGTGATCATACACCCCGACAGTCTGCAAGTAGTATTAAAAAGAACAGTGTTTCTGGAGCAGCATTTCCCAAATCAGCCCCTGGAGTAACAGGATTTTGGATGTTTCTCTCATCTGACACAACCATTTTAGGTCTTGAAGTCCCTACTAACATGCTGATAAGTTGAATTATGTGTTTTATTAGGGACACATAAAAAAATGTGCAGAGTTGGGGGCATTCCAGGACCTGGATCTGGAACCACTGTTCTAGGGCAGCTGATTTCAATGTTACAATAAAAAACAGACTCCAAAATTAGCCCAAATACTTTTTTAGATTATTACAAATCACAGTGTCAAATGTGTTTTACACTTTACCATACAGTCTCAATCAGAGGACGATTGGTAATAACCAAATTATTTCATGAAGATAGTGTGATGAGTGGCATTTGTCTATGCAAAACTCTCCATCATTATTCTTTGGTGTTTTTTTTTTTCGTTTTTTTTATTAATGTAGTTGTAAAGGTGTTTTAAGTGCTTTTTATTTCATTACTTTGTGGTTGCTTGCATGTTCTGCCTGATTCGTATATTGTTACTAGGGTGTTCCCTATCAAAAACTACTCTTGATGCTGTGTTTTTAAATTATGCTTATGAGAACATTCTTTGTTCGACCAGTTGTGAAGCATGTGTGTTAAACACACCAAGAATTGGCTTAAATAACCACAGTTGGTGATGTCATTGAAATGAATGCTCCCGAGAGGTTATAAATATTCATGAAACTGACACACCTTCAGGCTTTGTTGTCTTCAGAGAGTGTGTGTGTCACACTGCTGAAAGCAGTATCATTTAAAAGAAAATAAGTTGAAAGTGAAAGTTAAAACAACTTATTAATCATGTTGAGTGAATCTCTGAACGGCCCATCTCTGAAGAGGACGAGTATTGTTTGGAGTGTTTGAGGGCGGCAAGTGTGAGCACTGCGATTCACTTCCTATCTGTGTTTCAGATTAGGCTCTCTTTCTTTCACAATGAGTGAGACGCTGCGCCGTCAAGATGATTGTTTTTCTCAGATCCAGTCAGGGGATTAGTTAGTGACAGTTGATCTCAGAGATGCATACTTTCATGTAGAAATTTTGCCACAACGCAGGAAGTTACAGAGGTTCGGTTTTTGGGGCAAAGCTTACCAGTATTGGGTTCTTCTGTTCAGGCTAACCTTGTCACCCTGCACATAAACAAAATGCATGGATGCAGCATTTCTGGCTAGGCCAGAAAGTTATTGTACTTTACTTTCTGAAAGTTCGAGGTCTCATGGTCACTTTAGAACTAGTAATGAAGGAACGTTGAGTTGCTTCATTAAAAACGTATTGTATCACTGTATTAAAAGCTCACTGTATTATGTAGGGTATTATTAGAGAAAGATGGACAGAGTGTGATTCCCTGCATCTGATACAGCATTCATTCTTCAGCTCAACCTCATATTCACAATAAAACATTAGTTTGAATGTCCGCTGAGGAAAGCGATATCTTTGTCGTACTGTCCTTTCATCTGTTAAGGGTGATTTCCGATGACAGCGCTGCTCACTGCATTTGGTAATTGCATCTTACAAGCTGTTGTTAAAAGTAAAAATGACTTCCATTTCAGTCTCTTTCAATATAAAAGTTTTAAATGCTGATTCATTCAGTCTCTTGTCGCCATCTAATGGTAGAACAATGTCACAAAAAGCACCATCACGGAAACACACACTGTTTCCCAATACTAAATACTACTATTTATATAAAATATTATTTACTGAATAATAAACAACAACAACAACAGCCATAATAAAAGCCATTGCTCTAATATACACCATTAACGTTTCATAAAATATAATGTGATGAGATTTTGCCTTCAGCCGAAACTATTTGCTCTGGAACAAATAATAGATTAATGAGACCAAAGATTGCCCGTCAGATTTACCCAAAACAAATTATATCTCATGTTTAACCACTAGGATGTGTAACGATTCACTCGTTTTCTCGATGCATCGATTACAAACCCTGATGATGCAAAGCATCGATCTTGAAACATGGTTTCAGACAGTAATCGATTTAAAACGCTAAGAATCGAATGAATCACAATTTCTATAGCGATTCAATGCTTTAAAAATATACACATTAAATTACTACAAGCACAAATTAATGGAGACCTTGAACAGTGTTCGTGCCCTCGCATCTCTCCTTCACGCGCTCCACTATTTACCGCCTGTGACTGTCACAGGATTGCGCTCGCGCTCAGTTCATCTCACTGACACATTTTTTGAGCAGCTGATGTGTGATCTCTCCTTAGTACTCGTAGCCAGTAATGCTAAAGTGAAGTAGTTTTACTTTTCTGTAGTTTTTCAATGGCTCTCGGTTATACCGACCACATTACCTGAGCAGTCGAAGGCTGCGCATGTATTGCATGGACAGAGCAAAAATTTAAGTGTATAAAGCATATACAGTTCCATTGAATGATAAATGTGTTTTAACAATGTCGTTGAACCAACTGTACGAAGGAAACTGTTAAAATAACCACAGCATTAACAACAACCTTGAAATAAGAGCGCAAGGTTTATCTGATAATCAGATGCATGAAAGTAGCGTTTGTTGCTATAGCAAACAGACTTCGGGTGTTTTCTTTCATAATCATCATTCGCCGATGGAGAGGAAAAGTTAAATACTATAGCATTTTATTTTATGAAAATGAGTTAAGAAGTTTTCACACTGAAAGAGAAGTGATCTCGCGCTCATAGAAATGACGTGACAGGCTATATCTGCAGCTGTATAAAAAGCAGAATGAACTGAAACGTTAAGACAATAAACACAATAAATAAATAATTATGAATGATGCAGTGCTAATTGACATATCATTTATTACAGTACAGAAACTATAAAGTATATTTTCTACCTTATTATATGCAGAAAATTTTAATAATTGTTTGTAGTATATAAAACAATCAGGAGCTCACATCTCTGAAAACGTTGAAGCAAATTTTCAAATAGACGTTATCTTTATTAACAAACCATATATTTGAAGTCTAAACAAGTACATTCTCGCTTAAAAAAACTCTTAAAACTATATTCCGTGACACAAAAATAGTATTATTTTTTACATTTTAGTGGATTTGGGTGTCCACCATGACACTCGCTGAGCGATTACTGGAAGCGGAGTGATACAAACGGTGAAAGGGCGTTCCTGTGGCTATACCAGTACAATATCTCCCAGTTCTCAACCAATCAGATTTGAGGACCAGAACGAACTGTTGTATAAATATATATACACTGAACAAAATTATAAACGCAACACACTTGTTTTTGCCCTCACGGTGTTGGAGACTGCTTATGGTAGAGAAATGAACATTCAATTCAGGGCAACAGCTCTGGTGGACATTACTGCAGTAAGCATGCCAATTGCACGCTCCCTCAAAACTTGCGACATCTGTGGCATTGTGCTGTGTGATAAAACTGCACATTTTAGAGTGGCCTTTTATTGTGGCCGGCCTAAGGCACACCTGTGCAATAATCATGCTGTCTAATCAGCATCTTGATATGCCACACCTGTGAGGTGGATGGATTATCTCGGCAAAGGAGAAGTGCTCACTAACACAGATTTAGACAGTTTGGAAACAATATTTGAGAGAAATAGGCCTTTTGTGTTGTGTACATAGAAAAAGTCTTAGATCTTTGAGTTCAGCTCATGAAAAAGGGGGCAAAAACAAAAGTGTTGCGTTTTATAATTTTGTTCAGTGTATATATATTAGGGATGCTCCGATCAGGATTTTTGCAGCCGATACTGAGTACCGATTTCTTGTCATGGTGATCGGCCGATACCGATGCTGATTCTGATGCTTAAAGCTTTATAGACGGTTTCATCGGGCGCACGCGCCTGGCCCAGCCCGAAGTTAACTTCCGATCTGTGTTTGTTTATCAGTCTGGCTATGGCGCCGGCTACAAACGCAGTTAAAGTTAAGGTGATGAGTAGACTGAAGTTGGGCTCAGGTGGTTGTGCTGTGGGATGTGTTTCCCATACATTTATTTATTTGTGGCGCTCGCCACAATATCAAAACTGACCGATTTTCCAAAAGGCTTCATTGAATAAACATGAGCACGTAGGCTACTGCACGTTTAAAAATCAAAACAAGGCACGGGTGTTTTTATATCACTGTATTTCCGAAGGAAGACTACCTTTAGAAAATGTTCGATGTCATTTTCATTTAATCTTGCATGTTATATGCCTGATAAAAACAGCGTTTGTGAGCTCAGCGCTGCTTTGTGTACAGCTGTTACCGGGGAAACCTTGATCTCTACCACTCCAAAAGCACCTCCTGCTGGCAGAGAATGAATTAGCATTTTGAGTAAGTCCGTCTGATTTACACAGCAAACATATTTTGCTTTTACTATATCCACAGGCACTGTGGATAATCCGCGGGTTGGGTAATAAAAAAGGTTTTCTGATTATTTTAGATCGGCCAAGTGTAGTGAGTACGATCCAGTCATAAAATGTGATTATCGGCCAATCGATCAGAGCATCCCTAATATATAATATATATATATTGTATGAGCTGGATTTGACTCTGGTTTCTTTTCCTTTCTATTTCGTGCAGTGCTATCCGCTCGCACGGATTGTGACTGCAACTGTTCACTCTTTATGCTGATTTCCCTCTCTATTTGTCTCTGAGTGTTACAAGACTTTTTGCCAGATTATGTGCCTTGCTGTCAATCTCCTAATGAACACTACTACCACTTTATTCTGTTGTCAAGTCAAGTCGAGTCCTGTCCTGTCTAAGTCTAGTTGAGTGCTGTCGAGTGTCTTACCAGAATTCTGCCCATTCTTCCAGTTACCTGCCGCTGTGGTCTTCTGGGGTAGTCCTCCTCACCATGCTGCACCAGGGACTGCACTCCTCATCTCAATCAAGTCTACGCCTATGTTAAGTTTCTTCCTGTGTTACTTCCAGTTATGCGGATGGCAATTCGCCAGTGCACGTCAGACGGCCTTGAGTTTATTTTTTGGACAATAAATTAAAGTTTGCTTGCCTTTGCCTAGGGTCTTGTGTGGACCATAGAGAAAAGTATATATATATATACAGAGGTGGGCAAAAATTATTAGAACATTAGTATTTTCATCAGCTAAAAAATAGTTTTAAGTCAGAGATCTCTATCTTTTACTGACACACTACAGCAAAAGATAGAAATCACTGACTTAAAACCATTTTAGTGGTGATTGAAAATACTAAGGTATGGCTCTGATCATCATCATCAGTCTGTCTGGAGTCACATGAAGAAACAGTACAAACTGAGACAGACTAAATCCAGAAAAACTGTGGCAACGTCTCCAAGACGCTTCAAGAAACCTACCTGCAAAGCTACAGTACTGTTAAAAGGTACTCTTTGGTACTTTTGTAAAAATTCTGTAAATGAGGATGCTTTCAACAATAAAGTCATAAAAAGATTTTCTTTATCAATAAACTTCTATTAATTTAATTAAATCAACATTAGGTGTGAGCATCCTTTGGATTTAAAGCAGCTTTTGCCATTTAAAGCAGTTTATCGGGGAGCTTTGAGCGAGGCGTGAGCTGCTGATAGCTGATGTCTCACCTCCACACTGCAGGTCATTTCATCAATGAGTCTCCAGCACACCTCGCCTGATAGCATTGTGTCCTGGATAAATAGGGTTTTGTTTGTGACTCTACTGCCCTTTCCTTACCTCCATTTAGAGAGGGGGATCAGGAACCATCAGCACAAATGGACAGCTTGAAGAATAGAGCAATTCTCCCTGGGATGATAGTGTCAGAACAGAGAGGACAAAAAGAAAAAGAATGACAGATAAACCAACACATTCATGAAGGAGGCTCAACTTCTCTTTGCCTGTTGACAATGACATGTCCATCAATGTGCACAAAGACCTGTAATGCTGGCCTAAACACCACTGACTTACAATGCAATGCATTTTAGAAGCCATGTCTGAATATGATATCTAATTTGAGACTTATTTGCATTGTGGCTCTAAAACGGATCCTTTGTTTCTGCTCACGCGGATTCAGTTTGAGACGTCGGTTGCTTCATGTCATTACAGAAATCAGAAAGTCTGCCTATAATGTGTGCCATAAATTGCACCTTTAATGACAAGCACTCAATCTTGGGACTTTGACGACGTACTTCATGCATCCTGGAACAGGTCTAATTTCATTTTCCAGTGGCATATTTTACCTGTATGTACTTGAGATCACATGCTTTTTCACAAATGAGAGTGAAATGGGCCTCCATCAGTCCAATCCGACCACTCAACGGCAGTAAATAACATATTATTAAACACATAGTATAATAGGCTGATTCACGAGACATATCCTGCTCCATACAGCCGTCAGAGGGAAAACTAAAACCCTCCATAAATGTAATATATGAGGAAAAAGCTCTGGGTAGAGATGTGGACCATTATATCACACCATTAAGCCAATATAAGGACTTGAGTATCTGATGTATGACATGCACATTCAGGACATTTGTCTAAGTGCCACAAAATAAAATGGTGTTTGAATTTGTCAGTAATTAAGAAAAATTTACAGAAAGTACATGAGTACTGGAAAATATAGGGTCTTAAGTGTTTAAAAGTTATTTTTCATTGGGGCCTTTTTTCTATTTGAACCAATGCTTAATCTTGAAAATGTTGACCATTATCCTCAGGAGTTTAAATGCAGTATTGTTTTATTTGTTCTTTTTAAACACTTATTTAAAATTAGTTTTGCATTGTTATGCATTTTTTATAACCCTGTTTGATTTGTATAAATATGATCATTTATGAAATGTATAATAATAATAATAAACACTGAGAAGATAGTCTACACTCTAAAACATGCTGGGTTAAATATAACCCAGCGCAAGGTTAAAAAGGGACAAACCCAACCGCTGGGTCAAAACAAACCAATAGCTGGGTTTGTCCCTTTTAACCCAGCGCTGGGTTATATTTTACCCAGCATTTTTTAGAGTGTGTAGTTTAGGTTTTTTTTTGCGATTGTCACGGGGTTAATTTATTCTACATTTAGAAAATGCAATGTTTAGTTACTTGTTTTCGTGTCATGCTGTAAAAAGGATCCAAATTAAATTGCAATTGAGAAATGTTAATCTTCAATCAATACAAGGTTGAATTTCAATTTAATAGCTTAAAATTATAATTAAACTGTTGATTGATTTTAAGAAGCTACATTGTGTCTTACTTTACGAATAAGCAGAAAGATCCTGGACGTTACCTTTGTGTTCAGCCTCAGTGGACCAATGTCATGTTGATCAGGTTAATGTCACAGCAGAACATTATTCATACTTTTCTCTGATAAGATTTTGAATGATAGAGCTGTTGCTGGGGGATCACAAACATATTCCCCAGCTTCCACCCTTCTCCAATCCTGTGGATGTATTTTTACCAGGAAGGTGAAAGGTCAGGCCTGGCAATTTGAGCATAAGCCAACAAGAACTGTTCAATCACGTGGCACATGTTTCCATATCTCTCTGAGTCCTTGAACTCACAAGGTGACTGGCAGTCGTGTTGGTCCAGCAGTTCACCCCTCGGAAAAATCATTCATTTTTCAGTGCACTTTCTCATCTAATAGAATTTCTTATGATGGTACATCTGCACGCAGAAAACCTCTAGAGCTTGCCTTCCTGAAATTCACTATCCTATTAGAGTGAGAAATCAAACAAAACAAATGATATTCCTTTGGAGTGTCACGCCACTCTTCTGTGCCACACTGGGTGTGCTGTTTGTCCTTTAAGAGATGCCAAGAAAAATAAATACTCAAAGACAAGCAAATGTTTTAGCCAGTAACATTTTAAAGGGAGTCTTGCGTCAGAGGTGTGACCTCCGTCCCGTCGGCTCCAAACTGCCTTCTGTCAGGACAGGGAAATGAGAAATGGTTATCAGCAGCCCAAGAGAGCAGCGCTGAGCTCCCGTGACGCACGGCACGGCTCGAGTTCACACAGGAAACACAGACCAAATGAAAACTTAATATATATGTTAATGGAAGCATGCGTGTTTAAATCACCACATACAACAGCACATGAGCTTGCACAGAGGTCCACAGGATCAATCTCGATCTATCTATCGTCTATCATCTTCTATCTATCTATCTATCTATCATCTGTCTATCTATCTATCTATCTATCTATCTATCTATCTATCTGTCTATCTATCTATCTATCTATCTATTCTATCTATCTATCATCTGACTATCTATCATCTATCATCTATCTATCTATCTCTCTACTATCTATCTATCTAACGCTATCATCAATCTATCTATCTATCATCTATCATCTATCATCTATCTATCTATCTTCTATCATCTATCTATCTATCTATCAATATATCTATCTATCTATCTATCATCTAACTATCTATCTATCTATCTATCGTTCTTTATTTCTATCTATCTATCTATCTATATTTCTGTCTATCTATCTATCTATCATCTATCTATCTATCTATCATCTATCACTATCTATTACCTATCTATCTATCTATCTATCTATCTATCTATATCTACTTACCTATATCTATCTATCTGTCTATCTGTCTATCTATCTATATATCTCTCTATCTATCTATCTATCTAACTATCATCAATCTATCATCTATATCTGGCTATTCTATCTATCTATCTATCTATCTATCTATCTATCTATCTAGCTATCTATCTATCTATCTATCTATATATCATCTGTCTATCTATCTATCTATCTATCTATCTATCTATTCTATATATCTATCTATCTATCTATCAATAAATCTATCTATCTATCCATCTATCTATATATCTATCTATCTATCATCTATCTATCTATCATCTGTCTATCTATCTATCTATCCATACACCTGTCTGTCTGTCTGTCTATCTATCATCAATCTATCTATCTATCATCGGTCTATCAATCAATCTATCTATCTATCTATAATCTGTCTATCTATCTATCTATCATCTATGATCTATCTATCATCCAGTCTATCTATCTATCATCTGTTTCTATCTATCTATCTAGCTAACCTATATATCTATCTATCTATCTACTATCTATCATCATCGATCTATCTATCTTCTATCTTATATATCATCGATTATCTATAATATTCTACTATCTATCTACCTCTATCTATCTATCATCGATATATCTATCTATCTATCATCGGTCATCACTATCTTCGATTATCTATCTATCTATAATCACTGGCTATCTATTATCTATCTAATCTATCTCGCTACCTATCTATCATCATCTATCTATCTATCTATCATCCATCTATTAGCATAATCTATCTATCTATCTATCTCATCTTCTATCTATCAGCTGTCATCTATCTATCTATCTAGCTATCTATCTATCTATCTATCTAGAATCTATCTATCTATCTATCTATCTATCCATCTACTATCTATTCTATCATCGGTATCTATCTATCTATCTACTATCTATCTATCTATCTATCTATCATATGTCTATCTATCATATATCTATCTATCATATATCTATCATCTATCTATCATCTATCTATCTATCTATAATCATCAACTAGCTATCTATCTATCTATCTATCATCTATCTATCTATCTATCTACCTATCTATCTTATTTATATTATCCATCATCTAGCTATCTATTATCATCATCTGTCTATCTATACTATCTATCCATCTATCTATCTATCCAACATCCAACTCTATCTATCCATCTATCTATCTATCAATCATTCTGTCCTATCTATCTATCTATCTATCTATATATATATCTATCTATCTATCTATCTACTATCATTATATCGATATATATATTTCATTCAATCTATCTTCTATCATCTGTCTATCTATCTATCTGTCTATCTATCTTCTGATTATTTCTATCTATCTATCTATCTTCATTCTAATTTTATCTATCTATCTATCTATTATCTTACTATTTCTATCTATCTATCTATCTAATCTATCTTCGATCATCTGTCTATCTATCTATCTATCTATTTCTATCTATCTATCTATCATCTATCTATCTATCTATTCATCCATCCATCCATCATCTATCTATATATCTATCTATCTATCTCTCTATCTATCTATCTATCATCTATCTATATATCTTATATCTATCTATCTATCATTGTCTATCTATCATCTATCAATCTATCTATCAATCTATCTATCTATCTATCTATCTATGATCTATCTATCTATCTATCATCTATCAATCTATCTATCTATCATCAATCTATCTATCTATCGATCTATCTATCTATCTAATATCTATCTATCTATCCTATTTTTCTTTATCTTATCATCAATCTATCTATCTCCTACTATCTATCTTATCTATCTATCTAATCTATCTATCATCCATCCATCCATCAATCCATCCATCCATCTATCTATCTATCTATCTATCTCTATCTATCTATCTATCTATCTATCTAGCTGTATTCTGTCTATCATCTATCTATCATCACTTAATATACTATCTCATCTATCTATCTATCTATCTATTATCTGTCTATTTCTATCTATCTATCTATCATCAATCTATATATCTATCTATATCAATCTATCTATCTATTATCTATCTATCTATATATCTATCTATCTATCTATCTAATCTATCAATCTATCATCTGACTATTTCTATCTAACTATCTATATATCTATCATCTGACTATCTATCTATCTATCTGTCTATCTAACTATCTGTCTGTATGTGGTCCTACTATCTAGCTATAATATAAATTATCGATCTATCTATCTATTTATCTATCGATCTATCTATCTATCTTCAGCTGTCTATCTATATATCTATCATTCATATCATTAAATGTATCTATCTATCTATCGATCTATCGATCTATCGATCTACGATCTATCTATCTACTATATCAATCAATATATCTATCTATCTATCTATCTAAATATATCTATCTATCTATCTATCTATATATCTATCTATCTATATATCTATCTAACATCTGACTATTTCTATCTATCTATCTATCATCTATCTGTCTATCTGTCTATCTGTCTGTATGTTGTCTATCTATCTATCTATCCTCTATCTATCTATCTATCTATCAATATATCTATCTATCTATCTATCTTCTATCTATCATCTATCTAATCATCTATCTATCAGTGGGACTATCTATCTATCTAATCTATCTATCTATTCTATCTATCTGTCTATCTGTCTGTATGTCTGTCTATCGGTCTGTCTGTCAGCATTTAAACAGGACTGTTTGGTTTGTGCATTTTTTTTCCATTGAATTGACATTATTCTTTATTTGTGTGGTATATAATTATGCTTGTTATGCTGATTATACTCAACTATATATTTCAACAAGATCAGATGAAACTTCTAAATTATCTAAGCTAACAGTGTGTGTTAAAAATGTCAAAAGACTGGATGACCAATAATTTTCTCCTATTAAATTCAGATACGACCAAGATATTACTTATTGGACCAAAAACAGTACACAGAATCTAGTAGCTTAACAATGGACTCGACAGATTGCACTGTTACTTTTACAGTCAAAATTTGGGTGTTCTATATTAGACATCAACTTTTTGCAAAATCATATTCCCATGTTTACAAAAAAACAGCATTATTCCCTTAGAAACATTGCCAAGATACGAAAAAAATAAACAGTTACCGTTCTGATTGCAGAAAAGCAGTTCCTCTCAGACTGGGACTATTGTAACTGCACCTGCTAGCTGGTTGTCCTGCATCTTCAATAAACAAGCTACAGGTAGTCAAAAACGCAGCTCCTTACCAGGTCAGAAATATGCCTCATATTACCCCAATTTTACTTCTCTTGCACTGGTACCTATAAGTATCCGTATCAGTTACAAAATATACTATACTTGTAAGGCCTGAAACCGGTTAGATCCGGTGTACCTAACTAGCTCTACCACGCGACAATCATCCCACTCCCTAAGGTCGAAAAAACTCTTAGGCAGTGCCTAGGATAGCAAGTCCACTAAAGGAGGTAGAGCTTTTTCACATTGGCTCCCAAACTCTGGAATAGCCTTTCTGATAACGTTCGGGGTTCAGACACACTCTCTTGTTTAAATCTAGATTAAAGACATCTCTTTAGCTAAGCATTCACATAATGTATCTCATCACCTTGTACTTCAGTTACATCTGATCAAATGCACATTTTCATTCTTTTGCTTGGGTTGAACACACCATCTTTGCTTAGTTGGAATAGCAGCTACACTAATTTCATCTCTATCGGCTTCTCTGTTTCTGTCACAGGACTTGCATCCCGAGGCAACTAGGAATTACACAAGCTTCAGTCTGGATCCAGACCTTACAAAGATCTGAGATGACCGAACACCTGAGAAAAGATGATGCCAGCCCCCCAGAGGACTCAGTGTGCCAACCCTCAGACAACAGACCAAAACTACCGTACATTTCTGCCATATGGATATCAACTTGTGATAGTCACCACTGATAAGCTATTACTAAATATAATGTAGAATCTTTAATTTTCTGTAAAGCTGCTTTGCAACGATTTGCATCGTGAAAAGCACTATACAAATAAACTTGAATTTAATTGAATTGAATAATACTTCACAATATAACTTAAAACATTTTTTTTTTTACTGCATTTTTGATCAAAGAAATGCAGCCTTAATGAGCAAAATAGACTTCTTTCAAAAACATTAAAATATCTGACCCTTGTGAATTTACACAGTGAGATGATATTTCAAATCACATTGTTAAATATTTCATTCAGACTTCAAAAACAGTTTTTATTGTGGATGGGTTAGCCAAAGTGTATCAAATTGAATGTGCTATTTTCTTTTGGCTAATTATATAATTGTGTAAATGACTGTGTATGAGTGAAGTGAGGCATTGAAACATTAATTCAAGCGACTCCTTGATTCATTCAGCAGCGAAACAATTGATTGCATTTGAATCATTCATGCAACTGAATCGGTTC
>JADLZN010000464.1:0-140000 GCA_018155175.1 Sinocyclocheilus anophthalmus
TTATATGTACATTTAAGGAACAGCTGGAGGACCAATTTGCGTCTTATTAGGTCAATTGGCAACATGATGGGTATAAAAAGAGCCTCTCAGAGTAACAGTGTCTCTCAGAAGTCAAGATGGGAAGAGGATCACCAATTCCCCCAATGCTACGGCAAAAAATAGTGGAGCAATATCAGAAAGGAGTTTCTCAGAGAAAAATTGCAAAGAGTTTGAAGTTATCATCATCTACAGTGCATAATATCATCCAAAGATTCAGAGAATCTGGAACAATCTCTGTGGGTCAAGGCCGGAAAACCATACTGGTTGCCTGTGATCTTCGGGCCCTTAGATGGCACTTCATCACATACAGGAATGCTACTGTAAGGGAAATCACAACATGGGCTCAGGAATACTTCCTGAAAACATTGTCGGTGAACACAATCCACCGTGCCTTTCGCCGTTGCCGGCTAAAACTCTATAGTTCAAAAAAGAAGCCATATCTAAACATGTTCCAGAAGCGCAGGCGTTTTCTCTGGGGCAAGGCTCATTTAAAATGGACTGTGGGAGAGTGGAAAACTGTTCTGTGGTCAGACTAATCAAAATTTTAAGTTCTTTTTGGAAAATTGGGACGCCATGTCATCCTGACTAAAGAGGACAAGGACAACCCAATTTGTTATCAGTGCTCAGTTCAGAAGCCTGTATCTCTGATGTTATGGGGTTGCATGAGTGCGTGTGGCTTGGGCAGCTTACACATCTGGAAAGGCGCCATCAGTGCTGAAAGGTATATCCAAGTTTTAGAACAACATATGCTCCCATCCAGATTTCGTCTCTTTCAGGGAAGACCTTGCATTTTCCAACATGACAATGCCAGACCACATACTGCATCAATTACAACATCATGGCTGCGTAGAAGAAGGATCCGGGTACTGAAATGGCCAGCCTGCAGTCCAGATCTTTCACCCATAGAAAACATTTGGCGCATCATATAGAGGAAGATGCGACAAAGAAGACCTAAGACAGTTGAGCAACTAGAAGCCTGTATTAGACCAGAATGGGACAATATTCCTAAACTTGAGCGACTTGTCTCCTCAGTCCCCAGACGTTTGCAGACTGTTATAAAAAGAAGAGGGGATGCCACACAGTGGTAAACATGGCCTTGGCCCAACTTTTTTGAGACGTGTTTATGTCATGAAATTTAAAATCAACTTTTCCCCTTAAAATGATATATTTTTTTCTCAGTTTAAACATTTGATATGTAATTTATGTTGTATTCTGAATAAAATATTGGAATTTGAAACTTCCACATCATTGCATTCTGTTTTTAATTCACAATTTGTACAGTGTCCCAACATTTTCGGAATTGGGTTTGTATATATATATATAAATGAACTGTGTTTTTCAAGCCTCATTTACATTGATTGAATCAAGAAGACCACATTAGTTTACACCAATAAAAGTCATTTTTAAGGGTCGACTGATGCAGTAATAGATCATTAGAGCAAATTAGTTTGTGTGTTACCAATTTATACACTCTCAGGAGAAAAACAATGGTACAAAGGTTGAGGCATTAACCCTTCTCAAAAGGTACACTTTTGTGTTTTATGTATCCGTAAATAGTGCATATTAGTACCTTTTAAAAGGTACAACAGTCTGAGTCAAGTCACTTATATAGCACTTTATACAAGACAGAATGTTTCAAAGTCTTTTTTTTATAAAAAGGAAAGAAAAATCAATGATGCAAATTAATTCTACTGTAAAGCAGATCTAGAAAATAATCGTGTCATTATTCTATAAAGATGATCAATTATGAAATTAGTTCAATTCAGCTGTAAAGCAGCTCTTAAGAAGATCAGTTCAGTTCTCATTTTACAGCCAATTCAATAATTTTGCTGAATATTAAGTGTCCCCTACTAAGCAAACCAGAGGTGACAGAGTCCAGCAACCCAACTCCATCAAAACCAGGCTCAGGCAGGAACCAGTTCTCCTCTGGCCAGAAGAACGGACATTAAACTTATTTTATTTGATCAAGATGTGCTATGAAAAAAAAGATGCATTTTCAGCATCATTACTCCAGTCGTTCATTTGTTTGAAAACAATTGGCTGCCCAAAATTTGGTTTTGAAACTGGTGGTCTATTATTGTTTTTCAGATTCACAGATGAATAGAAAGTTCAAAATTAGAAATAATTTGTAATAATATAAATAGTTTAATGGATGCCTAAATAGAAAAAAAAAGAAAGTACTAAAAACTTATTGACCCCACATGTTTGGAACGGTATATGAATCATATTAATTTTTGTTGTTGTTGTTGTGGTTGTTGTTAGAAAACAACAAATTCACACAGATCTTTTACACTTTATAAATATTTCAATTTTGGCAGCATGAGGGCAAAAGTTGCAAAATTTAAAGCAGCTCGTGCATTATTTAGTTTGACCTCCGCAGGCTGACGATCAACACCTTCTGAAGGTCAAGCACCTCCTTTCACCGACCGCTTGTTGAAAAAGAAAAAGATATTATCTTCTTAAGAGTTTCAAGCCCTATTTTATTCCTTATTTGTGGAAAGTGGCAGTATGAAGGACAAAGGAAATAACAGCAAGTCCAGGCAGACAAAGCGCATTAGAGATCCGTCCTGCTCTCTGGAAGATGGACCGGAGGCCGATGCTTCTTCCTGCCTCAGCGAAGCCTCGTGTCCCAGAGAGGGAAGTGTGTGAAAACACAAAGTCCGGCTCCCCTGACGAGACCGCCGCCGAGGCCCAGAGTGTGAGAAGAGGCCCACATTTGATGCCTGACTGCCCAAATCTTCTGCCGAATAGTGGGCTGAATTCCCCAGGCGTCCGGCTGCAGGGCTGGGAGAACAGGAGATGGAGACGGGAAGGCACAGTAATTGTACCAAGGTCTGTTGAGATTTTCTTCGGTGCGGCTCTCAGTAAAAGGAAAGCAGTCCCCTGATAGTGCCTGCAACTTGTGCAGAATAACCAAAAAAACAGTGTGCACTCACATATGAGTAACATTCAATTTACCACATGAAAGCCCATGAGTTCAATACAATGCATCGGTCTGCAGCAACCGGTGAGCACCTGGCTCTAGTCCTGAAATAATGAAGGAGAAATGTAGACCTGTTCCATTAGATTCAGCTCCCAGACTGCTAATCAAACACCTAATGCTGCATGACGGCTGTTACAAAAATAAGACACAAGTCCAAGAGGAATTTATGATATCAAATGAATAGGCCTAGCACTAAAATCAGTTTGATGCTCGTTTTTTTATATTTGAAGCACAGAATTGTCATATATAGGTCATTGCATCTGATTGCTTGATATTATGGATGCACAAATACTACATTTGTTTGCCATTTCAGAATGACATCTGACAATGCCGATATCAATGGTTTGGTTTTCTTCTAAGAAAAACAAATATATATATACGGTATACTATTATAATAATATATGTTACTATAATATTATAGAACACTGGATAACTAGTGATAATTGCAACGTTAAATGAAATATTGAGCACAAGCTGATTTACTGATGTATTTCAACACTTTGTGATGTTCAGTCGTGTTTATTTTGTGCTATAATTTGTATTAAAGTGGAGAAGATGACTGGAAAAAGGCCCCGGCAACCCTGGTTGAAATTCCATTTAATTCAGTCAAGTAATCCTTTTTAACTGTCACTTAGATTGCTTAATGCCTTATTATCACATTAGCCCCAAATTATACACAAGAGACGTTTTCTTCACGCAAGTTGCAGTGGCATGTATGCCACCCCCTTTTGATTGACAGGTATACTGCGGGCCCTGATCTTTGGCTGGTTGATTGTGCAGATTATTGCTTTATTGGCTGATAAAGATTATTGGCCGATATGTCGGGGCATCTCTACTTGTAATGACATTTCATGTTGACTTTTCGCTAATTGTGGTAAAACATCTGCAGCATATGGCCTCAATTAACTTTTTGTTATTTTAAACTGGCAAAAAAGGTATAATAGTATACTAATTGACTAAATATTGTAATATTGTATTGTAAAAATTGTTAAAACGATTTAAATGATATACTGCATGTGTATATCTCTATATGATTATATATTGGCTTTCATTAATAAATCATTAACAAACATTTATATAATGCTTAACAGATCATTAGGTAATATATATTCACATAGCTAGAAATATGAGATAATGCTGATTATATAATTTTGATGATTTATTAATGAAAGCTATTACCCTGGAGTGTTTTATCATATTGATGTTATCACCATTTGAAAACAACAATACTTGAGGTTGTATGTTGCAGTGGTTTTACCACACTTGACATCAAGTCAATGTGAAACTTCATTCACAACCATGTACACAACTTCAGTACAAATGTAGGGCTGGTACTTGCTTTGTAATCCAGCCAGAGAATGTCAAACGTGGTTGTTATGCCCACAGTGGAGCGTAGTAGAGGACTGAAAAAATAAGAGCTCAAGATTTCAACAGATAGAACATCTGAGGCATTGTGTTGTCAGAAATTTGTTTAAAAAAACCCATACAGTCCTCTTGGTGTATTGTTTTGTGTGAGAGCTTCAAACTGCTGCATGTGTGTGTGTGTCTCTCTGTGTGTGTGTGTGTGTGTGTGTGTGTGTGTGTGTGTTGTGTGTGTGTGAGAGAGAAGAGAGAGAGAGCAGCATCTCCAGCACTCAATGTCAAGCCCATCTGAAGCAACCTGAGCTCTATTTCATGAAGGACCCCTGCACATGTGTGTGTATCTGCATATACATATATATATATATGGGTGTGTGTGTTGGATGTGTGGTGGATTTTGAATGCAGATGCTCATGGTGTTTATTAAGAATGGACTGACAGGAACGAGGGAAGGGGATACAGGATGTCAGCGTAGGGACAGATAAGGAATTAGCGGATTGATTTCCTGCTAAAAAAAAAAATCATAAGGACCGGACGCTCTCGTCGCTCTATCCCACAATGCATCACAGATGAACATTCTGATGCAATGAGACATCCAGAGGAGACGCTGAAATGAAAAAGACAGAAGCTCAGAGCTCATGAACAGGCCTCTGTGTGCTGGAGCTCTCTGTGTGTCCGGGTCTGCAGACATGCTTGCTATGAAAGCAGACAGAGTCCTGCGCATCTTACGTCTCATGCAGGCTTGTGTGGGTTGGGGAAACTGCATGTGCATAGTGTGTTTGTGTCTTAACTGTGCTTCCTGACTGTCAGATTTACACCTGTGACATGATCTTTAGATAAAGGTGGTGCTCATCACAACTAATAAAGGTGCATTCAGTTTTGGTGCTGATGTTAAAAGTTTTATACATTAAAAAATAAAGTGTTTTTGTGAAGAGTCATCTGAACGGTGTGCACTCACATGAGATGAAGACTGTACTCATACTTTTCTATAAAGTGTTTTATATAGTTACGGTCACCCCTCTTCAGTGTACTTCACTATTTTGAAATGATATGATCCGCTTCATTAAACGAATCCTCGTGCTAATTGCATGGCTGCTGTTCATATGTGCTACATAACAAGCCATGAACAGAGTGTGGGATTGTTTAGAAACATTCCTGAAAATTCAGCCATTTTTATAAAGTAATTCCCACATATTTACAGAAAGCACATTTGTGTTTGTTTGTTTTGTTGGCTCAAAATGAACCTAAGCCTAGTTAGTGATAGTAAAGATCCAAAAGCCCAAACATAACATCTGAAAACATCTGAATCGTATTTTCAATGTTTGCTTACAATCAGAAAATGTTAAAATATTTTATTTATCACATATTTGCATTTGCATTTTTTTTATGTTTGTACAGTCAAAATTTTGTTATAATATAATACTGGTTAATCTCTTTGTTATTTGCAATGGTTATTTGTATTAAAAGCGGTGGTCAATTTCACATAATGTCATAATAATTATAATAACACAATTTACAAAACAAACAAACAGAAAAAAAAAATATATATATATATAATCACAAGTGAGATTTCAGTGATATTTTGACCACTGAACTAGAAAATGTGCTTGGTTTCCATTTCAGAATAATTAAAAGTCAGAACACCAGCCAGTTTGCAAACACTAATGAACTACTAAACTACTGAATGCACCGTGAAATATGAATTTAAGTGCACTTAACCCGTTTAATCACGATTTTTTCTCAGACATGAAAATATCCAAATGTTGTGTCATGTTGTGTTTTATGTTCGGTCACAATTGTGACCAGTGGAATAGTGTGTATACTGAATTAACATATTTATGCAGTCATTCAAATGTGTATATATACAGTATCAGCCCAACTTTTAATTTAATGTAATATTTTGTCATTGCGACATTTATCACTAAGAACTGCAATTGGATGTAGATGCAGTCTGTATTCCACTCATCATGTTTACTCATTCTATTACCACACTCAACAAAACCGAATGATTGTGAATTCATATATTAATACTAGACACCTTAATGATAACATGCACCAACAATCATGTACCAAACATACTTTACTAGCCTCTTGTTTTCAAGGTTTGACGCAGCCATCATCTTCTCATGGTGCAAACATGAAGTAAACTGCTCTGGTCATGTGACAATTTGCAATAAACATGTGAAACTGCACATATTTAATTGAAACCCTTAGTTTTTTACATATTTGCAGAAAATTCACTAAAACACTAGTCAGTAACATTTTTAGAGCTTTATAAACGAAAACCTTCTTACGCATCAATCTATTGTGACCGTGGACTATCAAATGAGTTATCATATTAATCACTGCTCACACACATAATCGTCAGGGATCACAGATCCAGATTTAGGGCATGCACATTATAACAGCTCCTGCGGATTCCAAAAAAACTGATTTTAGACTTTGAGCCAAGGCTAGACAAGATTCTCAGATGTCTAAAACACAATGACGCTTTTTGCATTAAGTTCTGTGCAACTTCATTTACATGTATCTCCCATATCTTTCCATGAATACGCTCACATTTACTCTTATACGGCCACTGACAGCGCAAGCACTCAGCGAAGTGTTGCCTGAAGTGCCGCATCCAGCTTTGTATTCCTAACGTGGCTATGGAAATAGTCTAGTGAGTTACCGAAACAGGCAGCCTTTGTTTTTTTCAAAATCAGCATTGCATGTATCATTCATGGAGTAGGCAATCCCAGAATGCAACGTGATTGATCTATGGAAGTGACATTTTAAGGCATCATAGGTGCAGACGTGATGCGAAGCCTGTTTCAAAATAAAGAAATACCATAACATTTATATATGAAAGCAATCCCATAATGCAAAACAGTTCATTCTAAATAAAAGCAGACAATTGTATTCAATATGTGTCACTGCATTAACTTAGCAGCTCGCAAATGGCAAACTGGTATGATGCATATAAAGTGTTTCAAATCTGGTTCTGTTTCAGTGAAGTACAGCAAGACGACTGGGCATCAGAACAATCAGATGGTGCATCTTAACGAGAGGTTAACATGTCTATTAATAAGGTCTCTCCCAGAGAGTCAACTCATCCTGACCAGCTCAGTTCATTACGCTCTAACCAGCACGCATTAGTCTGCCCGACTCCTTCGGTCTCCTGGGGGAACTTAATGGCTGAAGCTTTTAACCCATTTGAAACGTTTGATGTCACTGGAGAGCTGCTGTGCTCGTGCAGTTCACCGAGGCAGACTTCAGTTTAACTGCTCAGTTTAATACCATCAACCCGGAGCTGTATGTTAAACACTTACTGGGCTTTTAGAAACCTTATTAATAAGCTCGGGTTTTGAACTCCCTGAAGGACATGGAGTGACTTCCTCCGTAAATGATGAAGGCTTGTCCGTACATAATGTGTTGAGTAAGCTTTATAATCCACAAACCTGATCAAATCTGAAATTATGAGACTGTCTCTGTTTTACAATAGTTGCAGCCACATGCAAATTCTCTCAACATTTACTCATTCTCATGTTGATCCAAACCAGTATGATTTTTTTTATTTCCGTAAGATGCTTTGAAGCACTTCTGAGCTGCTTTCCCCAACAACACTGTGAACATGATATGGTCAATGAGTCATGGCAACGTGTTTTTCTGTTACTTTAACTTATCAAGATTACCAAGTTAACCAATTTCATCTATATAATCAGTTTAATATAAAATAAATTGTACAGCTATTTTGATTCAACTTAAAAATGTAAAGTAGCACCTGATTTTGACAGTGAACAGAGACTGCAGAGCTAAAAAACTACACAGAAGCAGCATTACAGCGTTACTTTTAGTAACTTATAGGCAATATATTGATTTTATTCTGAAACCTGATTGCTTTTGAAGGAAATCTAAATGATTCACTTTTTATCATGTTGATGTGGGCATCAATCTATAACAAGATAAAATAAATGTTGAGGCATTTCAGCCTTTTTCCTGTATCAACATGATTATGTGGGCTTCACATACTACAGCAATGGAATTAATATCAATTGAATTATTATTGCTTAAACTCATTAACGAGTTGAGTCTGGCGTTGAGTCATATGGACTACTTTTTTTCCTTTCCTTGTATGAAAATAAGCAGTGTGAACAATCTACTAAACATCTTTCATTATCCATGAAGACAGATTTGAGATGATGACAGCATTTTCATTTTTGTTTGAAGTATTACTTTAATTATTTTGTGCTGTTTCATTACAGTATGATTCTTTCTCCAGCAGGATGACATGTTTATGTAGCAGGCAATGTAATGAATATCAAAATGATGAACAGTTTTTAAGCACATTCTGTTCTTTGGTTCTGTGTGTTGACTCTTCTCAGTGTGATGATGTATGCAGATTCTTCATCGTATCCACTATGATGGACTGTGAGAGTGTTGACGCACACCGCTCTGTGTGTTATTGAAGTATGGGTGGCACACACTCCTGCTCCTTGCTTTGGCAGCTAACAGCACGTATTGATGCATTTGACAGGCTGGAATTCTCTCCATTTGTCTATGCAGGTCTGATTGTATCTTTGCACCTGGGACGGCCCGAGGCACAGTTTGCCATAACTGTTGGACCTGCTTGCATTTGGGATATTATCTCATTAGGACTTACAATAAATTTAAACTCTCACCCTCTTGAAACATCAGAATGAGATTTGCAATATCTAATCTAACAGCAGTTACGATTCATAATGAACAAATTAATGCAGTCCAAGAATGGATGTTTAATTGTGATATTTGGTATTACTGTGAATGCTGTTTCATACTGCAAAATCAGTTCTGCTCTGTGTTCGTTGGCAAAATCACCGAGCCTGTTGTCACTTGATTATTTGAGTTGATAATTAAAATACTTAAATGTGTACTATTTTGATGAACAAAATAGCAAAAAAGCACATTAGTGCAAAAATAATCCATCTTCCAAACTGTTTTTACTTTACCTAGAAACACTTTCATAAACCAATGAATATATATATTCAGGGCAATTGCATACACACGTCATTAATTCGTCCGTACGTGTTACGTCATATCTGTAAACGGAGAGAAGTAGCTCCTACTTTGGGGTATGCATGGTTGTATGAGTTATATAGCTGAAAGTTAATTTTCACAAAAAAAAGTGAGAAATATTGACCATGGACTAGTGATGAGAGAAATTAGCCTTTTCAAAACTTTGAATCAATTGCTTCGCAATTAACATGACATTTCAAAACAGTTATGACGTAAAGAAGCCTGAAATCACGTAACTCTGGCAGATTGATACGCGCTGCGAATCATTGGCTCGAAACAAATGTTTCGCAAATGTTTCGAAAGTCTACAAGTCTTGAGTCTCGTAGACTATGAGTCTACAAGCAAAAAGAGAAATACGACAAGAGTCTGTAATAAAACCCGAATCAACATGGGCTCAGCTTTTCAGAGGTGATTCATTTAAGGACCTTCACAGCCAACAGGTTAGATATTTGATTGAAGTGATGGATAGCCATGCAGCTGCTCTCTAACAGCAGTGTTTCCAATTACTCAGAACAAGAGAATGAGACTGAGATGACATCTTTTAGTGTACTTTGTAGCCTACAACAGCACATTCATTCGCGCAGAGCCGAAGCACAGCCGCAACAATGCTCTTCCGCAAGACATGTGCTGTTATTTATGTTTTATTTTATTAAGTTACATAGTGTAGCTTCATTCCTGTTCTCATTCTTTTTAAAAACAATAAGCTCATTGCGTTCCGTTCTGCTGTCTCTACCATAAGAGGTTCATACTCTTAATCTCCTGTATGTCCATCTGCCTACAGTGTGGAGAGATGCGGCTCTTCAGGGTCCTATAGTGATGCAAAACATCTGTTTATACGGTCTAAGCAATCTTCATAGAATATAGAATCCATAAAAACAATGGATCTGTGGTTGGCTCCCGTTTGTACACAATTGATTTTAATTCGGTTACTCATTCAAATCCCCATTGTCAACAGAAAATATGTTTAGTGAATGTCCAGGCTTACTTTATTATTAATTCAACTCAAAGTGGCATATTGTGTGGCGATTTTTGACGTTAGACACTTTAACTGTGTTACTAGACGATGACTTGCTTCATCCAGGATCTATAAATCCATCTTCTAAAGTATTTGATGTTGCCTATGAAACATCTCAGTATCCTGTCTTGTACACTATTACAGTAAATGCAACGTTTTCATTAGATAATGTTTTCACTTTTTTTGCATTTGTTTGACACTACCTGAACTAATGACCTGTAATTAACCTCAAGTGTCTTTGACAGATGAGTCTAATGTTAAGAGCAGGCTGAGGAAAGTGCTGATCCATTGATTCAAGAGGGGTATATTTTTGATAATCTGCTAAGTAATTGGATGTGATCTTAAAGAGTGTGTCAGCTTGACAGTGATGATAAAAAGATGCAGAAATCTGAAGGATATGATGGACATAGAGCCCACATGGGCCTGCGGTGGCTGTTAAATCTCTCTCACACACACACAACACTCACACACACACACACACACACAACACACACACACACACACACACACACACACACACACACACACACACACACACACACACACAACACACACACACACAAACACAACACAAACACAAGGTTTGTTTTTGTGAAAAGTGGGGAATCTCCATAGGCGTAATGTTTTTATACTGTACAAACTGTATTTGCTATTGCCCTACACCAACCCTACCCCTAAACTACCCCTTACAGGAAACTTTGTGCAATTTTACTTTCTCAAAAAAACTCATTCTGTATGATTTATAAGCTTGTTTCCTCATGGGGACCTCAAAAATGTCCCCACAAGGTCAAAATTTACTAGTATTACTATCCTTGTGGGGACATTTGGTCCCCATAAAGTGATAAATACCAGGTACACCTGATGATTAAAAGCTGCAGAAATCTGAATGGATCTGAGGGAATGCGAATAATGTCCTGCTTTTGCCTGTTAAATCACACACACACACACACACACACACATAACGTTCCACTATTAAAAGCACACGTTTAAGTCTGTGTTAGGTGAACATATAAGCTCTGTAGTTTGAAAGGACAGATGTACAGCTTTATTAAATAAATGATTCTGTCCGGACTGAACTGGATGTTGTGTTTGTGCAGCACAGTTCAGCAGGTTCAGCAGGTTCAACACACCATGATATGTTATAAAACCATATCCTTCTCTCCAGAACACTCTGACGGCTCACAGCACACGCATGACAACATCTGACATGAACATAAGAGCTTAATAGCGGTGCTGAACACAGGAGTAGCTTATTACGCTATTACTGAATTTAGATATCATATATTATTATTTTTATGGTTTTTGAAGTCCTCTTTTTCAAATGATAATTCATCAAACATTTAATCTGATCCTTACAATTATGATAGCTTTTTTTTTTTTAAAGAAAAAAGAAAAAATGCTTTGGTACATAAGAAAAATGCATGTTTAATTTTTTTTCCCCCATTTTGGGGGCCAATGTTTAAAAAACAGGTGGAGTTACATACAGGAATCAGTTAGATCAATAAGGCAATCAGTCGTGTCCAAACATGCATCAGCAGTCCAAAGGACCAGAGCGACTCTCGCCTCATGGAGATCTTACATTAACCCGTGTTAAAAAAGTGGGGGCGGGCGCGGTAGATGGTTTAATGTTTTACAACGAAGTCTTTTTGGCTCACAGGGCAGCCTTTATGATCAAAAATACAGTAAAAACCCAGTTAATTGGGAAATATTATTACTAATTTAAATACATGTTTTCTATGTGGATTATATTGTACAAATTTGTGGAAAACTCCATTCTTTAGTGTCACGTGATTCTTCAGAAATCAGTATAATATGCCGATCTGCTGCTCGAGAAACATTTCTTAACATCAATGTTGAAAAACAGTTGTTCTGCTTAATATTTCCTGGGGAAACGGTCATGCATTTTATTTTCCAGGATTCACAGATGAACATAACGTTCAAAAGAACAGCATTTATCTGAAAAAAAAAAATTTTTGTAACATTATAAATGTCTTTACTGGCACTTTTGATCAATTTAATGCATCCTTGATGAATAAACGTATTAAAGGTATAAGTCTTACTGACCCCACATCTGTGAACGGTAGTGTAAGTCCCCATGAGTCTGTTTGTTTGACTTTGCAGAGGTTTAAGAATATGTTTCATGTTCAGCTTTTGCAAATGTTTCAATGTTGTTTTCATTGCATAGTACATTTATAAATGCTGTTGTTGTGTTTGATATTTAAATGAACTAGAGGACAACAGATTTTGAGGACTTGTGTGTGTGGGTGTGGGGTGTGTGTGTGTGTCTGATAATGGTGCAGAGGCAAGTTGAACTCAAGAGGTGAGGTAGACAAGGACACACAAACACAAAACACACATCACATGTTGCACTTTGTGGTTTGTGGCTCAGGTTCATGAAATCACAGAGCATTGTTACATTAGCAGCAGAGAGGAGAGGTGGTCTGGAAAAGACTCAGAAAGAGACTGAACAGCAGAGGAGAGTGCGCTCATGAGGGAATTTCTCTCTCTCAGTCAGTCAGACACACATCCAGACTTTCTCTCTTTCTCTGTCACTCTGGGACTCCGAGAGCCGCATGAACTCAGTGTCTATAAAAAGTGCTGGAGATTTTGATTGTCATCCTCTATAATGAAGGTGCAAGCCAATCGGCAGAAAAGGTCATTCTATTCCAGTTGACCAGAGGGGGATTATGGGTCGGGAAATTGCAGTGCATTGCATTGCTTTTGTGACACTGGAATGTAAACCGGATTCTGGGAAACGTGACCTCCTATAAGAGGACTGGATACAAAATACCCTTGGGAAGGTTATGAGTCCGACTGAGCTTTTGCTTATTTATTTTCATAGTTGCATGAAAGTATTCAGCCTAAAACCAGAGCGAAGATAACAAAGTATGCAGAAAACAAAACTGTTGTTTTAATAAACAGGCATGTAAATATTTGTTGTAACATTAATCACTGCTTCAAATAATAAGAATGTCAGATATTAATCCTATGTACAAATCAAACACTTCATATAATCAGGTGAGATCAGGACTGGTTTAGCAGGCAGCTGCAGAAACAGAAGAACAGTCTCCACCTGCTGGACAGTCTGCAGAATGACAGCAGAATAAAGAAGCTGCTCAAACCCAGTGACAGTGACTCCAGAGCACTGCTGCTTTAGTATCACTGAGATACTATCCTACGTCCTGCTAATATTTTGAATGGGGTTTTATTCATTAATTGTTTTAATAAATAAAATGAAAACAGAAAATATAGTCAACATTCTAGTAATTATATTATGTTTTTGCCAGTTTTATTTGTTTTTGCTGTTTTTAAATGTGTCTATGTAGTTTGTATTAATTGTTATTTCAGTTTAAGTTTTAATTAATTTAGTGCATCAGTTTAATCTAATTTAAAATTAGAAAGGTTGCATTGGAAACTAGATGAACAAAAGGTTTTTTTTTTTTTTTACAATTTATTTAGTTTTTCTAACATTTATTTTAAGTAATGTTTTTGGTTAATGGTTTTTCTTTTAATTAACTTTAGTAACCCTATTTAAGGCACTGGTAAACACACACACACACACACACACACACACACACACACACACACACACATTAGGAGGAGTATTCATATTCTCAGTATTTAAGATAAAGGCACAACACTGTCACAGTTAGTACTAATTTTTTGGGTGTGCCATTGATTTGAATAGCAACATATTCTGAATCCACTGTGATGAAAGTGTAAGGGTTAGGTAAGGAGAAGGGTTTGTTTGCTCATGCTATTGAGGATTTGGACTCTTAGAAAGCTGTTTAGAAATTGAACAAATTTTAGAAATTGTCAAACGACAAATGGCAGTAAAATGCAGCTTTAATGTTGATAATACAAGATGAGAAAATGTGTAAATATGAAGGGGAGGTGATGTGTTAAACTAGAGAACAAATAATGTCCAGTGTTAGTGCAAATCCTTTCTAACACATTTACAGAGGGATTACGCAGTGATCTGAACACACACACACACACACAACACAACCAAACTCTCTCTCTCTCTCACACACACACACACACACACTAAAACACACACACACACACACACACACCACACACACACACACACACACCCACAAACCACACACACACACACACACAACTCACACACACACACACACTTTAAATCCAATGCGTGTTTGGTGCCTCAAACACACAATGACTGACTGACATCGTCAGTCCACGTGTCGTTGAAGGAGTGAGTGTGTGTGTGTGTGTTTGTGTGAGAGAGTGTGTGTGTGTGTTTGTGTGTGTGTGAGAGAGTGTGTGTGTGTGAGAGAGAGAGTGAGTGTGTGTCTGTGGTGTTGGGGAGGGAGTGCTGTGGTTGTGTTTGTGTGTGTGTGTGTGAGGGTGTGTGTATGTGTGTGTGTGTGTGTGATTGTGAGAGAGAGAGAGAGAGTGTGTGTGTGTGTGGTGTTTGTTGCGCATGGGGGTTGTGTGCGTGTCAGGTGTGTGTGGTGTGTGTGTGTGTGTGTGTGTGTGTTGTGGGGGTATGTGTGTGGGTGGGTTGGAGTGAGTGGTGTGTGTGATGTGTGTGTGGTGTGAGAGAGGAGAGAGGAGTGTGTGTGGTGTGTGTGTTGTGTGTGTGTGTGTGTGTTTGTGTGGGTGTGTGTGTGTGTGTGTGGTGTGTGATTGTGAGGGAGCTGCAGTAGTACACAGGTCTCGGGGTGGGCCATGAGTCTTGTAGACAGCACTAACAGCAGCAGATGCCAGAGATGCGCAGGCAAATGTCCTCGTGACACCAGCAGCATTATCTTTCAGCTCTGTCTGCTGAGTGTGTGGAGAAGGGCCAAGGGCGCAGAGCACACGCTAACTCACTACACGTGCACACGCTGACTTTACTACAGTATTCAGCCTTTGTTTGCAAAACAGCGCAGCTTTTCAGTCACAAGCTACTGTACAGACTCACTTCTAAGAGTCATTTCACTGAATCAGTTCATTCAGAAGCTTCATGTACAGCACAGTAGTGAAATCTTTAGTTACATGCTGCTGTTTATCTCTATATTTTTAATAAGTGGTTTGTGTTTAGTGTAAGTTTAATCAAATGTAATGAGGTCACTGTAACATTGATGATAGTTTGCAGGCCATTGCAGATGGAAAAGTATTTTTTTTCCCCTTTGGGAATGATGGTGTTTGATTTACAAGTACAATATAACTTAAATGTTTTGTTAGAGGTAAGTTGCTGACAATACATCAGCCACATAGAGTCACATGCTGGAGCTGGGGATGGAGGAGGGTCATTAGCTATTGAGCAATGCAAAAACTGCTAATAATACTAAGGGACCTTATATATGAATGCTTAGATAGGTGTCGTATTCCCATAGGTTGATGGGGATCAGCTGAGAGTCAGCTGATGCGAGCTTGACTAACGTGACCTGCCAGAACTAACGCTACGCTACATTTTAATCATCAATCCAAAGCCTGAGGGGACTGATGACTCAAAGATGGAATTATTTTCTGGCTTTCATAACTATAAACCAATATACCAATGCTTCATTTAACTTTGTCTCAGATGCTTCTCGTGACATTCTCATAAAGCTGAAGTATGTAATTTCTGAAGCACTACAGTATCAGTTTTCTGAATACGGCCTGCATCAGCCATTGGTCGAACAAACTGATAGTCCCGCCCCCAGCTCACGCCATTGGTCGACTCTGTGATGTAGTGTAGGACTGGAGGAGGCACTCAGAGCAAATGGTGGAATTGTCTTGTTCTTGAGATAAATTAACCTGTGCATGGTCCATTTATCAATTTTGCATATTAAGCTGGGAATGTGGAAAGTAATTTAACATTGAAAAGTTTTAACAGGCCTTTGGAGAAATACAAACACAGTCCATATTGCCATGGTAAGAGTATAGAAATATAAGCTTACGTGGATCATTTGACCTTGGAATAATTTGATGAGAAATGTTTCAGAAATGTTGGAAAATCTGCACACAGCAGAAAAAAATTGAGATGTAAAAGATTGTTCTTTCCTATGGATGTGTCCACACAAGTCTTACAAGCAAATAAGGTCTAAATAAGAAGTGAATGCACCAGCAGTTCTTTGTGCTGTAATATGTATCCCCTCTTCCCATAATGCCTTTCATTGGCATCATTTAATCTAGGAGATGATTTAAATGGATTTGTCCTGCTCTCAGGGATCGGATGAACCTCGGGGAGCACTTTATGGATCTCATCATGAGAAGAGCAGTGGAAGCAGCATGAGTGTGGGCAGCTTTAACCAGGCACTGGCCGTATGGACGGCATCTGTTAGTCCACTCTCTGATCAATAATGTAACGAGTAGAGCCTTCATCCCCTGAAGACCACTCCACACCTCCAAAACCATCCTTCTCTCATTCTCCCTCATATTTAAAGGAGCAAAAGATGAAAATCCAGTCATTTACTCGCTGTCAAGTGTTTGGAGCAAATAGAGATTTTGAAGAATGTCCTGGTTGCTCCACACACACACACACACACACAAACACACACACACAAACACACAAACCACAAAGACACAACACACACACACACACACAAACACACACACACACACACACACACAGACACAAACACTCACTCACACACACACACACACAAAAACGCACGCAAACACACACACACGCACGCAAACACACACACACACACACAGCAGGACGCACGCACGGCGCACACCACACAACACGCACGCAGGGCCGCACGCACGCATGCACACAAACACCCACCAATCACACTCACTCACACACAACCACACACACACTCACACACACACAAAAAAAAAACACACACACACACACACACCCACGCACGCACACACACACACACACGCACGCACGCGCACACACACACACGCCGCTGGAAGAACGCCGCATGAACACACACACACAAACACACAAACACACCCACACACACACCCACAAACACTCACACACTACTCACACACACTCACTCACCACACACACACAGCAGACTCCTCTGTGGCGTCCAGACGCACAGGCAGATTGTCCAGCGGGTCTTCAATCCCCAGGCCTGTCTTTATGTTTCAACCTGTGTTTGCTGGGCCATAGATCAGCTCAGCATTAATGACCTTCAAGTGCTTTGGACAGTTGTAGACAGCTTGTTGAAGAGGTATCTGCCACAACCGTTACCACTTCACTTCTTCATCTGTTCCCTGATTAATGCCTGCCAGAGGTCAGAGGTGACTGGCTCACCCATAACTCGCTCCACCGCTGAACTGACTTTTCTTTTCGACCAACTCCGTCCCTCCAACCACCTGTCAAATAGAGAGACTTTCTATGACTTTCTTTTTTGTGAATAGTTCTTTCATGTGTAATCAATGTCTGACGTTACATTGTGACTGTTCCCCAAATGTAATTAAAGGTGTCAATCAAATGGCCCATCCTGCCGTTTGTAAGATCTCCAATACGAGATCCTAACACAATCTCCCTTCCCGACTATGTGGGGTCTCCGAGGAGGAGAACCTTCGAAACCAGGTATAAAGTCTGGTCACACAGACAGTACTTTGGGTTAAGATATTTTGAAGGCCGACACGCTAACATCGCTGTTGAACACCTGTTACACTACTACCTTCAATATATTCTTCTCCCCACAAGAACTCTGGTCAAGCATACTTATTTTTATGTATTAGAGCAATCTAGTACATTGGCGAGCCACCCAAACCACTGCTCAGCCAAACACAGCAAAATCTAACTATCTGCTCAATCACAAATGATCCGATAGTAGAATCAAGTCCTGCCCTACATTTATTTTTTCTCATTGACTATCCTGATTCACTAAGAAATACGGCACATTACAAAAATAAAATGGATGTGAAAGCCATTTCATGTTGATTTTAACAGGTTGCTTACAGATCTGTGACAAATTATTTCAGTTTATGATTTATTGCACTGCAAATTTATATGTGCTGTGATTGCTTGGTGAATGTGATAAAACAATATCAGAAATGGTGATGAATTTGAAGTTGTATTTGTCAGCGTTTTTGCTCATCAGCTGAATTTTTTGAGCATCCAGTGGAATGAAAAACACTCCAAATATCACATCTATCACACAGCGTGTCAGACTGCATGAGAATCACAGCCTCTCCCGAGTGTGCTAGACTGGCAGAAACGCTCTTTAATCAAATGTCAGATCTTTCCGAAAAAACTTCCGAACCCCCTTTCTAACATTCAATTAAAACAGGCTGACAACTGTATTTACCCTCTGTATATAGATTCAGAGGATATTTCCTCATTTCACAACTATATGGATGTTACATTGAGCAAAAACACAGGACTTGTTGAGGAATAGGCCTGCTATGTTTTATACAACTCATGATATTAAAGGATCCAATTTTAACCAAACAGACAATTGTTGTTCTACAGTCTTATGAATTTGTAAAGAATATAATTTAGTGGTGGGGATTTTAAATTAATCTTTTTGCAGGTTACATTGTTGCACCAGTAGATGGCGACAAATGACTGTCCTTACGAGTGAGTCATTTGAATTATTCACTCAAATTATTCTTTCAACAACGCTGATTCATTCAAGAACAAAACAAACATTGCTTTCGAAATCGAATGCTGCCCTACAATATAATATGTGAAAAACAGTACGCCAAAAGTGTAATATATCCGAATACATATTCACCAATCAATAGGCAAAAAGTACCCAGATTTTGATTCTGAGAGAGATTCTGAAGTGCGCGTCCGATGGACACTTTACTATCCCATGAGGCCACGGGAGAGGATTTGTGAAGCTGACGCTGTAGATCACATGACCATATCAACATGGCGGATGTTGTACATCCGAATTTCAATCAAACTACCCATATTCATACTGTACTTCTTTTTAAATGGACGCGAAGTAAGTTCAAATTTAAATGTAGTACATACTTGGACAGTATGAGATTTTGGACGCACCGAAAGGGATGCCCTTCATGAGCGAGTCAATGAATCATTCACTCAATCGACTCAGTCAGTAATGAATGAAGTGGCTGCATTTATGAGTGAGTCGTTGAATCATTCACTCAATCGACTCAGTCAGGAATGAATGAAGAGGCTGTATTTATGATGGTGTGTTGAATCATTCACTAAACCATTGTTCAGAACGCGTTTCCTTCAGGAAAAACAACTGTGTGTTGCAGAGGTTATGCCGTTGCTTTTATTGGAACGTTTAAGTTTATGGAACAAAACAAAAAAAAAAAAATGAGTAAGTGGCAACACTCTAGGTTACTCAACAGAGAGTGTGGTTGGGAATCACTCCAAACAATGCAGTTAAAACACTCTGATGAGCTTAGCAACCTCACAGCAACACCCTTCATGCTGGAAACTTCATCATCACTCATGTGTTTCCCCCTCAGGAAATATCTAGTTTTATCTGTACATTTATTGTCCACATATTCAGTATTTTGCCTATAACTCTTGACTTTGACCATAGCCTGTATTTATCCTAAATGCCTCTGAATAGCATTTGCAATTACATAGCATTTGCTTATTTTTGCGGTGTCATGCTTGTGTAGTGAAGTGAGCTGAGTGATCATATTATACAGCAGCCTTATTTGAAGGTGCTGACAGCAATCAGACAATGAGGACACACTGAGGGACAGATTTCCAACATGAACCTTATTTATATATCCACGGGTTCACTAAACTCATGTTTTTCTTTGTGATTTCTGTCTGATAAAACTTAGACAGCGATTGTTTACATGTAAAACGTAAAAATGGTCCCCATTACTCATAGAGTCTAAATAGTGGTAGATACTGTTTACACCAAGTATAAATAGCAACAAATAGGATCTTGATTCATGTAGATAATTCTACATTAAATGTGTGGTTGCAAAGAAGACAAAATCAAGCAAATAACTAACCCTCCCCTGCCGAGTACAGACCCTGTTTAGGGCTACCATGGGTTTTACTTGGGTTTATAAATGCTAGCTAAAGAAAAAAACAAGGTTGTGCTAACAAATTCATAGGGGCAGGAACTCCTGTTTTCTGATTAATGGCAGGGTCAGAGGCTGACAAGTGTTTTAATTTGATTTGACGGCCAGATAAAAAACCCAGTGCAGTTTGAGGGCCGTTTATGGAGGCGGTGCAGCACACCAACTAAACTCCCTCTGCGTTCGAGGGACCTGCTCTCACTGAACTCCTCTCGACCCCCCCCACCCCTCTCTCTCTCTCTCTCGAACACTCTCGTCCGTTGCTTAATACCCTCACGCAAGCGGAGGGCAGGTTTACCGCTTACGTCAGGGGCTGCTAATACAATATCCCCGCTGGTTATTGATCAAGCTCAGAGTAGAGGTCCAACTCGGCCTGGGTTAAGGGCGCCTTTCACTTAATACCAAATTAGTGACCCGGGCCTGAGGGCAAGAGAATATTGCCAGGCACGTCCCCCCCAGGACTACAGAACTAGCAGGAGAGGGGAATCTGGGAGGTCTGTGACTGCAGATAGAGGTGTAAAAAGAGGCTCGGTACACACAGGACTCTCTGCGCTGGGATCATGTCGAGGCATTAATGACGGTTTGTTGTCGTAGGAGCTCCGGCATTGTTTACGGCACACATGGCTAAAGTAACGAACCACTATGTTGCAGAATGCAGACCAAAACGTAAGAAAGTGTATGAAAGATGCTTGTCTTCATGCAATCTGGAGATATGGTGGCCAGTGATTACTATTTAAGATGCATAGTGGTCAGTTTAAGGAAATGTAGCAGTGATGAATCCAATGAGGTGCCTGCTACACTCTTGAAAAAAGGTTTCTTCTTTGAGCATCGATGGCTCTATAAAGGAAACGGTACTATCCATGCTCTTTCCATGAGCAAAAGATTATTTGATATTTTCAATGTTCTTAATCATTAACACAACACACATACAACACACACACACACACACTTTTAAGTACTGTCCACTGAAAGGTTATTGGGGGAACCAAAATAGTTCTTCTATAAAATCATTGCAAAACCTTTATTTTTAAGTTTATAGTGTCCTTTTTTTTAAATTAAAAGTTTAACCATTTTTCAGCCCTATAACTGTTTATGTATGAATTTATGTTTTAATGCTTAATGCTTTAAATAACAATTACTACTTTCTACCCATTGCTATTTTATAATCAAAAAACAGTCCATAATCAAGAAAAACTAAAATAAAAATAAAAATAAATTAAAGGATCATTTTATTAAATTAATAAATATGTCTGATTTATGTATTGTAATAGTTCTGGTAATCAAATGAAGGCATAAAACATTTCATTTTTTAATTACTTTTTTAATTAAATGAAAACTGACACACACAACATGCAGACTCACATTTACAGAGCAGTACTAGTCCATATCACCATTTGATTAATTAAACAGCTCTGCTTTTGATTTATTCATCCATAATTAGCCAAATTCTTTGACATTCCACTCTATACAGAAAATTAAATTTCTTCGTGACTGGATTCTCTGTACCACAGGGCCCTCAGTGAAGAGACGTATAGCAGATAAGCGAAGGTTGAACTGCCTCTCTGGCCGGCGCTCACAGAAAGTGCGACTCTGCGAGAGAGAAGGAGAAAGAGACGTCAGGAAGGAGCTCAAGGACTCGCTTTCCTCACGTAAGCACTCTGCTGTAGCCGGATGCTCGCAGCGCATTGATCCGCAGGCCTTTGTAATGGACTCAAATAACAACTCTATTACCGCACGCCAGCCGATGGCCACAAAATTAGCGGCAGAGCAGCCAGCATGTCAATATTCATTCTGCAGCAGAGATGACCGGTTACAGGAGAACCGAGGTGTTCCCCGGGCTGCTGAAGTCCTCGGCCGGTGCCGTGCCATTGATCGGGTCCTCAGAGCCTCAAAAACCCGACGAAAGCGTCCAGGCGGCCGCTTCAGCGTGAGACCGTACCCTCGCCGGCGCTCGCCAGCATACGGCAAATTAAATCAACGCGCTCCTGCAAGCAGATGGGTGTTTTAACAGTCAGTTAGCCTTTAGATAATTGAGGCGTCGACTCTGGAATCATAAAACGGATGACTTGTTTATACATTTCGCCGGAATAGATCACGGAGGTTAAATAAATGAAATCCCATTTGTCAGGAGGTAATAAATGGCAGCGGCTCCCCTCCCCTCAAACAGCCGCGTTTGGCCTAATAAATACAGAGTCGCGCGTCTATTGATAGGGTAACAGCTTAATGAAACGCTGGCTTGTTTTCCCCTCTCCTCCTGCACCCGGTGATAAGTAGCAAAGCAACCAAGCCTGTAATTACAATCTTACAGAGAACCCGGCCAATCTGTATATAAATCTCACCATCCAATTACAAGATGTAATAATTTTGCAGTCAAGCTGGTAATGAGGTCTAATACTCATGCATGTGATAATCCCCCCTGGATGCTGACTCTATCAGATGTTAGCTTTGTAATTATACTGGCAGAAAATCATTATTTCATGTTCAGCAGAAAAATGAGGTTGGTGGTGAAGTTAATTTTCTCCATGCTCCGTGAAGCATAGACAAAATTTTAATGATTTAATCATTATCCACGATGCTGTCTGCAATTGACCCGTGTTACTCGCGTGTGGCTACATTTGCACAGTTAAGAGTCCCTGATACATGGCGAGGCCTGCCAGGTAGACCATCGCGCTCGCTTTCTTTGTGTAATTGTGCCACAATAAAACTATTACCCTAATGGAAGGGAAATCTATATTGTGAAAGCCGTCGTCCCGTTTAACGGCTACGTGTGGCATAAATCTAAATTTTAAATGCGTGGTAAACGACATTAGCACAGATGTTTGGCTGGGATCGTTGAGGGGTTTTTCTCTGATTGTTGACCTAAACGAGGCAGGGAAAGGTCACAGATCGGTTTGCATTGAAACAAATGTCAAGTCAAGTGCTTTTCACAATACAAAAGCAGCTTTACCGAAAATCATGATGTTAATGTTTATAATAACCCTTGTGCTGCTGGAAATCCTTTACTAATTTGGTGAGCTTAGCCTTTTAAAAATTGCTTATACATTTCTCATTATGCTGTTATCACCAACTATTGGATTCAATTGTTTCCTTGCAATCAGCACAGGTTTTGTATTTCTTTTTGGAACTGATTGGTGCACCTCAAACAAACTGAATCCAATATTTGGTTATTCAACAGCATAACAAGAAATTCATAAGCATTTTATTTTTGTAGGCTGGTCATTTTTAACTGGGAACACCCCAAGTGAAAACAAGTACAAAAACAGTAATTTTTGGAGTTGTTATACTCTGTTTACAAACCTAAATATCCAACTTGATAGTCTCACCTTGTTCTGTATATAGGTTACATATGTAATGCGATAACTGCAGTATCACAACATCACAATTCATATACACCATTGCGTACATCAAAATATAATAGCTACACTCTGTGGGTAGAAACTCTGCATTTGTATAATTTTATATCAGCTTATGTATAAAAATCTTAAAATATTGTAGGTCTAAAATGTCGTATTATGCTGCAAATATATATATATTTTTTTATCATTTTTTGTTAATTCACAAACATAAACACATGCCAGAACCACAAACTACAGTGGAACAACAAGTAAAAACAAAGATAAAATATATAAATATTAAAACAAAATACAAGTAATAAAAAGTGAGAGAAAGAAAATGCAATTACAATTTTTTGTTTTTTTTTGTTTTTAAAGTAAGTGTCAGGTTATGGAGGACGAGGAAATGAATGGTATAAATAAATACATTCATAAATGAATAAATACATGTAAAAATACATGCATGTAGAAATAAATACATGTAGAAATAAATGCAGTATAAAGTACAAAAAATTAGGAACAATTAAAAATGACACGTTTGACAAAATTTGAATACATTTAATTAGTCAATCATTTATGCATATCTGCATTTATTTATTTATTTATTTCGAGCATTTAATTAATTAATAATTTATTAGTTTATTTATTCATGTACTTTTTTTGTATTCTACATTCATGTATTTAGCATTTATGTATTATTTATTTAACTTAAGGTAATTTCTAGTCCTCCATACGATTTGAAAAGTTGTGAAAAATATATCTAAAAATGCATGTGTAAATGCAGTGCAATGAGATTCCCACTAGGTCGATTCTGACAGATGTGAAGCACAGTTAACTAGACTGAGACAAGAAACCTGATGCAAACTGCGCCCAGACTTAGGCGAAGCCACAGGCCACTTGCTAGTGTTCAGGGGACGGCTGTATTGCCTCAGGTGAAGGACGGGCTGGGACCCCGGCCAGATGAGGTTTCTGCGCCGCTGCTCTGGGGTCAGTGCATTGTGGAGAGGCGGATAGAGAGGCCTGTTACTGCAGCGATTGATGGAGGTGACCTGAGAGAGCAGCCCACGCGGAGAGTCAGGACATGATTCGGGTCTTTGCTAAAATGCGAACTAATCAGAGATGAGGAAGATGCAGGTCAATGGGATGTTATGACGAGATGCCTGCACGGCCCGCACTCAGTAAATAAGGGTTTTAGATTGGATGCCAGATTTGAGAGATGTTTCTATGCATTATTTTTGCAGTATATAAAGGATAAAGATATTCATCAGTTCTCAAAATAAACAAGGATTTTTAAATGGTATACAGAACTGGGTTACCATTTCTCAGATTCATTGTGATGCTGTTCTAGTTTTTATTATAAATTATGATTATTTATGGCTTAATTTAAATTTTTAGTAAAGTTTTAGTCTTTTTGTTGTTTTTCAATATGTCTATATAGTTTTTGTATTTCAGTTTTAGTTCGAATGAAATGAGAAATGTTGATCGGAAGCAAAATGCAAAAAAAATATATATTTGTAGGTGGTTAGTGTTTCAGGGGACAGTTTCCTTTATTTTATTTCAAGTTACAACTTTCTTTTCTCTTTTCATTTCTAAGATATATATAATCTGATCAAGTTCAAAGGCTGATAAACATCTCATCAACAAGACACAAAAACCAATATTGTATAGTAATATATTGACGCTATTGTTTCATCATAAAGAATTTACAGTAGCATGCTTCATGTTCATGGCTGCGATTTACTAAACATCATTCATCGGGTACAAGATTAAATCACATCACAGATACGATCCCGATACGAGATCGCTTGATAACGCTCTATCTGGCTAGTCTCTATTACACTAATTGATCTCTCTCCAATACCCTCGCAAAGCAGGCGAGTATGGTCTCAGCCTATCATAATGTGTATGAAGATCGCTGTTGCAGATATTTGGAATCAGCTCACTCTGAGCTCAGGCGAAAAGCCGTGTTGGGGACAGACGGCAGAGCACAAAAAGGCTACCTGGTTAAATCCTGACGTTGCAGGAGGAGGCGGGAGCGGGGACGGAGAGAGAAGCTGCTACTTGCTTTTTCCATTAACTGGGATTAAAAGGTTGTAAGTCAAACGGCCGCCTGCATCTTGGCAGCCATGCATGGGAATTTATTTATTGGAGCGTTTTGGGTCACACATGGAAAGTAAGCAGATGGTCCGCGCACACACACACACACACACACACACAAACCAAACTCGACTACACACACACACACACACACACACTCACACACACACACACATGTGACAGGAGGATTTCCTCCCCTCCCCGTCCCGCTTTATGTATAATCTTTATGCCTGTCTGTTTCTGGACACGAATGGCGTTGTTTTGCCATTTTAAAGCGATCTAATCAGTAGGGTGTTAAACAAGAGGGGATCTTTTATGCATTGGGTGTTAGGACAAGCAAATCACTGCTGTAGATCACCAGAATAAACAACTCCAGCTGATTCAATTACAATGGTCAGGCCGTCTTTATCTGCCTCTGACATCATTTCAATCAAAATGTAAAATAATCCAATGCAGTCGATGCAATAGCTGAGATAGGCTAGATCGGACACAGACTGCTGCTTTTAGTCATTTAATAAAAAACGTGAAGGGGGAAAAATATATAAATAAATAAAGGCGAGACACTCTGACAGCTGTGTGGAAGTTGCCCGAGCCAAACTCTATTACCCGGCGTAATTGTATTCAAAAACGAGCCACGCCGTGAGATTGTCTATTACTTTTCTTTCTTTATGAGTCCTCCGCCGTCACTGAAGACACAGCCCGCCGATTGTTTCCTCATTTAATTAACAAATGCATACAATTTATCCCATCGCTTTTGAGTTAGCGACAGCCATTACCGGTCGCTTCGCATTTGCCAAAGCACTGAAATTCCTCCAGCGGCTGTAATAATCACAGGTCGCTGTAAACGTGCTAAATTATGGATCCGATTGAAATAGGATCCAGGCCGCTGCCCTTTTAGCCTGTTTAATTAACAAAGCAAAATCCACTTTAACAGAACGCGGGAATATCCCGGCTCAAAGGAGAGGGAGTTTCTTTCGACGGTCGCACCGGAGGAAATTGAATGTATGGGAATGTACGACAACGTTAATAATCCGGCGACGGCGTGATCTAATAGAAAGCAATTAATTTAGGACACAGGCTGCTGCACTTTTTAGTCGTTTAATTAAAGCGGGTTTCGTATGGGTGCGAGTCTAAAGGCTGGGGCTCTGTCACCCTCGAGACGCAGGTTGGGAGCTGTGTGTAATGTATGTTTGCGGCGAGGGTTGTAAACCGCACTCACTCCACGGTCCGACGCTGGAGCTCGCTGCGTGACGTATTAAAGGATACGAGTATCAGAGACTGTAATGAAACTTATTCTGTGTTTGGAGTACTAACAGCAGCCCGTCTGAAGAGCCTCTTCTCTCTCAAACCCAGCAGATTATACAGTGAGAGTCGTATACACATGCTCAGGTTAGTTTTATAAAGCCTGTGGAACAACAGTTCATTTTATATATACAGTACATACAAAAGTTTTATCATAAATGGTGCATCAGAAAGAAATACACTGCTTTTCGAAAGTTTGAGGTTTGTAAGATGTTTGTGAAAGAAGTCTCTTCTGCTCGCCAAGGCTGCATTAATTTGATCAAAAATACAATAAAACAGTGAAATATTTTTACAATTTAAAACAGCTGTTTTCTATGTGAATCTCTGTTAAACTGTAATGTATTTCTGTGATGCGCAGCTGTATTTCCAGCATCATTCCTCCAGTCTTCAGTGTCACATGATCTTCAGAAATCAGTATAATATGCTGCTTTAATAAACATTTCTGATTATTTTCAATGTTGAACACAGTCGTGCTGCACAATATTTGTGTGGAAACAGTGACGCATTTTATTTTTCAGGATTCACAGATGAATAGCAAGCTCAAAAGAGCAGCATTTATTTGAAGTAGAAATCTTTTATAACATTATAAATGTCTTTACTGTCACGTTTGATCAATACAACGCGTCCTTGATGAATAACACAATATCTGTGAGAGAGAGGGAGAGAAACGCCACTAAATTTACTTTTCTTCCCCCATATATGAGAGGAAAACACAGATTATGACATCTTGCCAGTTCTGTCAATATACATTTAAGATGCCGACAATGATTTGCAACATTATTATTATTTTTTTTGAGTTCACAATAAGATTCTGATTGTGTTTGCCGGTGGATTTTGGTCCATTTGTTTGGTGTAAAAGTGGTTTCCACCTGAGCAAACCGCATCTGAGCGATCCAGTGTGTAACAGTGACAGGGTGTTCATCCACATTAGTTATGAATGCTGCTGATGACATATTCTCACAGACATTTTAGTCAAATGTATTTCACATTGCTGCTTGTCTACAAACGATTCAGCTCAATTATTTTCAACCCCTTCCAATGCAGACAAATGCAAGCGTCCTTCTGTTTTTGTAGAGATTGAAATGAAATACGGTTTAAATGAAATGTTGATGATGCTCAGTGTATCTGAGATTTCCAGAAACCTCTCCAGTTTGTTTTCTGTCTGTCTGTCTGTCTGTCTCGCTGTCATGACATTTAATGGATTCCTCTAAAATCTCAGAGTTTGATGATGATCCTGATATTCAAAGCGATAACAGCGCGGCACGTCCACCTCATGACTGATGAATGTATTAATATCAATACATCCATGTTAGCACTGGAAAATCCTGTAGCCATCAACTTTGTCATGTTTTTATTATCTTATTTCAGTAAATGCATCGGACGACCACTTCACACAGCATTATGAGATAATAACATGCATAACTCTGTTGCATTAATGCGACGGCAAGTAGTTTTAGCTTCCTCCAGAACAGTAAAGGTTACTCTTGTAAGGTGAGCCGAGCAGGGAGGGACGTTCTCCTTCTAAACAAGCCTTTTATAATTCATCAGAAGCGTTGACAGATGAGTTCTGCTGGAGAATATTAGAAAATGTCTCAAATCTCATATATATGCTAATAGTATGCTGAGACCGGTTGGAAGTGAGGTGGACTTTTTAATCTGCCCTGACCAGTGAGGAAAGTGGAGGAGACAAGTCATTGCACTCAACGATTTATGATCAAATAAGCGGACCGCGTGAATATCTGCACATGATGCAGGACGGGCCGAGAAAGACATTTTCTCATTTAGCTCTTGTGTAATCACAAATAACAACAGCTCCCGCTTCGCTCGTCAGCCACGGCGTCAGATTAGTTTCCCCCACCTTTTATTTATTCTCACATATATGTATTATTCTTTACATGCATTGTGTTTTGTGTTGGACATAACTGCACAGTCAGTTTAAAAGAGTGCTCTGTGCTAATGACTTTGTTTTGCATTGTAAATGTTCGGGTGTTTCCAGAGAACGTCTCCATAACACTCGATGCATTATTAAGAGCTATAGAAAGACTTATAGGCTGTGTTTCTGTAATTCTTCAGGATGGGGTTGTGCAGGTCCAGTGCTGATGGATCTGTGTCAGTATTACAATGACAGTCTCACACGACTTCTCGTTAATATCTCAGTTGTGTCTTCTAGTAGGGCTGCATGATGAATCGAAACAAAACTGAAACCAAGATATGTCTTATAGTGCCATAATTATCAAATCACAAGAGCAGCGGATTATTTCAATAATGTGCTGTGATTCAGAGTGAAATAAAATTATAATTGTTGTTGTATTATTTTCTTAAATAATCTTTTTTTTTCACTTTTAAGATTTGTTTTGACATTTCAATAGTATTTTTTTGGTTTAATAATAATAATACATTATTATTATTATTAGTAGTAGTAGTAGTAGTAGTAGTAAACTCATTGTAAAGTTAATTGTTATATTTTTTCTTAAAAATAAAAAAAAATTTAAACTAATGTTTTATTTTATAGTTTACTTTTGAAATATTACAGTAGTAAAATTATATTATTGTTAATAACAATTTTATATTATTTATTATTATTACATTTATTGTTATTGTTGTACTGTTTTTCTTAAATACGATTTTTTTATTTTGCAGTTTTACATAAAAAACTATAACAGTTCTCCCATATTGATATATAATCATACATTTGTGCAGCTCTACAAACCATGGTTTCAGAGCTGCCCTGATCACTTTCATTTTAATTCATATGTTTACAATTTGCTCATTTAGTTCTAAGCATTTAGGAGAAACACCTGCGATAACGTTCGGTCTCCAGAGCAACGGAAGAGCAACATTTGAGCAATACAATGTCGATCTGTATGAACCGTTAAGCAAAAGCATGGTTGATCGTGATGAAGAAGCTGATCGTACAGCACATGTACATACTGTATGTCTATCTTCTGATGTAGGCCTACTGTGTTGGTGCTTTGGATTCCTTTTGCTCTTTCCTTGTCAGGACTAACTGACAGCACACATACACGAGAGACTTCTTGGACTGCACATATACTTTACAAAGAAACAATAAACAGGCTCTCTAATAAACAGTGAACGAGCCTGAATCTTTTGTGTGAGAAGCGTCCTTCGCTCCATTCTAGAAAACCTGAGCGTATTTATGCAAAACAGTACACTAAAAATGATACCATAATCAGTCAGAGGAGCCGATTCCCTGCTCTACTGGAGCTTGTGATGAAGTATCAATGCTTGGTAGCTGGTGCTTTATTCCTCCTAAATTACACGTGTCAAAGATAAAGGCTTTGTTTGGACCGGCTCGGCGCTCGTGAAGGAAAGTTTTGGAGGAGAAGAAAGCCTCGTCTTTTTTTGATGGTCTGTCCAAAACAGGCCACACGCTGAGGAGTTTATGCTGATCATGAACATCTGCTTTAAGCTTCATTTTGACTTTCATAAACCTGTTAAAGCAGAGCCAACTATTTGATAAACACCTTCTTACAGGCTTTATTGCATGCAGAGGCTCACGTTCAGTGCAGTCGGGTTTATTTTTAGGGAGGCACTGGAGATGGAGGAGGCGTTTTGTATCATGATACGGGGAATCTGGTGCTTTGTGTGCATGAACTGAGGTTATTTTTGTATAAACCCCTGAGTGCTTACCGGAGCGGGACGATCTCATGACCTGGTGCTTCTGTGAGGATTAATAGACCAGCAATAAAATTAGTGTGGACATTTCAAGCTTTTCCCAATTCTATCAAATTCCTACACCTGTTCCCTTTCAGGACGGCTTTAGCGTCTTATGCTTGTGTGGGATGAAAAAGCAGAGTTTGGTGATTTAGCAGTGTTATTTGATTACGACACACTTCCCGCGGAGGAAACTCTCCTCATCCTCCTTCTGTTAGCGCATCCGCTGACGGAAAATTATTACACATCATTATGTTTTTTTAAAGCGCAATTTAGCCGGCCTCCAGAGCGGATTCTCTGGTGAAAGGCGCGGGTAATGGAAAGTGTCTGGTCTGCTTTAGTTGAGCAGCGGTCAATTAGCTGTCTTCAGCACAGAGCCGATGCAGGCTGCCGTATTAAAGATGTTCAAGTCAAACACAGCATCAGCGACTTTATCAGGAGGATAGAAATTAAAAAGAGTGCCCAACACGTGTTCAATTTAGTGTTCATTCTTTTGCATTTCCATTGAATAATACATATTCTGCGTCAGGATTCTCACTTAGAGACTATTTTGATATTGTGATATGAAAAAAATATATATATTTTGAAATACTTCTGAAAATATGCTACTGTGCATAAGTATGATTTAAAAATATTTTTAAAAGAAGCCTCTACAAAGTTGAATTCAGTTGATCAAAAATACAGTAAGAACAGTGAAATATTATTACAATTTAAAACAGCTGTTTTCTATGTGAATCTCTGTTAAACTGTAATGTATTTTCTGTGATGTGCAGCTGTATTTTCAGCAGCATTACTCCAGTCTTCAGTGTCACATGATCTTCAGAAATCAGTCTAATATGCTGATCTGCTGCTCGAGAAACATTTCTGATTATTATCAATGTTGAAAACAGTTGTGCTGCACAATATGTTTGAGGAAACTGTGACACATTTTATTTTTCAGGATTCACAGATGAACAGAAAGTTCAAAAGAACAGCAATTTATTTGAAATAGTAAGACATTTGTAATGTCACAAAATAGTTGTCACTTTAGATAAATTTAATGCATCATTGATTAATTATAGCAGTTTATAACATAATAGCAATAAAAACAACCTTTCCCAAACTTTTGAACAATGTACATGAAACTGCGCACATTCAGTCATTTGAACTAAAGCCCATTTAAAAACAAGCCATAAAAACAAAAGGACAAGCCATTTGATACAGTATGATGTACACGAAACCGCGCACATTCAGTCATTTCATATGCTCCTTAATGGTGCTTTCTCTCCTGATGTACAGCGCAGGGAGTGGAGAAGCTCAGCAGCCCATCTTTAAGACATTTGTCTAGGTTTTGTCATGTGTACGGCTCTGAAGGTTCAGGGACCAAAGTGGAATGCGGTCAGGGAATTAGACAGGGCCTCCCTCAATCTCCTGTCCTCCTTTGCCCATCTCCATCTCTTTCTCCTCCTTGGGTTCGGTCACCGGCGCTGTCGGCTCCATTATGCCGGAGACTGAGAATGATGATGAATGTGCCTGCAGGAGCAAGAGGACGGATCGGCTCCTAGCGCTGGGAATTGGTTAAGTACTTCTGCCGTGCTCTGACCTCATAATCGCTCGTCGCCTCTTGGCCGGCTTGATTTATAAACTGGGTGGTGATTAATGCTTTTTTAAGTGTCTGAGGCACCGCTGGGACGCCCAGACCGAATCGGAGAGCTCGTGTCACGCCACCACGCTGGGAACAATAGCGGCGGCCTTTAGGTAGCGGCGGCCGTGTTTCTATAGCGTCATTCACACGGCCTATAAATCACGCGCTCCTGCCGTACGAGCGCTCAGAGGTCGCTGGTGTTTTTACAGATGTCCTGTCAGGGGCTTGTTGTGGGGCAGGTGCTCAGATTTGGTCATGTGACGGATGGACAGGTGCGTGACCCACAATGCCTCGCTCTCATTACAGCTCATCTTCAAACTCATGCTCTGTCTGCTATAATTTAGACGCACAGCACACGCTTTCATGCCTGGATTAAATCCAAAGAGAATAAAAACAAATGAAATATATACTATATATTATAATACAGTTAAAGTAAGTAAATTGCGTAAATAGATAATATAATTGCACGAATACAGTGTACGCGATTTAAAGAAAATCTCTCTCGTATATAAGATGTGTCTGGATTAAAATATTAGTAATACTAATAAAATAGAATCCCCTTATATTATTATTAATAAAATAATGATTATTATTATTTATTATATATTATTACTATGATATGAGACATTTGTGACAAAGTAAATATATATTTGAATTATTTAGGTTTTAAGGTATTTAAACATCAGCATTTATTTATGTATGTATTTATTTATTTATTTGTTTATGATGTAATACAGTAAGCAGAATGTACCTATAATTACTTCTGAATTTAAGAAACAGTTATAGATAGATCAGATTTAATATATTTAAGTTTTAAAGTATTTCTGCATCCTAATTTAAAGTTTGTTCGACAGTGTCTTAACTTTCTTGTTTTCTTCTTTCAGGGCCGAGATTGACAACTCACTTTAGACTTTCGCAGCGAGTGCAGTTTCGTGAGGAAATTTGTTTGGACTCGTCTCTCCTGCGGGCATCTCTCTCTCTCTCTCTCTCTTTTTCTCTCTCTGTCTCTCTCACTCTCGGCGTGGGCGGCTGCGTGCTGTTCTGCCCGCTACACTGGAAATGGCAGTGTCAATTAAATATCACTTTCAATTTCCCTGTTTTATGATCCCTCCACTACTAAGCACCAATAATCCCGGCCCTCCTACCTTGTCATGAAGATGATTGATTACACTTGTCTCTCCCTATATAGAGACATTTACATGAAAATAAGGGAAAGCAGGCTTTTGTTTGCATGGAACCGAATCAGAGGAAGCAATTGGAAATTTGATATTCATGTGCGGAGCGGAGGTGATAATAACCTGGCTGTTGGGAATCGGACACGTTTGGCTGGATTTGTGTGGAGAGACACTGTAGGGACTTGTGTAGATTTTATTAAGCGAGTAAAATGATTTTCTCCCGTTGTGACAGAAAGCACACGTCGTCTGAGCTAACATAATAATCTCTCGCTTTCTGTGTCTCACTGCGGATTTTTTCCTTTTGCAATCTACATGTTTTGGATTAAATGAAAGAGTACTCATGCCTAACAAAGCTCTGCTGATGGTCCTATATGCTTCCGGTATGATTATGTAATCAAATCCTGATCAGATCTGTCATCTCCACAGTGGCGCAACTGCTGTAAGTGCCTGGGAGAAAAAAGCACGGTGTTGGTTTTAGTTTGGCTTTAGTGCGACAACGGCTGAAATGTAACATCACAGAGAGACTGTCATCAATCATATACTTTAAAATGACATTTCCCATTCGTGTTTCCAAAGGCCTCGCTCTAATTACGCAGGCTTGCCGCCGGTGTCGGCCCGTGGGTTAATGGGTGAACGTCGAAGGGCAGAAGCTGCAGGAACAGGTGCTCTGTGATGGAGGACCAGCGGCTGCTGTGCTTCCCAGACGCGCCTGAGGCTGAGAGTATCCGGGGCCCGATGAGTCCTGCTGTTCAACCAATGCTCATCCAGCCGCGGGTTTGCTTCCAAACAGACAGACAACCCTCAGATATATCCATATACACACATGGAAAAAAAATCAACACTTCTATTCATCAAGGACTCATTAAATGGACAGTAAAGACATATATAATGCTACAAAAGTTTTCTATTTCAAATAAATGCTGTTCTTTTGAACATTTTATTCATCAAAGAATCATGGAAAATAAAAAGTATCCTGGTTTCCACAAACATATTGGGCAGCACAACTGTTTTTGACATTGATAATAATCAGAAATGTTTCTTGAGCAAGCAAATCCCATTTTGGTTGCAATTCACGGGATGGATTTAAAGTGGTTCAAGCCTTATCTTATTGTCAGAGCATTCTCAATGAAGTATGGTAATTTTGTTTCAACAACAGTACCTGTCACTTGTGGGGTTCCTCAGGGTTCTGTTATTGGCCCTATCTTGTTGTCTTTGTTTATGTTGCCTCTAGGTTTGATTACAAAAAAATATATATGGCATGTCTTACCATTTGTATGCCAATGATACACAAATGTATCTCCCTTTAAATCAGGAGAGCATTGTGGTTCTAACTCATGTTTGGCATGTCTGGAGGAGGAAGATCTGTATGACTCATAATTTGGAAAAATAAACCTGAGATTATGCTTTTTGGCCCTGCCAGAGGATACTTAGATATTGCCACACATTTAGGCACATGGTTAAACTATTGCCATGACCAAGTAAAAAAATCTAGGTGTTGTGTTTGACCAAGAGCTGAACTTTGATAAGCAGAGTAATGCCGTGGTTAAGAGGTCCTTCTTCCAGATTAGGTCTATTGCTCGATTAAAGCCTATACTGTCGAGAACATATTTAAAGAAGGTTATTAATGCCTTTGTTCTGTCTCGCCTTGACTATTGCAATGTTTTGTATGTGGGGTCCTGTCAGACCACTATGTTTGCAGTTAGTTCAGAATGCGGCGGCTCGGCTGCTGGTGGGTCCTAAGAAAAGTAATCATATCTCTCCTATTTTGGATTCTCTCAGGTGGCTACCAGTGGACTATATAAAGTTACATTTATGCTGTATGTTTTTAAAGCAGTGCATGGGATGGCTCCTGCTTATGTGTCTGAGCTTATTGCTCTTCACCAAGCACAGGTCTTTATTATCAAATAATAAACCATTACTTTCTGTTCCTCAAACTCATTTAAAGTTAAAAGGGGATAAGGTCTTTGCTGTTGCTGGTCCAAGGCTTTGGAATAGTCTGCCTCGTGAACTTAGAGATCACATCTTTAAATACTTTTAAAGCTCTTGCCAAAAATGACTTCTTGTCTTTAGCCTTTGAGAGGTTGGGTTAGTATTCGATGTATTACTAGGTTGTGTGTTGTTTTTATGTGCTCCATGTTTTTCTTTGTACATCCCAGCAGAGTGGGGGCGGAGCTCATGTCGGACAACATCTCCAGGACGCTGCGCTCCATGTGACTAGTAAGTCAAATCTCAAATAACTGCCCTGATGACTTTTGTTATACCCACTTAAATGATAGAAGTACTTGCGTTATTATTAAGACTGTGTCTGTTCCCCGAATAGTTAGGTCAAAATATAAATGTAATGCAGGATCTAGAAAAAATCTGATCGTGATTAAACCAGAACAATTTAAAATAAATGAACAAAAACCATTTTTAAAGTTTGGGCTCCTAAACATTAGATCACTCTCACCCAAAGCAGTTATTGTAAATGAAATGATCACAGATAATCGTTTTGATGTACTCTGCTTGACTGAAACCTGGCTAAAACCTAATGATTATATTGGTCTAAATGAGTCTACTCCACCAAGCTACTGTTATAAGCATGAGCCCCGTCAGACTGGTCGTGGTGGCGGTGTTGCAACAATATATAGTGATATTCTCAATGTTACTCAGAAGACAGGATACAGGTTTAACTCATTTGAAATACTAATGCTTAATGTTACACTGTCAGATATGCAAAATAAATCTATCGTATCTCTTGCTCTGGCTACTGTGTATAGACCACCAGGGCCGTATACAGATTTCCTAAAAGAATTTGCAGATTTCCTCTCAGACCTATTGGTAAATGTTGATAAAGCACTAATTGTCGGAGATTTTAACATTCACGTTGATAATACAAATGATGCATTAGGACTTGCGTTTAACTAATAAACTCTTTTGGAGTCAAGCAAAAATTTCACCGGGCCCACTCTTTGTTTTAATTATACGCTAGATTTAATTATACCGCATGGAATTGATCTTACAGATATAGATATCGTACCTCAAAGCGATGATGTTACTGACCATTTCCTTGTATCGTGCATGCTGCGTATTACTAATATTAACTATATGGCTCCGCGTTATCGTCCGGGCAGAACTATTGTTCCAGCCACCAAAGACAGATTCACAAATAACCTGCCTGATTTATCTCAACTGCTCTGTGTACCAATAAGTACACATGAACTAGACGAAATAACTAGCAACATGGGCACTATCTTCTCTAATACATTAGAAGCTGTTGCCCCCATCAAATTGAAAAAGGTTAAGAGAAAAACGTACTGCGCCATGGTAAAACAGTAATACCCATTCTCTCAAGAAAAAAAAACTCGTAGTCTTGAGCGCAAAGGGAGAAAAACTAACTTGGAAGTTTTTAAAACTGCGTGGAAAAACAGTATGTCCAGCTAAAGACAGGCTCTAAAAGCTGCCAGGGCCGAGCATATCCACAAACTCATAGAAAATAACCAAAACAATCCTAGGTTTTTATTTAGCACAGTGGCTAGATTAACAAATAACCAGACGCCACCCGTCTATTCCCTCACAGTTTAATAGTAATGACTTTATGAATTTCTTCACTGATAAAATAGATAACATCAGAAATACAATAACAAATGTAGATTCTACAGCGTATAATACTACAGCTTCATTCATCGCACCAAAAGATAAACTGCAGTGCTTTACAGCTATAGGACAGGAAGAGCTTAATTAATTATCACTGCATCTAAACAAACAAAATGCTGTTAGACCTGTACCCACTAATTACTGAAGAGTTGTTACCTGTAGAAGAGAACCGCTTTCAATATTATTAAATCGTCGTTGTCTTTAGGTCACGTCCCAAAACCATTCAAGTTGGTGGTTATTAAGCCTCTTATTAAGATACCACAACTAGATTCTAGTGAACTGGAAAATTACAGACCCGTTTCAAATCTTCCTTTTATGTCTAAATTTTAGAAAAAGTTGTGTCTGCTCAATTGTGCTCCTTCCTGCAAAAAAATGATCTCTATGAAGAATTTCAGTCAGGTTTCAGGCCCCACCAAAGCACAAAAACTGCACTTGTTAAAATTACAAATAAATTGCTTCTTGCGTCAGACCAAGGCTGAATCTCATTGCTAGTTTTACTTGATCTAAGTGCTGCGTTCGACACTATAGATCAAGACATACTCATAGATCGATTACAAAAATATACAGGTATTCAAGGGCAGGCTTTAAGATGGTCTAGATCCTACCTGTCCGATCGCTACCACATTGTTAATTTAAATGGGGAGTCATCTCAATTATCACCAGTAAAAAATGGAGTGCCACAAGGATCTGGTCCTAGGTTCCCTCTGTATTTTCGATATACATGTTGCCCCTTGGTAATATTATTAGGAAATACGGGATAGTTTCTACTGTTATGCCGATGATACTCAACTATATATATCAACAAGACCAGATGAAACTTCTAAATTATCTAAGCTCACAGAGTGTGTTAAAAAATGTAAAAGAATGGATGACCAATACTTTTCTCCTATTAAATTCGGATAAGACAGAAATAATACTTATTGGACCAAAAGACAGTACACAGAATCTATTGGATTACAATTTGCAACTAGACGGTATGCACGGTTACTTCCTCTACAGTCAAAAAACTGGGTGTTATATTAGACAGCAACTTAACTTTCGAAAATCATATTTCCCATGTTACAAAAACGGCATTCTTCCATCTTAGAAACATTGCCAAGTTACGAAACATGATACCTGTTTCTGATGCAGAAAAGCTAGTTCATGCATTCATGACCTCTAGACTGGACTATGTAATGCACTGCTAGGTGGTTGTCCTGCATCTTCAATAAACAAGCTACAGTTAGTCCAAAATGCAGCGGCTAGAGTCCTTACCAGGTCAAGAAAATATGATCATATTACCCCAATTTTACAGTGTCTGCACTGGCTACCTGGTAAGTCCATATCAGTTACAAAATATTATTACTTGCCTATAAGGCCCTTAATGGGTTAGCTCCTGCGTACCTAACTAGTCTTCTACCACGCTACAATCCATCACGCTCCCTAAGGTCGCAAAATTCTGGACTTTTGGTAGTACCTAGGATATCAAAGTCCACTAAAGGAGGTAGAGCTTTTTCGCATTTGGCTCCCAAACTCTGGAATAGCCTTCCTGATAACGTTCGGGGTTCAAACACACTCTCTCTGTTTAAATCTAGATTAAAAGACACATCTCTTTGGCCAAGCATTCAAATAATGAATCTCATAATCTTTTACTGCAGTTATAATCTTTTACTGCAGTTATATCTAATCAAATGCACATTATTATTCGTTAGTTTGGGTTAAACAAATAATTTTTGCTTGGTTGGAACAGCAGCTACGCTAATTATGTTTGTATTTGTTTCTCTGTCTTTTGCCACGGGATTAACATCCCGTGGTAACTAGGATTACACAAGCTTCAGTCTGGATCCAAAACACCTGAAAAGAGATGATGCAACCCCTCAGAGGAACTCAGATGATGCCAACCAGGAAACAACATACAGAACTACCACATTTTGCTATAGTTTGATTGCATCATATAATAATTGCTGTTAATATTGTTCATCGTCTGTTTTATTACGTTTTATATTGATTTTTCCGTACTGCTGGTTAGTCTGGTCAGAGGAGAACTGGCCCCAACTGAGCCTGGTTTCTCCCAAAATTGTGTCGCCATTTCTGTCACCGATGGAGTTTTGTTTCCTTGCCGCTGTCGCCTCTGGCTTGCTTAGATGGGGACACTTCATTTCCAGCGTTATCGTGGACATGATTGCAAAGATATTATTTAACTGAGCTGGATGTTGACATCACTGAATTCAAGGATGAACTCCCTTTAACTGAAAAATTTGTGTTTACAATTATCATTTTGCATTATTGACACAATATTTTCCTTAATTAATGCTGTTCAGTTGCTTTGACACGATCTGTATTGTAAAAAGCGCTATATAAATAAAGGTGACTTGACTTGACTTGACTTGACTTGACATGTAAAGTACTCAATTTTGATTTTAACTGTGCTATTTTATATTAAAGTTAATACATTTTAAATGTAATATTGCAACTTTCTTGTTTACAATGAGTAATTACAAAGTTACATAAAGTTAATAAATGTAATACAATGATACAAGTTTAAATAGACATAGAATGATTCAAGATTAAATAGAAATGACATTAAAGTATATTTTAGTTGATCATAAATGCTTGTCAGTGCATTCAAAATTAACCAAGACAATTTCAAATACAATAGAAGTAATTATGCAATTACATATAAAGATACTAAAGTCCTACTTCAGTGGGTGAGAACTCTACTTGCATTTAATACAAATGTAAACTATAATACATTTTCATTTAATTGCAATTAACAAGCAATTAAGCATTGAATATTCTTTTAAAGTATACTAAGTCTATAATAAGTGCTGTTTTTAAAAGTATGCTAAAGTGTGCTCTTTTTCGCAGACGTGTCCATTGTAGCCGCCTGCTAACTGCTACAGAAACTTCTGATAGAAACATGTGCACCCTGATTCAAGGAAGCAGCAGCAGCCAATCAGATTGCAGCTGGCAGCTTTTGGCAGCTCTTGCCATTTAAATGAAGAATCCGCATGCAACAGTGTGTAAGCGGGCGGTGCGAGAGCTGTCTGAGGCTAAGACTAGATATGACCTTTCCGTCACAGGCCTCAGTCTTTCTCTCTGTGTCTCCTGTACGCTCCGCTGCCCGTAATGGCCTCCTCATTACCACCTCCAGAGCCAAGAGAGAAACTAAATCAAACCACAAACACTGCGAACAACCTGGACACTCTCCCCTGCAAGCCTCACCCCCTGATAAGAGGATGTAGTAGACAAACGCAGGGCTAATTTAATTAACTGGCTTCCCGGAGCCTCGGCCATAAGCTCGCGTTCAGGGATTCCTTCTGCAGAGAGCTGATGAGATTGTATGGCTGTGTGCAATATGACTCACTTAATCTTTAATGGGACGCTTCATCTGTGCAGTTTCAATATTATTTCACACAGGAGGCTGCCTCTCAGTGGTCAATTTGAAGACAATCAGCATCCCCTCACCCATGACCGGCCAGCTAATTGTGTTTAATTCCAGGTGCTGATTGTGGTTTTCATTTAAAAGCTGCCCGTCAGGCAACTCTCTCTGAAAAAAGATTGCTGATGTCGTCTAGCATTAGCGTATTTTATGGCTCCGCGTCGCGGTGTTGTTTTGCATTTGCATTTCGGCTGATAGGAGACGCTATGTTAGGAATGCAGATATATGAGGCCCGCTCTTTTCACATAAGCATCTAAGTAAGAGTAATATGCAGATACGCAGTTCTGTGACAAAGCCGAGGAGGAGAGAGATAATAGCAGAAATCAGATAGCAAGCGCAGGTATTTCTCAAACGGAGCTCTGTCTTGCGATAGGCCATGCATATATGGAAAACAGCAGATTAGCCCAGCCAAATCTCCTCGTGCCCCTCTGAAGTCCTTTGTCGAATCGCAGAGGGTAGGGGACTAAGCCGGCGAGCATGTTTACATAGCTTGTATGAGTATCGTTGTCCAATAAGTCCTGTCTCCCATGGTCTACACTTAAACAAGGTCAACCCTGCGAGGAAACAAATGAGAAGTCCCATAACACGCTTTGAACGCCGCCGCATTACCGGCTCTCTCTCTGTGTGCGAGCAGCGATAAGCGGAGCGCTAATGCCGTGCATAAGGCACTAATAAACAAACACTGGCTAAATTGCTTGAAAAGAAGCAGCGATGCGTAGGCTGCCACTGCCGTCTGAATGGCTTAATCTTCCCTTACTTTACATTCTTATTCAAGATCGGGTGTTAAATGGGGAAAGATCGCGCATGTTTTCCTTTCTCAGTTCCTCCCACCAGAATCAAATCTGTCCTTTCTTTTGCAATTTTTGCCAGGAGATTACGTCGCACGTTCGGATTCTGAGGGGCATTTTTTTTGTCCAACATGGGCTATGCGATTGTGTTCCCGTGTTAACGTTTTTTCAACAAAGAGCGAGTCTTTGAGAGAAATTAGAAGCGTTTGTTCCAAAGGAGACCATATTTGAATCTCTAATTTGTCGTAGGAGCCAAAGGCGGTCATTTAGGCCTCTCTCTGCGTGATTCGAGTTTGGCTAAATAGCTGCCGTGCTTGCATTGTTTCTGCTAATGTGTCATGCTGTGAGATGCGAGTAAAACACTCTGCACTTTGACTGTACAAACACTACACAAGTGCTGCTTTGCCTCAATGAAGCACAGTTCGATTAACCTTAGAAGAACGCAGCTAGGCCTCTGTTGGGTTGCAGTGGCTGCGACAAACCTCACAAATCAATCTCAAACTCATGAACATTTGGTTTGAATCAGTCTAAAGGATGATAACGATACAGTTTTAATAATGGATCTGTGAGAATAGGTGAGTCCAGAACATAGAGGAATGATAACATTGGAGTCACTTTCCACTTGATATGCAGTGGTCTGAACTACTATGTACTAACATCTGATATTTACAAGACTATGGATTTATGGCGTAGCTACATCTTATTCTGAAAACTTCCCTCATTTACTACTAATGAGTTTGTGGTAATGTTTTGGACTAAAGGTAAGGTTAGGGTTATAAGGGTTATACGTAGTTATAGGTTTTGGGTAAAGGAATGAGTTACAGTTAGAGGTAAAGTTAACAGTCTATCAACAAATGTTACTTAAATGCAGGTACTTTAATTGCAATGCATCAGCAAGCATGCACATGATAAGAATCTAGTATCAAACGGATAAGGCCACCTAATGTAAAGTGTGACCTGATTTTGCTTGAGCATTTAAAGAAGCAGAAAACAACTATAGCGTGTGCTTATAATGCACAGAACTTTATAGTTCATTGATGTGGAGGCTAATATAGTTGTCCTTATGGCAATCGTTCTTGGTGTAAATGGACTTTAAGCGCAATATACATTTTTGACACTTCCTGTCACCTACAAAAATATTGCGGTATAGTGGTATTATCATATTTATATGATGTTTATATGCTGCTTCAAAGTCCATTCTGTGGTGAATGCTAATATTAAGACGCATTATGCGTTCCTGTAGCTCAGTAGAGCATGATTCTAGAAACGCCAAGATCATGGGTTTGATTCCCAGGAGAGCAAGAACTGATACAATGTCAAATGTGCACCTTGAATGCAATGTGCATAAATGTAAAGTTTTACCAAACGCATAAATGAAAGATTTTATTAAGTAGGTCCCCAAAGATTTGAAACTGTGATTTTCCATATTCCAGTGCTCATTTAACAACATATCATGAAGAGATGAAATATCGCATTAGAATTAACATCTCGACATTGCGGGTTTCTGGGAACGGCGCTCCTTCGGATCCCTCCCTCTTGTTCACTCTCTCTTTGTCCACTTCTGGGCTGCGATCAGCACTCAGTATTCTAGTGCGCTGATCTGGCTTACGGCAGTGTCGGACCATCTCTGGCATGTGTTTAGACTGTAGCAGCCATTGTGGCCCTGAAGAAGCCACACAAGAAAGCACATTGTTCTTCCGGGGGCCGATTCAGGAGGTTTTTCCCAGAGCCTCCCGGGTCAAGTTTTTATAGGGCCTGTTTGGTTTTCAAATGCTCGCCCCCTCCCTCGACGTGCCTGTAGTGTTCAAACTTGTCTACATTTACTCCTTGTGTTTTTGTGCATGGTCGATGGCCTTTTAGAGAAAAGTGGCTGAAATAAGTCTTTATTCTCCTTTTGTTGGCTCATATTCGCTGTTTTCATGAACTCTGGCCTCGGCCATGGCAACAGCAAGAAAAATGTTAACAGTGATTGACAGGATTAAGGAAACCCCCCGTCTCCATACGCATTTCAAACACTGGCAGAACAATGGCATCGGGTGTGATTGAATTAATGAGCTAGCGTAGACTGTCAAAGGAGCACACATACTTTACATAAACCTGATTATCTTTGCATGGCAGAAACTGAAGAAAAGGCGGGGTGAGGGGGAGCGAGGCGGCCTTTCATTGGGCACCTCGAACGGAAGCATCAAAGTGTGGGTCGGGGCTTAGAAAGTGTTCTGGCGAGGCGAGCCCGCGTCTGCATGGGCTCCGCTTAGCATAAATCAACCGTGGAGTTTTAACAAATCTATTCAAGGAGTCCGCAAAACAACGCCGTTTCTCTGCTTCTCCAGTGCTCTTCACTTTCTCGCTCTCTCTCCCACACCGAGCGCTTTACCGGGTGCCATTGTCGAGTCCAAACAGATCTCAGCGTTTCTCCTGGCCTGAGCCGATCGGCTCTCGAAGGTGATGAAGCTGACATCATGTCGAGCGCTGCCTCCTCCCTCCTTACTAGAGGTGCCTCGTCAGCAGAATTAGATCTCTGAGAGAATATTCTCTGTTTGTTAAGTATTTTTATATAGGAGAGACATGCATTCCCAATATGGCACTTGCCCTCTGGCAGATTTTTGTGTCAGGTTGGTTTTAAATGCATGCCCCAGCATTCAGAAGCTTGCAGTCAGTAAGATTTTTTATTTTATATTTTGAAAGAAAACAATTCAGCAAGGATGCATTAAATTGATTTTTTGCATATAATCTTGTTTATTTAAAATTTTAATGACATTTCACAATATTACCGTTTTACTGTATTTTTGATTAAATAAATGCAGCCTTGGTGAGCAGAAGAGACTTCTTTCAAAAACATTGAACAATCTTGATTTTTGCATGTAAAAGTGTTTGTTTCAAAAACTTAAATCACATATTCACATGTCAAAATTTGGTCAGTTTTAATGACTTTTCTGTCATCCTCTACATTTATGCATTTGGCAGACTATTATTATTATTATTTTTTTTTGTTTTTAATCCAAAGTGACTTGCATTGCATTTGAAGTATACATTTTATCAGTTCTTTCTTTCCTTGGGAATCAAACCCATGACCTTGTGTTGCTACTGCTATGCTCTACGTTTTTAACGACAGGAACACAACATCAGGGATGGTCAGCTGTGATCCTGCAGAGTATAGCTCAAATCAAACACTCCTGCCTGTCATTTTCTAGTAATCCTGAAGACTTTGGTTGAATTTTTCAGGTATGTTTGATTGGGGATGGAGCTAAACTCTACAGGACAGCGGCCCTACAGGACCATGATCTGCCTCGTGTCTCTGCAAACTCTTGACTTTTTTCATGCTACAAATTTTTTTCAGTAGCTTGACACTTTTGTTCCCCCAAAATACTTTAGCTTAAAAAAAAAGTCATAGTGTAACGTAATAAAAACTCCAAATCATAATTTCTCGATGTCTTATTGTATTGCACATACAGTTGCAATGAATAGAAAATTCAATAATAAAAAGTACTCTTCCAAACTGTGTTCCCATGATTTGTAGTGTTAGAGAATATGTTAATTTGGATGGTTCATTCAGTACAAAAATGACTCACTGATTCATTTGAGGCCCCGAGGAGAATGCAATGCACTTTCTGTCCCTCGTGTAATGAGATATTAGCCTGCTGTTTATCACTGTTTTTTTATTTTTTTTTTATTAAATGCATTTAGAGTGAAGCTTCTTGAAGTTGAATTATCACAATCATTTTATGCCTGAATAGTATATGGTATGATCTGATGGTTTTATATTAAAAAAAGATCATGTTTTTGATTGCTTCGAGGTCATTTTTTACTAGCTTGAAGTGTAAAGGGTAACTTGACTTTAGTTAAACTATATTGTGAGTAATCTATTTTGTAAAAAACTTAAGCTAACCATCTGCAGAATAAAATATACGTTAGCTGGATTTTTAATGCTATCCTTCTCACTCTGTTTGCGTCACTCTCTGAAGTGTCCTTTAATATTTCCGGCCGTGATTCACTGATGCCTTCGGGATGAAAGAGCAAGTCAGTGACGCGGAGGCGGTTCGTGGTTCGGTCCAAACCCTCTCAGCATTCAGCTCTGGGTTCCCAGGCCTCTGCCTGGCTCTGGTTCACCCCAGCCGCGCTCTGTCCTATCTCTCTAATGTATTGCTGATGCCTTGCATATTGAAAGTTATAAATTGTAGTTGGCACTGCGAGTTGAGGTGCATAAATTGGAATTGTGGGATGTCAGAGAGTAATATACTTAACATTATTCATAACACAGCAAGATTAAAGCTCTCTACAGAGAAAGCCTATGTGTGTCTGACATACGAGCTAATGCAGGCCTTTATCAGGCCGTTCTGTCAGTAATAGATATTCCTGTGGGTTCTGTGCACTGTGTTTCACTCTGCCGATAGAGCAAAATAAATTAGGCCGCAATAATGTTCTTCGGGCCGCTGTGTTTCCCCAAAAGTCTTTGCACTTGTTCCCATCGTGTGTGTAAATATAACGCTATGAAAAATAGCTCCATAAATCTGAGATAACGGCCAGAATTTTGCTCTGTTGAGACATATGTTAGCGATGCTTCTCTTCAGTGGGTGAAGCTGGTTTTATTTGGCTCCAGCTCTTTATTGTCCTCTCATACTCTGACCTGAGGGAGAAGGGTTGCTTTCCACACTGCGCTAGGTGTGTCTGAATGTAGATTTTGTCCAGATTGGTAAAAATTCAGTTTTTCATAAGATCAAACATTGTCATCAGTATTTTGGTTTGTTTTTCCTGTACCCAAACTGCATGTTTTCAATGTGTATATCTGCTAAAATATTATTTAATCAGGGTTTAGTTGCTATTTAATTTATTTATTTACTTAATTAATTTATTTGTATTTTCAATGAGCTTTTATTTTAATATTTTCTGTTTTCATTTAAAAAAAAAAAAACTTTAACATTTTATACATTTCCTCAGCGCTAACGGACGATAATTAATTATGCAAGACCCTGATTTTAATTTCACGTGGTCTTTAACATGAATATTTTAAATAGATTTTCATCTCTATAATATTGTGTTGTTTCTCTAGATTAAATGGAAGGAAAATGGAAAAGTCTCTCAGACAGAGCTAAGTCTGAGACATTTGCAAAGATACGAAAGTCTGCAATCAAAAGTCAGAGATCTCAGTTATGAACTCAATATGAACCCTGTCTCAATCCTTTTTTTAGTAGATTTTTGTGGCAAAGTTGACACTTAAATGAAACATAAGAGATCATGTAATGCAAATGGTAGAACATGGCATGTTTGAATATTCCGGAATTGCAATTTTGAAAGGACTCCACATTTGTTTTTGTTTTTAATGTGATCATAGTTTCTTCATATTAGAGAACTCTGGTTCACTACACCATCCAGCAGCCAATATAAAGCACATAGCTCTTCAGCAGATCCAGTCGTTCACTGCTGTGAGCAAAGCTCTTCATTCACAGTCTGCATTAGCTCAACGTTACTCCATTCATTACCGTCCCATTAGTCACTACAGATTGATCAATACATCATGCATAGAACATCTTGAGCGTGGATGTCTGGAGCCATTGTGGCCCTGCAGATAATGACTTCTTTATTCAAAACAACTTGTAGGAACAGGCAGATAAAGGCAGGCGAAGAGAGCGTTGGGGGAGGATTCTGTGAGATTGTAAGAAAGGAGTCTGAAACAGCTGACTGCATGAAGAAAGATCTGAACGGCTGGAATCGGAGCTGCTTTCTGTCTCCAGCAGCCTCTTCAGCATCTTGTGTGGGAGGCAGAGAAGGGGCTTGAAAGAGCGAGCAGACAAGAGCAGTTCAGCGCCGCTCCTCAGATGTCAGCAGATACTGAGCTGTTTGCTGGTTCTGCTGCTCAGGTCTTCTTGCTACAATTAGCTGTTGTAGCTGCTAGTAAAGAGTGAAATTGTGAAATTGATCTAATCTCTATTTAATGACTGGTTTTCTGTCACTGATTTACTATTTACTGAAACACACCACTGACGCCAGTTTCTTTGCTCAAAATGCTCAAACCAGTGTTTATTTAGTTGACGAATAATTTTCGTCAACACATTTTTTTTCACTGACAACAACGAGACGATAACGAACTAAAACACTTTTTGAATGAGAAAAACTATGAGGTAAATCTTTTGACATTTTCGTCAACTAATAAAAACGAGACGAAAATGTTAGGGAGGGACGATTTGGGAAGAGATTCATTCAGAAGGAATCTGCTGCGTGGTTCGGAGGTTAGATGCGTACATATGAACCGGCGGGACATAAGCTAACATACACTTGCTGCACATCTCATAAAACGATGTCAATATGTGGGAGTAAGAGAAGAGCAGACATATGGATAAATCTGACGACGCAAGAGAGAACTCAGTTCGGACCGGTTTTCTGAGCGCAGACACTGAAGCACACACACGCACAGAAAGCGCCTCTCACAGCGCGAGTACTCTTTCGCGTCGCATGAACGGATTTACACACAATTACACACAAAATGATGTTGAATTGTCCCTTTTGACGAGTATTCATGTAAACAGTTGCTCTTTTGTTCAAAAGAACAGCATTTATTTGAAATTTGTAACATTATAAAATGTCTTTACTGTCACTTTTGATCAATTTAATGCATGCTTGATGAATAAAAGCATGAATTTCTTTCAACAACAACACAATATCTTATTGACCCAAGCATTTGAATGGTGGTGTACTTGGGTTTAAGATCAACATTTCCCTTGAACGTTTTCATTGAGTTGCGTTCAGGGATTGCTTTAAGCCTTAAAGTTTGGCCAAAATGAGGTCATTTAAAAACATTGTAACTTTGCTGCCCTTGTTGTTTAAAACATCAGAAGTGTTGCCATGGCTTTGGAACAGAGCTGCTGAAATCCAGACGCCGCTGAAGTGCACTCACTCATTTACTCTTGTGTTTGTGGGTTCCAGCATCAGTGTTTATTACGGCTTTGAGGCGCTTTTCCTCTCTCATTAGCATGACACAGCTGTGCGATCACTTTCATGGCTGCTCATAGTACCAAACCAGCTATTCCCCAGTCATGTCGAGCTGAGCAACAGCAGATTAGACGACTCCATCTGCAGCAATTACTGGAATGAGATGCACTTCATAGCAATTTGAGCATTTCGACGCTCCTCCACCTCTCTGAGGTTTCTGAGTTCCTGGGCTGATAAACATGCAACATATACAGTCTGTTCTTTAATAGTTGATGATGTTGGAGATCAGGGTGAAGATAGTCAGGTGTTTCATTGTCTTTCACCTGCTAAATGTGATGCTGGAGATGTTCAGCAGGCTATGATGAGGAACCCGCTCATCATGTGAGTGTTACACTCATTTTATCACCCATAAATAAACATCAAGAACCAAGGTTTAATTTTTCATGAAGGTGATCATGCGCGGCTCAGTCTCGTAACCATTCCTAATCTTCACGCTATACTACCTGAAAACGGTCAAGCTGTCCCAGTGGACCATTTCAGTCGTCCGTCGAGCGGTTTCAGCGAAGACTCGAGAAATTGGAAGAGGGGAAAATGAGTGAAGATGTAATTCAAAGGTGCTGGGCAACAAAGGCTCGGTTTTCTTCAGACAAAGCCTTTCAGCGGCACAATCGAAGAAGCTGTTGGCTCACCTTGACAGCTCCTCTACCCACAATGCACTAAGTGGATGATTAAAAAGAAATGGAGGGTTTTACTGCGGGGTATGCGTGGCCTCCCTGGAGTCCCTGGAGCCGCTGGAGCGCGGAGCTACAGCTGTCCTCCAAACAAGCCCGACATTCTTTATTTATTTCTTATGAAATATTGATGCGTGTTATGAAAGGTTTAAAATAATGTGTCTAGCCTCCTCTGGCCCGGCCATGCTGTTTTCTAATGCATAAATAATTCCGGGCCCTCGGACAGAGAGCCGCACATTAGGTGGGGATGTAGCCGATGTATCACATTCTTTCTGCTTGAGAGCCAAAGCGGCCGCTCGTAATTTCCTACATTTATACAATCGCTTAATAATTGATGGACAAATTTAGGGATTAAAACTCCAACACAATATGACTTTATGTCACAGGGTTAGTCCCTGCAGATCGGGGTTCCAGGCCGGCGCAGAATCTGCTTTTTGATTTTTGATTTCCGCGTCCTGCCCTTGATGAGGTCTGGCTGTGCATGGCTGGAGATAAGCGGCGCTTTAGCCCATTATGAGAGAAGGGGGAAATGTTTTGTTTCTGAACACAAATGGGTTTTTCACACTGACATGAACCCGGTTTGATTGCCTGGCCGACGCACAGATGTGATGGGGCGACCTCTCGCTTTCTCATCTTAATATCGAGTGTGATGTACAATTATGCCCGCAATTGTCAGCCAGATCTATTTGCCTGATACGGGACCGAAGGCAGCGAGGGCTGTGTGGCAATTTCGCTCTCAATGCTTCAATTAACACGCGGCGGCCGATACAGCTGCTCGTCCTGCGCGGGTACAGTTCGCGGTGGAGCGATGCCATCCTGACGCTGCTGCCAACTTGAAATAAAAGGGGCCATTTAGCCGACAGAGTTTTTCAAATGCTCTAGGCGCGATTGAAATGGCAGCGCTAATGCTTAAAATGGCATTTCGGTCTAATAAGGTGAGAGGAAATCCTCCGGATGCAAAGTGAGTGTAAGAATGAAGGAATTTTCCGTTTAACCTCTAATGATCGAGAAGAATGCAATGGAGATTTTGAGTCGTCGGTGCGAGAGGTTTGTATCGACTGTCACACCTGAGAGACTGAGAGCTGGCGCTTCCGTCTTGATGACTCTGCGCATTGATTTTGGAGTTTGCTTGCGCTAATGTCCCCTCTTTGTCTTCCCCCTCCTGGGGCGCCACAGACTCACTCAAAGGTTTTACTCTAAATACAGGCTATAGCTTTAGCTGTTCAACAAGTTTGGTGCTTTTTTGTGGCTAATGAGATATTATGGTGGATTGATGGATCAGTTTTGCTTTTTCATTTTCTGAGCAGCAGTAAAAAAGAAATGTAACTGTTACACAAAATTAAGTTTATTTTTGATGATATAGATAATTTCTTTCTCTCTCTCGCTCTCTCTCTCTCCTCTCTCTCTCTCTCTCTCTCACATACACACACACACACACACACACATATATATATATGTGTGTGTGTGTTGTGTGTGTGTGCGCTCCATTCTAGGCTGTAAATATAAAAAAGTGTCAATAAAAAGAAACAGTGTAGTGCATTATTATAATTTTTAGATTAGACATATAGATTGACATGCTCTGTGAGTTTTAATATTAATTGAAGATTTAAATATTTTTAATGAGGTTACATTTTAAATTTTAATTAATTCATTAATTAATTCATTCATTCATTTAAATATAATGGCTTAAAAATGTAACTGCTGCAATACATTCTAGCTTTGGAAATATGGGAAACTTTTCTTTCTTTCTTTCTTTCTTTTCTATTTATTTATTTAAATGCCATTCAAGCTTGTTAATAAATAAAAACCAAGTGTTAGTACACATAGTGTTAAAATACAAATGTTAAAATGCATTGTTATTAATACTACTACTACAATGTTATATAAGTTTTAATATACATTTGACATTAAGATTCTTGATGAGGTTGAACTTTCAAAATTTCAAGGTAACAGCTGGTATTGATTTTTGGCATTGTGGTTTAGAAATGTAATCGCCTTTGGTGGCAGCATGTCAATTAGTGCATGTGACAATCTTTAAGGGCCAATGAATACAAAAATGAGTATGACACCTTTGTACTTGAGAGGTTGACATTCTCTGGCATATCCTTTGGGTTTTACTCAAGACCTTTCCATAAACAGAGATGACCTCAGGACCCCGACTGACCTCTTCAGATCAATGACAGCTTCTCCTCTTCTCTCAGAGCTGCCTGTGTAAAAATAGCGCTGGAGGCAAAGTTGGCCATTTTCAGTTGTGAGCGCTTTTTATAATCAGTTGACCAATCTTTATGATGACCATCCACAGCTGCACACACACACACACACACACACACACACACACTGAATAAAGCTCGATGAGCCCAACCTGCAACCCACCGTTTCTAACTGTGATTAATCTGATAAATAATAAATATATCAATCTAGCCTTCAGACAAGGACAAATTTTTAACAGCAGGAAGGCACAAGACCCCCTTCAACTGCTGCCTGTAGCTGCAGAATTAATTATTTAATGATTAATTTTTGGGGGAAATGAGAAAAGTTTGGATTAATGCTGTCCACTCTCAGTGTGTTGTTTGATATATGTCAAACGCATCAGCCTTCCTTTCCCTGGTCTTCAGGCGCACACCTCGTCGTCACATGCAATTTTTTTTTCCATGCTCTAAAAAAGCCTACAGGCACTTGACACTGGGATCAGATGTTGATGATCTCAGGATAAATTAAAGTAACAATTTCCAACACCTTGTGAACACGGTGGCTTTGAATAACCTCCATTCTGTCAGGGTTCACAAATGTTTGGTAATGGAAGCGTCCAGAGCTGTATGTGCATATGCATTTTTCATCAGGTCAAATTCTCATCTGCTCCTCACTGTTTGTTGAACAGAATTGCGTCAACCGTTTCTTTCTAAGTTATTCCTCTGAGCAGATTTAAATGTAAATTCTGCTTCCTTAAAGGTTTGCACACGTGTGTTCTTGTACGAATGTAACACCTTTCCTACAATACATTTTTAAAATAAAGTCTTAATCACAAATGTACGGAGGCTGCTTTCTCTGTTCTAGGCTTTTATGTCACAGTTCTGAAAAAGTCAGAATTGCAAGAGGAAAAACAAAGCAAAAAAACATCTGAATTGTGAGACAAAAAGCTGCAAATGTGTTGATTTTATGTACTGTAATTTTCAGGACGTCTGGTTCCTGTTGTTTTAGTGAGGAGCACTGTCCATTGTTATAGCACAGACTCTTTCTTTGCTCACCATCCTCATGCTGTCATTTGTCACATTTCAATCCGTATAGAAACACAGGTCTGCCCTGAAGGCGGGTCAGGAGACCCAGGGTTTAATAGGGCCAACAACCCAACAAACCCTCCCAAGGTCCTGCGTAATATATTTCCCTGCCCAGAATGAAATAAATAAATGAGCAAATATCTGTTTGTGAGCCGGGCGAATCAGTTGTGGACTGACAGAGCACATTGTCTGAGGCAGCTCTACCGGTTGTTACAAGCGTCAAGACATTAGGCCAAACAATAGCTGGATTGGCAGCATCATCAATCACATGGCCTGACAGTTGACTTCAGTTTGTTTATTCCTCTCTGCATAATAAGCGATCGGATCAGGTTTAATTAGATATTGGGTAATCAATCATTGCCAACAAGGTACTTGGCTAGCAGGTCTCAGCACGTGGCATTGTCAAAAAATAAATGACAAAAGCGAAACCCGCGCAGCAGCAGTCAAGTAGTAACTTGTGCTATTAAGAGGTCCAAGCAGCACTTTTGACACAGCCTGATGAAGACAACGACGTCGAATGCAATTAACTCTGCCAGCAGCATAAGCTATTTACATAATGAATGAGCAAATGCAATTTTAATATGTTTGGTTCGCACTAAAATGCAGCTGCTACAGCAGAATCCGTGAAGGAATATTTACATGCACTGCATGTGTGCACAATGACGATTGCCACTAGATTTTTATTGGAATTTAAGTCTGGATGCTTCTCAGACCAAGATGATAGCTGGTCCAGATCACATCTTAAGGACATGTAGCATGTGTCACAAAACCACAACGTGGGAAGAACCCACAGAAAAGGTAATGCAGAATGAAGCATTTGTGCTCGTGCTTCTGAGCGTCACTTATGAGACAGTTACAAGTTTACAACATCTGCCTACTATTGTTTGATCAGTGATAAAATATGCCAAGGTGATAACATCACGCTGCCCTGCATTCGTGAGCCGGGGCCCTATTAAAATTTCAGCGGGCTCAGAGCGGAGCCCTGCTGGACCCCATGCTCCCAGAACAGTGTACGGGATTGAGACGACTTCACGAGATGTCAGAAACAATATTCGGTGGCATTTGTTGTGCGTAACCCTTCTCTGACGTCTGTGTTCGCTCTGCTGCGGTGATGAAAATTCACTTCTGGATGAAGGAAAAAAATAAAAAATAAATAAAATCTCATCCAAGAAGCAGCGCTTCATGTTGTCCTGCGCAACTGTTTTCGGAAAGGGCTAAATGAGAGAACGCTGGCACCCGGCCACTGCAAAAAAGGCTGCTGTGTGGAGAATGGTTGCGTCCTTTGGTGAGCTGTTCCCAGGTCTGCTTTGTTGCGGATCTCACGAATGCCAAGCCCATTCTCCAGCCAAATGTCAACTGTCAGCGCACGGCTCATCACTTTAGCTAGGTGCATCAAGCAGAGACGCCTCTCGGGTGCCCATGCCAGCAACCATATTGCGCTGGGTGAAAGAGCATCTCTTATACTATGAGAAGATGCTTGCTGGCCAGATGTGATGCCAACATGTCTATCAGAATGACAGCAGTGAATGTGCAGCTGGATCTGGATGTGAAATGTAATGTATGCACTTTGACAAGATGACTTATTTACAGAGTTGAAATCAAACAAAACATTGTATCCATCCTGGTATTAATACACTTCACTGTGGTCACATGACTAGAGCTGTGTTTACATGCACTCATATAATCAGTTTGATGACTCAATCGGACTGAAAGCCGAAGTAAACACCTCAACCTATATAAGCTCATTCCAAATTAAATTTTGATCGGATTAAATAGGGTGGTATAGACTGGAAATAATCTGATTAACAGAAAAAACATTAAGCATGCAAACACTTGAATTTCCTCATTTGGATTCAAAACTACCTTGCACACATGTGCAGTGCCATGATTCCTATGTTTACATACGTTATACATCTTAGAAATGTGCGTATGTTTATTTTCACGAACTGGATGGAGATTTAATATTTATTAAAATGTAATAAAAAAGCTATTCTGACTCTTCATTTTCTTTTTAGGTTTGTTATCAAGGCAAAAATGACAAAGTTATACTTGCAGTAGCTCTGGTGACATTATTGTGGTGGATTATTGTACTTCTGAATGCAGATATGACAATGTTTAGGTTCATATAAACAGAACTTTCAGAATGTAAAATCAGATTGGAATAATTTGGATTGAGGAAAAGTAATGCATGCCAACATACACTGTAAAAAAAGATTGTAATTTTAACTGTAAAAATAGCCTGTTAATTGGTTAGCAGTAAGTTCCTTTACTGTTTAAGGTGAAAAACTGTAATACATCTAAATAAATCTAATTTTACATTTCATGCATTTTTTACAGTAAATAACTGATGAATATTTAAGTCATTTTAATAATTAAAAGTGAAAAACCACAAGCTGACATTCCCAAAATCCTGTGTGTGACAGATCACATTTGATGGTATTTTGTTTACATAATTGAGTTTTGTAATAGTTTTTGACACCGGTTATGTACATTTAAGGCTTTGATACAATATTTTTTATTATTTTATTTTATTTTTGCACCTTCTATATGTTATTATTGACCTCATCTTACGGAAAAGCTACTTGTGATGAACATTCTTCAGGTACTTTTCTCTTTACCACTTGCATTTTATTTAGGTTTATTTTATTTATTTTTGGGTTGTTTAGGTTTATTTCGTTTTTTTAGGTTGTCAGTACACAGTACGTTAAAGATATGTTAAAGAAACAACACTGTACCTACTGATGAAAGTGCTTCAAAGAGGAAATGTGTCTTGCTAAGCTGCAGTGTTGCATTTTGAAATCGTGTTCGGAATCTTGTTGACTAAAATTCCAAACTGTACGGATGATTACAAACCGCAGGTGTGTTGAGAATCAGGGACATTGGTGGAGTCCAGAGCGCTGCTGATCGATCATGATGAAGACGGCCCGTCTCATTTGTTTATCTTCAGCACATGGATACCGGCGTGAGCACTCACCGTCTTGTGTTTGTCCCTGTTAGTAAGAGAGGAGCAGCAGCTAAATAATTCAGCGTGAGTAAGAATCAGCATATCTTAGCGAATGCTTAATGTGCCAGATGCATGCGAGGGACAGGTTCATTTCAGTTAGGCCTATTGTTAGCGACAATGAGGTGACAAATTAATTTCATTACCGGGCCAGACAGTCCACGTCTCTGCTTTTGTACCTGGCTTGTATGTTTACCTCCTTTTTGTTTTTTCTCTCCGTCTCTCTTGACATGTTTTTGTCGTTTCCTCCACCCACTGGCATCTTTTGCAGCCCTCCCTCTGTCTTTAGTTTTTTCCCTCACGCAGCAGAGCGAGTGTTTGTGTTACCTGAGATCAAGTGACTCTCGGGTCCCTACACAGGAGTGTGTTTTTGGGGTCAGTGCGATCTCTCTGGCTAATTGGATGGGTGTAAGCTAAGCCGGTGTCACGATGACTTTGATGTGAGACTGTAGAGGCCTGTGACTGTGAGGACGGACGCTGACTCGCCTCCACCGCTCTGTTGTGGAGCTGCGCGCTAATAAAAGTGCTGCTAATCACGCTGTAGTACAAGAGGAGACTGTATAGAGGGGGCTCATTAATTTTTTACACAGTACTTGGGCCACTAATGTTTCACGTCTTTTTGAATTGTCGTTTTGTCCTCCTTGTTCATGAGATTGGTAGGTTTCCATTCACTGAATCAGCCAGCTGTGGCTTTATCATGAGAAGCAGGGTTAGAGGAAATTATTTATAACCTGCATAAGTTGAGGAACATTTCAGTATTTTATTTTCAAAGAAATACAAAACAAAGACACACACACACACACACACACACACACAAACAAACAAACAATAAATATATTTTAAGTTCAAACTGTAGACAAAGTATTTGCACAATTACTTGTGTGAACTGAATTCATGCATCTAAGAAAAAAAATAAAATAAAACACACAGTATTGGACATTGAGACTTAAACAATGATAAAGACATGTTCCAAAATATTTCTATTTGAAAAAAAAAGAAGTGCTGAAGCAGAAAAAAAGCCAGCATCTGTTTTATTTTTTGTTGTTGTTTTTTTTTCAATCAACCTCTTGACTTCAGGTCTTTCTCTCAGTCTTTGGGTCTATAAACAGCCTCATCAGGCAGATTGGATCAGAAGAGCTCTCCTCATCTCCAGCGCTCTTTAATCTCATCCGCTCGCCTAATCATTCCAGAGCCAGTAACCACAGGACTTTTGATTCGCCCTGCTATTTATTAGCTTGAAGCATCTAGAAAGAATCTTTGATTAATTGGGGTTAGTCACCCCATATAACAAGGTCAAAGCTCCTGAGCTCACCGTGTTTTTTTTCATTTACATCAATTAGAAGAGGGAGCCGAGGGCTAGCGGCCCCTCTCAGAAACACTCGCGTGTGCGCTGGCTGGGACTTGTTTAAATATAACTCTAAGAGAGCGGTAATGAAGTTAATGCAAATGAGACATTCTCTCTTTCCCTGCCACTTTCTTCTCTCTCTTACATTTCCTCAGATACTGAAAGCCAATTACAAGCTAGAAGGCGAAAGGCAGACACAGAGGAAAAGGCCTTTGGAGAAGCTAATAATGGCTGAAGTTTGTATGGATTGAAAATGAGATGAAAGAGAAGAACTTGTCTGATGTCCATATTAATGCAGCATGCAGTCATACTCGCTGACCGCACAGGAGTCATATTCTAGCCTTGAGACCCGTGTGTGTTGACGTTTCACAGCAGAGGATCTGAAATATTTCTCATGGCACAAAATTCAGATTTGAATGTATATATTCAAAAATGACCTGGTAAAAATATTTGGGCATATGTAAAAATGGTCAAATGTAAAATACGTTTTTTTTTAGTTTTTTTTTTTAGATAAACGGCTTACATGAAGGCCTTTGTACTAAAGAAAGATGAAATATTTAAGTAGTTCATACAGTCTGAATTGCTAAAGCAACAGTGCCAGTGTAAGTAAAATAGAAATAATATATATATATAGATAGATAGATAGATAGATAGATAGGATAGATAGATAGATAGATAGATAGATAGATAGATAGATGATAGATAGATAGATTAAAAAAATGCATTTAATAGGATTTTAGGGAGCAATTCTCACTGTTAACTATGACTTTTGCCTCACTAAACTCCTAATTAGCTGCTTATTAATAGTTAGTAAGCTAGTTGTCAAGTCTAGGTATTGGGTTTAAGGATTAAGGGATCTAAAATATGGTCATGCAGAATAAGGCATTGGTATGTGCTTTATAAATACTAATAAACAGTAATATTCCTGCTAATAAGCAACTACTTAATAGTGAGAATGGGTCTTTACAATGAAGCGTTACCAGCTTCTCTAATCATATGAACCCTGCTGTAATGCTGTTGTTCCTTTTGTGGTAAATAGCATCAGTTGTGAAGAGGAACAGGAGAGACTGAGAGGAGATTTCTTGGTTTTCAGACAGAGGGCGGCAATGTGTCACCAACACCTCTCATGGCCCCGTCCCCTTATATGCAAATGAGCTGCAAATGATCACACGCCGCTTCAATCAGAGACGGGACTGCTCACTTTCACATACTTCCATCATCATTCTCCCTGTGCAGCCCATTTCAGACCAGTTTCAAGTTCTAGCACATCTAATGCTCCAGAACCGTTTCCAGTGAGCTTTGCAGATGAATGAGCGAACACTGACAGACTACAAGGTTTGTACAAGTGGAATTGTAAAGAAAATTGAGATCTCTCTACTTCTTTCAACCAGCCATCTCTGCCTCCCAAGTCCATCCAGAGGAAGGCATCTTGATACACAGGGCGTGATGCAATCGTCACACATGCTCCCTATGAAGGGGGCGTCTTTGACAGCGCTGACCAGCAGACAGCAGCCTGATAAAGCAGCAGGAGGAAGGAGAAACGGCTGACCACAAAGCGGGCGGCATCAGATAGAGTGACAACACGCGGATGAACACATGTTCTGGGCCGTAGATTATGACAGAGCACAGTTATTTCCTGTCCAGCTACATTTTCAATTTCCTGCCCAGCACTTTAGTTTTATTACAGTGATAAGCGGATAGCATCGGCCGTATCCATGGGGACGGAGCAGACAACGGCCTGATAACAACAACAGTGTGGAATAATAACAGATCTGCGCCTGTAAGACTCTATTGGAGCATGGCTTTTGTGTGTGAGTTAATGAAAATAACCATTCAGCTGCGCTTCTGATAACTAGATTATATCAATATTAATAATCAGGCCTAATAAACGTAATGAATTCCTCAATATAGTCTTCAAAGTCATGCTAATGATTGACTTCCAAATTTAGAGCATGCATAAAATATGCTCTATATATGGACATAAATTAAGATTTTGTAACGTAGCGTAAGCTTTCTGAGTGTATTATGTTATATTGATATGTTATAATGATATTGTATTTAACTGTCTTTTTAACTGTCTTTTAGTTAATTTATTTTATTTTTTATTTCATTTTATTAGTTCAAATATGTGTGTGTGTGTATTGGTTTTATTTATATGATTTTTTTTCAATTAACATTTTAATTTTAGTTTTGGTCATTTTATGTGCATTTGTCATTTATTCATTTTTATATTTATATTCATCTTTTATGTTTATTTCAGTTTAAGTTTTAGTATTTTAAACTTTAGTACTTAAACTTGTTTTATTTCAGTTATTTGCCAAGGCAACATTTCTAATTTTAGTTTTTTTTCAGCCTTTTTCATGTATTAATTTTTTATATTTTTATTTTAATCTTTTATTTTTATTTCAGTTTTAGTTTTAGTCATTTTAACGTTAGTACATAAACTAATGACAATTACATTTTGAGCCTTTTTATTCGCCTTTTTTTCAATTAAGAAAAATGATGTTTAATAGTTTTAGTTTTAGTAAGTTACAAATATAACACTGGGCAGAATCTTCCAGAAACCTTCCCTAATCGATGCTCATTCATATATAAAAGGCTATAATGTGTCTAAAGCATTCACATTATATTCTAATTTGGCAAAGGGATCAGATTTTTCAGTGATGGTTCTTTTATTAGATGAGTTTCAACAGAAGCACATGACAATAGACAGCAGTCTCCATCTGTCATGTTGAGACTGAAAGCGATACAAAGACTGAGAGCGCTGCTCCCTCGGAGTCTGACCTCTGTCATAAAACAGCTCATATTGTAAAGGACAGTGTCTCATTCAGGCGCGCAGGCCTTTTATCAGCCCAGCACACTGACTTATACACCAGATGCCTGTTACGGGAGTATTTGGGGGGTCCGGTTACTACTGTTAAGATGTGGACACAAACTCTTCCAAATAAATAAAAAATAAGTATTTTCCTTTAACATATATGTATATGCAACATCATTTCAGTTGGGCCGACTCTATATTTTCAATTGTCACCAAATAGGTGCTAATAAACAGAAGTCATGAGCTGTGTCCGAAATCACATATCATCTAGTAGGTATTAAGCTTTAAAAAAAAAAAAAAAAAACTTACTCTGTGACCGTAATACAAGTATGCTCTATATAGTATGAAAGTCTGTAGTATGGATGAAGTTTGCATGCACTGCACGCACATGTTGTCACTGTCTGTTGTGTTCACGAATCCTCTCCTGTGGCCTCATGGGATAGTAAAGTGTCGATTAGATGCACACTTCAGAATCTCACCACAAGTATTCGGCCCTTTTCGCCTACTGTGTTATGAATACTGTGAATTCAGACATACTACTCTTTTCATGTACAGTTTATCAGAAGCAGCGATGCTCGCCTAAAAAGGTAACCATAGCAACGGGACATTATTTGGTATTTAAATTTACATTAATTAAAAACTGGACATCCCTTGTCTCATTGTGAATGATTTTTCTTTCCTTTTCTACTGCCGTTGTCATTTTAGCCTACTGGAAATCATTAACCAGTGGTTAAACAGCTATTTATGCATACTAGCTGACTTCACTCCGCTTTTCACAACAATTATCAATTCCCAATGGACAACATTCCTTTTGTTTTTTGTTTTTCTTAGAATATGCAGTTTCAGTCTGAAATATGCCATAACGTGGATTTTAAATCGTAAACAAATGACAATTCATGTTCACTTCCAGATTCGTGGGACTGATTGTGTCCCAAAAATCACAAAAATAACTACTTTTAAAAATATGGACTTGCTTGAAAGTCATTATATTAGTCAAACACTGTTTGCAACCAATCGAAACCAAAGATAATGATTGACATCCAAATATAGAGCATTCAGAAATTAAAGTATAATATAATAATTAGTTATAAACTATGTAAAGTAGTTGTATGTTTGTGCTTTAGTCATTTTTTTATATATATTTATACTTATCCTTATCCTATGTTCACTTTCAGATTCTTCCCTTTCTTTCCCTAAAGTATGGACTCGGCCAAACGTCATTGAATGAGTCACACACTGTTTGCAACCAGTGTGATTAAGGTAACTAGTTCGCTCCTGTTATAACTGATAAAGAAGATGATAATAACGGAAGCTAGTTAATAATGGAAGCTAATGGAAGCACTCTAGTTTAGTGGCATCACGCCACTCGCTCGCTCTGTTTAATGGTGTGTGTGTTTTTTGTTTCCGGCTCCAGCCCTGCTTTCTCGGTCTGTCCACACCAGGTCCTGATCTCCACTTAGCCCAATTCAAGTCAATTTGTGATTGCAAATATAAATGTAGTGGACGGGTAATATCCAGTGGCCTGAGGAGAAATCCCAGAGCGGTCCCCTTCACTCCTGACCTCCCATCCCAACTGCCCTCTTTTGTTAGTTAAGCCATTCAGCTGCCAATCATCCCGGGGCTTTTTCATTAAACTCACTACAGCAGAGTTCCAGCTATCATAGGAATGTGTCTGCGTGCTTAAAATCAGGCACGTCCACCCCGACGCCAAGAGCTGTGGTTTGTTGTGCTATCATTGCGCGGAGGACCCCAAACCGATACAACAAAGAGGGAGTCTTTTGCGGGAAGTGCTCACCTGACTCCTCGGGCCCCCGGGAGACGTACGGGCACGCAATTAAAAACCACACACACAGACAGACTCACGAACGGAGAACCGGAGAGATCTTCCCCCTCAAGCAGTTGACATTTACCCCAGTTGGATAATTGAGGAATAACATTTGCGTTACAATTTAACATGACCCCTGCCTTCAAAAGCCCTTTCATATTACCTCTCTGAAATGACTGCAGACAGGCACGGACGCGGTGGCGATGGGTTACCGTTGATGATATAAGAAGGAGGGAAACCTTATTATGATTGTGGCAGAGTCAATGTCAAGAGGAGGCAAGTTGCCCTTTTCATTCACGGGCGAACAACTATTAAGAAAAATGTATTAAAAGCTGCGGCGGGTGGGGGGGCAATGCAGCGACCTGAAGCCTGAGCTAAAAGCAAAGGTTAATGGCTTGACTGTTACCTGCGCGAGAGGCTTAACGGCGCGCCGATACACAGGAGAGGAAAGCTCCTCGCGCCGCTTGTTTGTCGGCCGCTGAAATTAAAGGGCTCACACTTATTTGTTGGAGAAATTAGGAGGTTGATCTGTTTATTTCCATCAGAGGAACAAGGTCAAGGCGCTTAATCACCGGCCGCGTGAATGATGTCTGTTTTCCAGACGCTTGGCGTTTCGTTTTTTTTTTTTTTTTTTTTTTTTTTTTTTTTTTCTTTTTTTTTTTTTTTTTTTTTTTTTTTTTTTTCTTTTTTTTTTTAGCTCGCGTTACGTGGCCGGGATGTAAGCAGGTTTCTTTCAGGTGGGGTGTGTGATTGTGTAGCTGCTGAATGCATATACGTTTTCTTTTTCTGTGATATGATCCATTGACTGTAAAAAGTGATGACCTGCAATTGTTACTTAAAGCGAGGGTTTACAGACGAATGCAAGCGGGAGAAGTCTCATATAACGGTCGTCACGATCGCGGATGACAACATGCAAGATCAACACTGTTCATGTACCGCAGAATACGATTCAATTAATGTACATTTAACCAGTTTAATATGGAGAGGCACTAAAATGTAGACCATCGTTTATGTGTTTTTGACCTACACTGTAACTTACATGACGTGAGAACAGTCCGCTATTTAGGTTTGTGCGATAGCATGGACTCATAACCTTAACGTTAGCTAGTTTTAGCCAGAGATAACTTGCAGCAAAAGATGACATTAATTCTGCTTGAGCTGATGAAAATTGTAACTTAATGAGAGTATGAAAACCCCCCCCCCCCAGAAAACAAACATTTTTGGTTTCTCATTGGGCTTGGTGGTGAATGCTTCTGGGATATTTTGCTCTGTTTTGGTTGGATTTAGGAAATGGGATCAAATAAATGACATTGCCTATCCTCTCAGGATACCTGGAATCAGTGTTTCAAGTACCCCAGGCACATCTATTTTCCATTTTCGAAGCATAAACACCATCAAACCGATGCGAGTTTCGGATCTTCCAATGTTTCTCTATGACGCTGAAACCTAAAGATGTCAGAGTTCCACTCCCCGTGCAACTGATACTCGACTGCCATTGGCTCATCTGCCTTCAAGGGGAGGGGCTTACCGATAGGTCAATTCAGGGGAGAAAGTCATGAGTGGTAAGTTGCTTTGGATAAAAGAGTCTGCCAAATGCATAAATGTAGATGTGAATGTTCCCAGGAGAACCTGAATGCACCATCACTGTAATTTTTTTGGTCAAAATACGATGCACACTGTAAAAATGCCTTGTTTCTGAACTTAAAAAAGTTCCTCATGTGGTAATATCTAAATAGCTAGTTTTATTCAAGCCGCAAAATTATTTAATATGACTGAATTACACCAGTGAAGGTCATGCTCATATCAGGTGGACACACTAGCACATTTTGACTTTTTACAGTGTAGTGAGTGTTTTTTTTTAGCAAAGCTAATTCTCTAAATAAATGCCATAAATGTGTTTAATCTTCAAAGGTGACCGTTCTAGTAGTTTCAGCCATCTGAAGTCCTCGCAGCGAAGCTGAAGATGATTCTTCCCTCAGCGCTGATGTGTTATGCACAGAGCCATATTTCATGTGTCTGCCCCTCCACTGCGCGGGAAAACGCCGTCATCTGACTGAGCTCCTCTGATAAATGACTGACGAGCGGCTGCTACACTTTATTAAAAAGTAATAACAATTTTTGTAAGCTCCCTTCATGTTGTAAGGGGCCCATGAATCAAGGGACATTGGCTGTCTGTATCTGATAAATGCATCGTTTACCATCTGAGGAGTTATTTAGGACTGGCTATTAATTTAAATCACATTTATCTCCTCTGAATAGGGCCGAGAGCTGCGATAGGACTGCAAACGACGCCTATAACTGAGGCCTTATTTATTGCTACAGCACGCACAACAAAAGCTCAATATGCTAAACAGCGTCTGCCAATCACTCTAGTCAATCTTGACCCACCAGTTAGACAATCTTTTCCTCATAAAATATACATTCTGCTTCTCTAGTGCCCGCAGCAATGAGGAAGCGTGGAACGGAGAGAGAAAAAGACAGAGCGGGATTTGAAGCGCTGAACTGAACTTCCGAATGTCGTCTGGATGTAAACAATGCACGCGTTCAGATTCTGTCCGTGCAAATTAAAACGCAACACAAAATGAGGAAGCATTGAGTTTCCATGTGCTGCTGAGCATCAGACAGATCTTAAAGAAATAACAAAGCGCCATGGGTTTGACCTTTGACCCATACTCCTAATGCAATATGACTGTCCTCTTGTGCTTTTTATGACAATGCAAATTTAAAATGGTGAAATATGCATTGCTCTGTACTGCAGTGAATGTGGCAACCTACAATTGTTACCCCAAAGCTCTATTTTTTTGTATGATTGATTCAATTGTATAAAACCATGATGTTACCACACTAATTTTTAGGTTGCCTGAAAAAAAGAAAGAAACACTTTGCACTTGCAGTGCACAGATGTAACTCTTGCAAAACATGTTTTGAAATGGCAGTACTCTTATTTTAAAGTAATAGGAAACATTATGATTTGTCATTGCGATTTAATAACTCGTGCAAGTTCGTGATACAATTACATTTTCCAGGCTCTTCTGACATATTCACTTGTTTCCTTCTTAATTCTCAGGAACGAGACTCTGAGGTTCGAGGTGGTCTCTCTCATTTCCCGTCAGAGGCTATGAAAACATCCAGCGAGACTCACGGTGTTTGAGTAAAGCCCCCCTGAAATCAAATTCTGCCTCTAATGAATTGTCGTGTGTGTGGCAGACATCAGAATTCAGTTTTGGCTCTTTATGCGTATGAAAACAGACACCAGTGTCACATGACACATATTTCCTCGCAGGTGTGACCACAGGTGCATCACATTAACATCAACATCATCCGCTAACCACAAACACACAACACTTCAGCTTCAACACTACAGCTATTGTTCTAACACGTCAAAAGTTTCTTTACAATCTTCAGATTTTTCTTTAAAATTAATGACACTTGATGCAATGACATTCAGGCATTTCTAAGTGTTGCTTAAGTGTTCAAATAAATTTTGGGGAGCCACTGTGTATAATCATAGCCATATATACAATATATCTATACAGTGTATATTATACTGAGATGTTTTTTCACACATGCATGCTATCCAAAGCATATTTTCTAATGTTCCATGCATAAACCCAGCTAAACAGGACACAGGCAAGATTCTCTTAAAGTTATGAACAAAAGTTCTTCCAGTAACATTAATAGAACGTTCCTTAAAAGTCTTTCATAATGTTCTCAAAACGTTAGCACAAAAACATCGTACACTGTTTTCTGAAATGTCATGTAAAGTTTTTTTTATTTTTTTATGTTACATTCTCATCACATTAAATGTTGCATTAAATTACGTTCAGAGAAGATTTGAAAGTAACATTTTTAAACCAGTGTTACTTTGACTGTGATACTACTCTAGTTTGTTTTTGTTTTGTTTTATCAATGTTTTGGTCAGTTTTTTTTTTTACGTTTACTGTTTTCATTTTAAGTGTAGTTAAAGTTTTAGTAATTTTGTTCGAGTTTTTGGTGTAATGTTTCTTGTATTTTTTGATAAATGTTTATTCAGTTTATTTGTAGTTAGTGTGTCATCAAGTTCAACTAATAAAATGAGAAATGCTGAGAAAAAGTGTCTATATTATATAATATATATATTGTTTTCAGTAATGAGTTTTAATTGTAGTTTTAGTTAACTATAATAACCCCATTCTTACAGCATATTTTTGTTATCTGGGTAGTTTCACTCTTTTGAAAACAACTGCATGAGAAGAGAGTTTAGTAACCTTCAAGCCACGTTTAATAAGGACAGTCATAAGCAGGGCCAGATGCAGGAGTCTGGAGGATTTGTTTGTGACTGTGATGAGCTCACGTTTGTGAATGACCTCTGACCTCCAGCAGCCAACAGCAGTTTCACATCTAGCATTGATCCTGGGCTTAGAGAAAATGAAAGTGCGAGCGTGTGAGATGCATTCAGATCGAACACCTCACGCGCTACGTCATGTTTGCGTAACCCCGCTCTGGACTCAGTGATTGAAACACAACAGAATTAGGTTACAGATATCTGGCAGGACTCTGTGTGTACAGTAAAACCCCAGACGCTCCTCGGGTTAGCACATATTTTCTTTTAATTAGTTTTTCATTCGCTTCCTTACGTCCTGAATCAATACGGATAAGTGTGTCTTGTGAAGCTGCTAAACGTCTGTTATGACGTGCCTCCCACATCGAGCGATAATAATTGATCAGACGGTGAGAATAAAGCTGTGTGACCTGATTGAACCTCACACATGTTCACCGACACACTGATATATGTGGCTCGTGACTCAGCTCAATATAACCACAATATATTTGATTTACCTTTGAACGAGTGTGAGAAAGACTGAGACAGACACAGACTCAGTGCCTCAGACCTCACATGAGTAGGACGTGACTTGTTAGTCTTTATTGTGTGGATTTTGTGGAGCCTTTGTGTTGCTTTGAAGCTAAATGTTGACATAAGTCTGTGTGCTGGTGCTTTAAACTGTAATGTATTTCTGTGATGCGCAGCTGTATTTCCAGCATCATTACTACTGCAGTCTTCAGTGTCACATGATCTCAGAAATCAGTATAATATGCTGATCAATGCTCAAGAAACATTTCTGATTATCAAAGTTGAAAACAGTTGTGCTACTTAATATTTTTGTGGAAACTGTGATGCATTTATTTTTAGGGTTCTTTGATTTATAGAAAGTTCAAATGAATAGCATTTATTTGAAATATAAATATTTTGGAACATTATAAATGTCTTTTACTGTCACTTTTGATCAATTTAATGCATCTTTGATTAATACAAGTATTAATTTCTTTAAAATTATTCTTAGCCACAAACTATTGTGTGGTAGTGTACCTTCAACTCACGATGAATCTGAAAAAAAAAAAAAAACAATACAAAACTGATGAAAATAAGTTTAAGTAATATAACAAAAAGTGACTTCACATCTGTTATAACTAAATGAGAATGATGGCTATGATGCATGCACTGTCCTGTGCTGTTCTTCAGTAGAGATCATGTGTGGGATCTCTCAGTTCTGCAGTCTAGAGCACGAAACAGACACTAGATGGCTGCAGATAATGGAGTTGAGCACTAATGAATCGCTATCCCATGATTCCCTTCGGCACGTCTGCAGGAGAGAGACAGTCCCCTTGTTTGAGGTGCTTTGTGCGTACAGATAGTCATTTACAGAGCACGATACTAAATGATTTTAGACACAGTGTGTGTAATTCCTAATGCTGAGACGTTTTTAAGCAGTTTTCTATCCCATTGATTCTTAAAGTGAGTTCACTCATGAATGGAAATCATTCATTCTTATGTCGTATTACTTCTTCTGTCAAACACATATTTACAAGGAGAGTTTTTCTGTATTTTTTTCTAAAATAATGCTATGAAACGTTACTTTTGTATGTTCTGTGAAAGTCCAATACGTCCATCTTTCTTTCTTGGTTTTACAAACATTAGGAGAACATTCCATTTTGCAAACATTATCGAAACATTATTAAAAACCATATAACGTTGATTGAACGTTACTAGAAGAACGTTTGTTCATAACTTTGAGAGATTATTCCCTATCGCTGCTACTAAAAACGTGGCTCATACAACTTACAGTATGCTTTATATTCCAAGTCTTCTGAAATCATACGATGCATTGTGTGAAGAACACTGAAAAAAAATAAGAAGTACAATGTACTTAATTTTTCTTTTGAAAGTTTTTGCACACATATATTTTAAGTACAATTTAAGTAAGGAATTAAGTAGAATCTACTTAACTAAGTTATGTAACATTAGCAAAGCAGATTAATTTAACGTGGCCAATTAGAGCTTACTGAGAAATATCTACTTAATTATTTTAAGTTTACTCTGCAGTACTCAAGTATATTTCACTCAGTCATGATTTGTAAACTTTTCTCAAACAATGTAGCATTGAAAAAAAAAACATGCTATTAAAGCGTGTAAGCAAGATGGCTTGCTATGCTTTTGTTTACTCAATATAGTTATTAATCGATGGAAAAAAACAAACACAGAGACCTCGATACTTGGTACACAATACATAATGATGGTAACAATCAGTGGAAAGTGTTTGAGTATGAATGAACTCCAGATGTCACAAAACAGCAAGTTACAAAACCTAACAACAAAAACAACCATAAAACAGTGTAAATAGAGCTAGAAAACAGTGAAAAAATTTAACATTATTAATTATTCATGCCTCAGTGCATGATGGGAACAACGGGATCATAACTTTGATATTTACTTAAATAATCCTTGTAAACATAACAAACAATTCCAAGTAAAATATAAGTTCAATCTTTAATTTCTACAAGCTTGAATTGAGTACTAATATAGAATTTACTTTTTTTTTTTTTTATTCTTACCTGAACTAAATTATTTAACGTAGAAATTACATTATTTTTTTTCAGTAGTATTTACTTCACCACAAAATCATTTTTATCATTGAACAAAAAAAAAAATACAAAAATCAGGTCTCAAATGCCATAAAGTATGGTTTAAATATGCACATATTGAAATCTGACAACATGGTCTCAAATGATGTTTGACATCAATATACAACCTGGGAAGCGGCATTTCAACGTTTCAGTATATTGTCCCGAGCACAAAACCAGTCTTAAGTCGTTTGGGTATATTTGTAGCAATAGCCAACAGTATATTGTATGGGTCAAAATTATTGATTTCCTTTTATGCCAAAAATCATTAGGATATTAAGTAAAGATCATGTTCCATAAAGGTATTTTGTAAATTTTCTACTGTAAATATATTAAAACTTAATGTTTGATTAGTAATATGCATTGCTAAGAACTTCATTTGAACAACTTTAAAGATGATTTTCTCAATATTTAGATTTTTTTGCACCCTCAGATTCCAGATTTTCAAATAGTTGTATCTCATCCAAATATTGTCCGATCCTAACAAACCATACATCAATGGAAAGCTTATTTATTCAGCTTTCAGATGATGCATACATCTCAATTTACAAAAATTGACCCTTATGACTGACGGTTTTGTGGTCCAGGGTCACATGTGTGAACATACAGTAAATGAGCTTAAAAGAAAATTACCAGTGAATAACTTTCAGTCCTTATGAATTTCCTCACAAAAATAAATAAGTAAATACATGTAGCACACACATTGTGCGGACCACATGTGATTTCTGTATCGTAGCAGTGTAACAGTGTAAATGTTCTGCTAAAGTTTTTCAGGAAGAAACACATGATATTGTGGCACTGGATTGTTTTTAGTTATTTAGCTATAACTCAGATGGAAGAAACAGCTTGAAGGAGAAGCCGAGGAAAGAGATTTCCTAGGCCTCGCTGATTTATTTGAGGTTGTGGTAAAACTATATTGGTGGAGAAAATGGGGATATTCATCTCTTTCCTTTGCGGGAGATTACGCTATTTCACAATCAATAGAGCAGTCCGAATGCATTTTTATTGGGCGCATTACACCGCAAATGAATTGTAGAGCTGGGCAAAGCCAATTGGATGTGTGATGGAATATGTGCGAGCCGTGCTTTGACAATGCGTTACATTTCCAGAACATGTAGATTAATGGCGTTCAACACATGCCACATCTCTGGTATTTATTAGAGTCCATTACAGCAGACTCGCGGCCCGCGCCGATGCATCAAGAGCAATTGATTATCTTTAAACCGAGAGGAGCCTAATCTCTCCACAGGAAGTGCACAGAGCGCTTTAAATATGTTCCACTTGGCTCTGTGATATTTTTCACCTTAAAATGCAATTGCTGGCTTTATTTATGGCGCTGATGGCTGCAGAGGTCTTTATCTGGCTGCATTTAGACAGTTTTATTAAGACTCCTCCAGGATTTGGGTGGATTTGTCTGCTGCTAGATCACAGCATTAGCATCTTTGAGAGATTACATTCAAGCACAGCAGCAGTAAATACATGTTTATCTGGTAAAGCCTTCATTTATTCGCTCTGATTCCTGCGTAGCTCTCTGTGTGAGAGAAGAAGCTCTCTGTGCAGAAGATTCCCTCTGTTCTGAGTCTGCTCTCTGTTGGCAGATGAACTACATTCAGTGTCACAATGTTATTGTGCAATGGCGCACAGATCAGTTGCTTTGTTGGACGTAGACCCACAAAAAACTTTATGTTTTTAATCTGTTTGCAATATGTATATTTGTTCAAACACTTGTTAACACATTGATTTTTAGCACAATGATTAATGGAGTCTCTTAAATGCTCACCAAGACTGCATTTATTTGATTACAGATACACTGTAAAGAATTATGATTATGAATTTGCAAAGAAAAAAAAGATTATAGTTTTTCAGTATTTATACTTCAAAATCCCACATTTAATTCAGTATTACTTCCTTTTTTTTGTTTTTTGTTGTTGCAATTATTTGGGAAATGTGCTATCAAGTACTGAGTGAACATTGCTTGATTGATAGCTTTTTTTCTCCAGTTTCATTCATTCATTCATTCATGTTTTTATTTGTTGTATTATTTTTATTTGAACTGTATTAATGATACATCATCATAACATCCATCACATTATCCATCAGCAATCATCATCATCATTATTATTATTATGTTTAAAAGCTAATTTGGTAAAACTTGGTTTGTTAGACATTAGACCCCCCCCCCAAAAAAATAAAACAATAAAAATAAAAAATAAATAAATAAACAAATTTTAAAAATCAAATTTTTTGCAAAACATTGAAAATATTTATATTCATTAATTTACAACACTTTTGTAAAGCAAAAACATCACAGATTTACTGTAAAAATGGTTTTTCAAAGTTGTAAATAAAATGGATTATTGGAGTAAGCTTTAAAAAAATATATAATAGTAATAAATACTATTTCAGACGTTCTACTTAAAAGTTTAATGTTTAATTCAATGTTAAGCAAAATTATTTATTTATTTCTTTATTGTGAAATTTACTAGCTAATTCGCAAATATTTGAGGTTGGTAAGATTAATTAATTAATTTTTGAAAAAGGTCTCTTCTGCTCGCCAAGGCTACACTATTTTGATCAGAAATACAGTAAAAACAATAATATTGAGACATATTATTTCAATTTGAAATAACTGTTTTCTCTGTGAATCTCTGTTAAACTGTAATGTATTTCTGTGATGCGCAGCTGTATTTTCAGCATCATTACTCCAGTCTTCAGTGTCACATGATCTTCAGAAATCAGTATAATATGCTGATCTGCTGCTCGAGAAACATTTGAAAACAGTCGTGGTATTGTTTTCACAAAATTGTTAATATTTAGGTTTGTTCAAGCGTTGAAAGAAAAAGCTAGAAAAAAATGGAAATGATTTTCTGTGGTAAATGTCATTATACAGTTGAACTCGTATTGAAGCTGAAACTCGCTTTTACAGCATGCCTGTTCCCCGGATGTGTGTTTAATCACGTCACAGATGTGTGTATTTCACACGCGCTGCACCTGAAGCCCCTCAACCGTTTCTCTATTGCAGCGGAGGCTCATGGGAATGCTAGCATGTCAGCGCCTATGGGATTAGCCAGCCGTGTCGTCTCTCCAGCCCCAACCTGCTATACTTATCTCCTATCTGCAATACAAATGAAGCACAAACTTAATTCAATTTGATGTGATATACTTGCATTTTAAATGCAACTTTCTTCCCCGAGTGCACTGGGCGTCTGATGAGCAGCGAGAAAGAGAGAGAGAGCAGGCCTGCTGTGCTGCAGCAGATACGGCTGTCCCCTGGAGTCAGATCTGTATTCTCTCTCTCCCGCAGCACTAAACAGGATTTGGCATGGAGTTGTGCTCCTGCACACACTGAGGAAGAGCATCTGATCTACAGGAGCAAACGCTTCATTTAGACGTTCAGCTCAACAGTCTGGCTTTGTTTGTCTCTCTGTCGTCTGCTGTGGAGATGTCACTATCAGGTTCACACGTCTATTCTGATACCAAAATACTTCTCTGGAGAAAAATTGGTAAAAGCAAAGGATCTCCAGTGGTTCTTGGCTGCTTGGTAGAGAAGCCGTTACAGATCTTTTTCTTTCCTTTTTCGTTTTAGTATCAAAGCTGTTTTATTGTAACGGTATATTCATATGGTTTTCTAAAGAACTGTAGGAACATGAAAAGGATCTCCAATGATATCAGACTGTAAAATCGTTTCATTTGTAAGACCGCAGAAGTGCAGCTGTACACTAAAGCCCAAAGTGTAGTTTTTAGCATTGAGCAAATGTGTAGAGTTGAATGCACAGGCTTGTATTTCACTTTATTCAGTTCAAGTTCAGTAATGCTTTACTTAAAGCCTCTGTGTATAATGCATTACAAAAGTATTTTTTTCTGCACTAATTATGCAGCTTATAATGCACTGTATGATCTCGTGAATAATTGTAACCACAGTTATTATACATATCACATGCATTTATGTATTCACTGTTGCACCTTTAGAAAGTATGATGCATTGAAGCACATGGCAACCAGTTTCAGTTGTAACAAGCAATCTGAAAATATTAAAACGCATTTATTTATGGTTATGGTTACAATTATTTATGAAAATATATAATGCTTTACAGTGTACTTTAGGAATACCTTTATAATGCATCATATATAAAGGTTTCAAGTGTTACCAAAAGTTTTCTCCAGTATCTGTGCTATTTCTCTGCAGAAGTTACACTGTAAACAAATAATGCATGAATGAAAGAATGAATGAATGAATGAAGATCGGGTATTATTGCCAGAACTTTACTGTACAAATACATAAGTAATATTTTAGGTTTTACCGATTCAACGTAAGTAAATAAAAAAAACCCTCATATTTATATATGATATGCTTTCATTGTCCTCATTTGTAAGTCGCTGGATAAAAGCATCTGCTAAATGACTAAATGTAATGTAAATGTAAATAGTTATTTAACTGATAAAATGTTATCAATGTAAATGTTACCAATCTGCTGAAAGACTAAAATCAGTTTTGTACCTTTATAAACTTGTATTCGTTTATTCATTTATTTTAAGCTTTTTTATTTTACTTATTCATTTATTTATGGTTTTGCAGTGTAGGGGCAATGCAACAGTTTTTGTGTTTGTTTAATCTAGAGTTGTGTGAATCTCTCACAAGCGTTCATCAACGCTGTTGTTCTGGTCTTCTGTAGTTTGTTGTTGTCCCGTCTCTGTTTGACTATGAAACAACAAGCAGTCGCCGCCTCGTGGATCACCTAATTGCATGCGTGAAAACTCGGGCTGCGTGTTGTGCTGATGATGATGAAATGTACATCTTGCACACTGTGCACGTAAAAATCCAGGTGCGTCGTGGGCTTAATAGTAACTTGTGTATCTTGTTCTGTACATCGATGACTTGCTCTTAATTTGAAAAGTTCCCGAGCTGAAGGTTGTGTACCTGTGTAGATTCCTGTAATTAGCACTTTGACATGCATTGTGTTTGATGTTAGAAAGATGCAAATATCCCCATCCTGGAACGAGCGGCAGACAAAGGCTCAGTGTTTGGCCTATTATTTCCGACAGCGAGGGCAGAGATGTTTGTCCTGTGGGATGCGTACCAGTGTTTCCAAATCTGATCTGGGTAACAGAAAACAATGAGAAGAGTGCTGCTCCAATACGCCGTGCTTTCTTAACTCTGTAAATATTCATGTTTTCTTTCTTTTATTTTGTTAATTGACATGCAGGGCTCATTATTTCTGGTTTGAATTCATTTGTGGCGAATGATCTCGGAAAGACATGATGCTCTGTGATTGTAATGATGCTCTCAGATCACTAATAGCTGCTTCTGTGAGTCTAAGAAAAACTGCAAACCAAACCAAGATAAGCTTCAAAGAAAACATCCCATTCTGCTTTTCCAGCGCAGCTTTAATATCCGAATAACAGAAGACTGAAGACTCGTGTGCATGATGTGGTCTTTCCGTGAACGCTGCTTTGCATTGGAGAAGTTCCTCACAGGCTTCATACAGTTCCTTGGGTTTTGGAGTGTTTTCAAGCAGCGGCTCCTGGAGCAGAGCGTTTATCTGTGGTGCAGAGTCAGGGCTCCTCCAGGGGTCGCCTTAGGAAACAATTCCCTTCAGTTCGCTGGCCGCAGGGCGTTTAGGGCCACCGCGCAATAGAAAAGGCAAAAAACGCTCTTTTATTGATACACTTCTGCTGTTCTTCAGCATAGACAAAGATAGACAAATGAACATTTTAATGGGACAGTTCACCCAAAAATGAATGTTTTATCTCACCCTCATGTCAGTTCTTTCTTATGTGGAACACGAAAGAAGATAGTCTGAGAAATGCATCAGTGTTCGGTTTAAAAATAACTTATTTTATTTCAGCTTTTTAACATTTCTTATTTTTATTTAGCTTAACTTGATGCTAACTAAATGAAAGCAAAATACTAAAACTTTAACCAAAATTAAAGGCAACCACGAACAGTGCAAAGAAATTTCCAATATTAGCAAATGATTGTATCTCAATGATAAGAAAATAACATGACCGCTTTCTTCTAATTTCTATTTTATGTGTTTCCGTGAAGAATCAATTCATACAGGTTTGAAACAACATGAGGGAGTGAATGATGACAGAACGATCATTTTGGGGTGAACTTTCACTTTATGATGTCTTTAATAGCCTTCGGGAGTGTCATACACTCTTAAAAATAAAGGTGCTTCACGTGCATAGAAACCTTTTTTGTCAAAATGTCCATAAATATTTTTAACATCTGAATAACCTTTCTGTTTCACAAAAGTTTCTTTGTGGCGAAAGAAGGTTTTTCGGATTATAAAAAGGTAAGAAAGAGGTGGTTCTTTAAGAACCTTTGACTGAATGGTTATTTGTGGGCCCAAAAATGGTTCTTCTATGGCATCGCTTTTAGAACCTTTTGAAGCACCTTTATTTTTAAGAGTGTAGGTTTAGACGTGACTTCCGCATTTAAAATATCAAAACTATTTCATCCCATCTCTATGGTTCACTCTCCGCGGAATATGCTTTTTGTTAATTAATAATGGTTTAATACAATGTGTACAATAAGGTGAAGTTCAATGAATCAGCCCTTAATTAATTAGCTACATGATTTTAAAGCTCTTTTTCCTGCTGTGAATGGATTCTGCAGTGCTTTAGGACGTCGGTTATAGCAGCTTCAGCTTCGTCAGGCATCATTATTTTCAAATTGGGCTTGTCGGCTCACAGGTTTGAAAAAAGAAAGCCATTAAAATCCCCCATCCAGTAAGAACGATCACATCCATCTCGTGGACATGGAGTGAGATTTTAATCCACGAGATCCAACCGAAATTACTGTTCAGATGATCATCTCAGAGCAAAATTGCACGATATCACAAACCACTGATTACAATCTCGTTTTAGAGCACTGGGCAACTTTTCAAAAAACATTTATTTATGCACACAGACTGTTTCATTCACTGTGAAATGTTTAATCTCAGTGTCTCATAAATCTCATTCTGTGATGTTTCCTCGTGAGAGTGTGTTGGGAAACTGTAAATGCAACTAGAAAAACAAGCAAAACTCGATTTGCTGCATTCTCCCCAGACAGAACATGTAAAGTTTCTCGAAGCTGACTGTGTGAGCAGGACTGCAGGTGAAGCGGCTCAGCATTCGGGCCAGAGCTCATGCAGACGGCAGCAGGATCAGCTTGTGTTTGCATGTGTTTGCAAGGGAAAACAGGCACAATACGAGCTCCCTGAGCCACTAGGCTCCTGTCACCTCTGGATTTCATTGTCAGCATCCAGCGAGAGGGAATCTTGGCTTGGCCTCTCATGTAATGCTCCCTGGACAAGCAACTGGGCATGTGATCCATTAAATCCCAAAACACTGCTGGACTTGATCTGGACTCGCCTTTCTGCAGTGTTTCTCAGTGTGCTGGGCAGATTCACTCTAGCATACAGTAGTTGTATATCGTCTGTATTAAAGATGTGGAATTTATGCACCATTAGTGACTGAATAGAAATGTAAAAACAATGAATTTCTTGAACGCATAGTCCCGTACCAAACTAAAACTGGCTGTGCAACGGATCAATGTTTAAAGTGCCACTTTTCAGCAGAATAAGCGTACATAACTGATAGTTGTTTCTGCATATTAAACTGGATTAGGAGAAATCATTTTAAACTATTTAGATGAAAAACAAAAAGTAAACTTAAAAAAAAAAACCTTTAATTAAAAAGAAAGAAATGTTGCTATAGCAACTAACTGAAATAAAACACGTTGAAGAAAAAGCACAAAACAAAAGTTAATAAAAAATTTATCAGAATTAAAATGAAAACTGAAAACATAAAAAGAAAAAGAAAAGCTAAAAAATGTGCTGAAAATATGCTCACCCTCAGCTCAAGATCAGGATCAGGATTTTGTTCGTCTTCTCATTTTTTGGAGAAATTTAGCATTACATCACTTGCTCACCAATGAATCACCTGCAGTGAATGGGTGCCGTCAGAATGAGAGTCCAAACAGCTGATAAAAACATCACATGACTGAATGTTGAATGTCACCAGACCACTTTTTCACTGGAGGAAGTGTTATTATGGACTCGTATTTAAGTTAAAAAGGTCTTAATGCTGGATTTGTTTCAGCTTTTGTCTTCTCCAGATGTTAACTGATGGACTGGAGTGCTGTGGATTACTTGTGGATTATTGTGATGTTTTTAGAGTGTGTGTGTGTGTGAGAGAGTGTGTTGTGTTGTGTGTGTGTGTGTGTGTGGTGTGTGTGTGTGTGTGTTTTTTTGTGTTTGTGTGTGTGTGTGTGTGAGCGTGTGCGTGTGTGTGAGAGAGTGTGTGTGTGTGTGTGTGAGCGTGTGTGTGTGTGTGTGTGTGTTTTTTTTGTGTGTGTGTTTGTGTGTTTTTGTGACAAATGAGGACATAAATTTGTATAATGACAAAGGTATGATATGTATTACAAGGAGAAGGTGACTTTTCAGGACATTACCCCATGTCCCCACTTTTAAAAACGCTTATAAATCACACAGAATGAATGTATTGAAAATCTGAAATAGCACAAAGTCTCCTGTGTAGGGGTAGTTTTAGGTGTAGGGTTGGTGTAGGGCAATATAAAATACGTTTTGTACAGTATAAAAAACATTACGCCTATGGGATTTCCCCACTTTTCACAAAAACAAACCTGTGTGTGTGTGTGTGTGTGAGAGCGAGAGAGAGAGAGAGTGTGTGGTTCTGTGCGTGTTGTGTGTGTGTGTGTGTTTTGTGTGTGAGTGAGTGAGTGAGTGTGTGTGTGTGTGTGTGTGTGTGTGTTGTGTATATGTTGTGTGTGGTGTGTGTGTGGCGCAGTCAGGCTATGACTCCCCCCTCTGAGCCCCTGGGATGATGACTGAGGCTCACTGTCTGGAACGGAGTGAGTCCCAGGCGTGTGTGTACACTACAACCGCAAAATTGATTTGGACAGCTGCTCGACAGAGCCACATGTGTCCCAGGTGAACTTCAGAGAGGCCGATGTCAATCCAAACTCACACAGGGACAGAAATCTACTAACAGATACAGTACACTTCAGTTCAGCACACGCTGCGGCCGCCGAGAGAAGACGCACGACTGCGTTATATTTCTGTGCCCTTGTTAACTTCTGATGAATGTCTTACATATATTCTAGACACAATGACAGTATATTTTATGTATTTGAACTCTGAAATTTACCATTGATACAGCAATAGTTCAGCCAACAATGTAAACTCATGATTTACTCACCCTCATGCAGTTTCAAATACTTGTGAAAATGAAGTGTACTTAACTATAATGAATATGCATTTGTACTGTACTTGCAGATCATATAATATTATTGAATTAAAAGATCACTTAGGTGTACTGCAAGAGAGACACTTTCATGACTTGATTTCTAAACACTTTTAAAAAGTGCACTTTGTAATAATGTCAAATTCAACATGTGAAGCACTTGATTATAATTTTAACTACAGTGTGTTATTTATTATTTCATTTAAAGTTAATATATTTTAAATGTACTAATTTGCAGCTTCATTTCAAATGTGCATTGATTATAAATATATTTAAATACATCACACACAAGCTTCAATGGAAATGTCATTAAAGTTATATATATTTTAGTTTCAGCAGTGACACTTTATCCATATCTGCAAAACGGTGTTCCACAGACGAACACAAGTATCAGTACGCGAGTTTAAAACAACATGAGGACGAGCAAGTACTGCGAGAATGATTGACTTTGATGAATGATCACTGAAGTTAGAAGGCAAACAAAAAAATAAATAAATATGTGGTACTATAATGTATATGAATTGTTTGGACAGATGGTGAGAGTCTGTCCGTTTTCTGTCTGCTTGTCTGGTGTCAGTGCGAGGTGAGACTGGCTGCTAGTGAGCTTACTCAGGAAAGGTGACATAATTTGGGCTTTTCAGCGTGTGATATGCAAGCAGAGCTGAGGAGCAGTCTGTCGCCCACAGCCAGCGTTGGGTTCCACACGGTCTCATGTTTACAGAGCCATCGGATCGGATCGGGAAAGCAGACATATTCGTTACAAACAACTGCGCCTGTTTTTAACACCCGCTCAGAGATAACAGGCCAGGTGAGGAAGCCATACACTTGTCTGCCTAATTATAACATTTAGAAGGACAAAAGAGGATTGCGCGCTCAGGTGGAGGCCATGAACCCAGACGCTTTTATAATAGCGCATTAAAAATAATGAGAAAATAATACAACTGATGAAATCTAACCACTATAATGAATCAAACCTGCACCCGCTCTGCATAATACAAAATTTTACTATAAAAATCTGATGTTTTGGGCCTTCATAAATTGGCTGTGCATTCACATTATGTTCAAATCAGTGCTGTTTCATAAGTGCCAGCATAATAACTGTGCTGTTATCTGAATAACTCAGTGATGCAGAAGAGCAGCGACGATTGCATTCAAACATGAACGTCTGTATTTTTGCATATCTCAGTGTGTTCGGCCGGATCCTCAGATGCTCATCTGTGTCCTTAATCAAGTTGACAGCTTTAGCCCTCTCATGAAGAGATAACGTTTGTTCTAGACGTAAGCTGAGCGTGCGGATGAGGAGGGAGTTTGCGGCGTGCGCTCAACTCCTTGTAATCACTGCTGTCTGGGTTTAAGCGTGCTTCAGGATCTATTGACTCCATCTTCAGTCAATAAATTATGCCCAGGTCGGGCCGACTGCAGAGATGAGCACTGAATGTGTACGTGACAGATTTCACCTGCATCTGTGCCACATCAAACTTTTTTATAAACTTGTTTTCTTTCAGTTGGCACAGGTTTTGCATTTATTTTTGGAACCCCCGCCCCATAAAGAAACTTTAAAAGGGCTGTCGTTTTCGAGTACTTACCAGAATACATTTCAACACAGCACAGAGTTTACACACGCTGTACACTGCAAAAAATAAAGAAATAAATAACAATAAAATATTAAAATAGCATTTTTGTCTTGATTGCCACGAAATATATATATATATATAACAATTCTTAAATCAAGAGTGTTTTTACTTGATAATACCCATGGGATGAAATATTAAGCCTTGTTTTCTGAAAAAAAAAGAAAAATAGAACGGATGAAAGAAAAAAAGAGAAAGAAAATAATCAACTCAATTAATTTTGATAGTCTCAGAAAACAAGACTTTCTATCTTAGACTTCTTATCGTATATTATTCTTCTTCTTAATAAGAATGTTTAGATATTTTTTATGGTAAATAAGACAAAAATATGTATGTAAGAAAACATCGGTAACACTTTCTATGAAGCCCGTATTTTTAATATATTATAAGGGTATTCTTAAGGCATTATAATTAATGCATAATGCATTATAAAAAAGTATATGTTGTTTCATCTCAATAAATAATCATAACAACAATTATAATACATTATAAAACGTATTTGTGGTTATACATTTATGAGCATGATTATGTATAACACACAATAAACACCATGCTAAATCAACTTAATTTATAATGTATTATACAGTAAGTCTCATATCTTGACATTATTTATTACAGATCTGTACAGTATCTTACTGATATTACACTAAATATAGTTTAATCATATTACACATTCATCTGATCTGATATCTGACCTTACGGCTGTTTAAGAAAAAAAAAATTTATATTATGGTTGTTGTTATTATTTGAAGTGGTCTTTGTCCGCATTTTTTAGGCATTAGGCATTCATTATAATGCCTTACGAATACTCTTATAATGTGTTATAAAAATGGGCTTCATAGAAAGTGTAACCAGCATATTTTTATTTATTTTATTGTTTTATTTTACTGCAGTGTAAGAAATGCAGGATGAGCTCGTTTTAATGAAGTAAACAGCAGTCTCTTTACATTTAAGGACAGAGGCGTATGCTAATTACGTTATAGTTCCTGTAAACTGGCATTTGTTGATCTGGTTTTGTCATTATAATAGCGTCATGAAAAGGCATGGTTTTTCCCCAGCTACAGTATATGCTAATATTTATGTTGGGCTCAAACTTGTCTGTGTTTGCCCAGCAGTCACTGTGTGTCGATATGCTTGTTCAAACTCACAGCTAACACTGCTTTGTGGACATGATTTTATCATTTGATTTATGTTCTGTATGAGATACTTATGAGCACACGTACAAACCTTGAGGTTAAATAATGAATGCTGCTGTGTATTTAAGTATCGGTCCCACCCGTTTAACTGTCTGTTTGAGGAAATACAAGATTTACTAATATCAGTGTTTGATTTAAAAAAAATAGTGCATGTGTAAAGATACCTCAGCAGCCTTCTAAATAGTGTTTAGTGTAATTATTAGTTTTAAACTAGTTAACTTTGCCATCTGTGAGCTGTTTGTGCTTCAGTCATGAATGATGCATCAGTCGTGTTGAGGAAATGACTTTATTACTCACGAAGCAACACTCTGGCATCACGGAAAAGAGATTTGCATGAGCAAAAAGCACTTATGCACTTGAAAATCGTTTTGTTTATTATACGTTTGTGCTCGGTCACCTCCTGCAATCGTTCCTCTGTTGTCCTTCACTATCTTCGTGCAGTGCTGGCAGTCATGCTCAGTGAACAGCCGGTCCACGATCACTGATTGGATGAACTGTGAGGATTAATGGACATTCATATTTCATTAAATCCATTGCTTGCCGGATAATAATGTATCATTCAGCGATATTGAAACATATGTCAAGCCTATCCTCTTACCCATAATTCAGTTAGACTCACATGTGATGATCAAGTGTTATTTCGGGCCGATATATCATCTGAAGTCTCTGTGCTCCTCCGCTGTGCTGAAGCTTCTGCATCTGTTAAAGCAGCTCATTACCAGATGAGTTAACTCAGGTGAAGGCTCAGGTTACCTGAAACACCTACACTATAAGAGTCCCTCAATGTTCATTAACATGATCAATTCATGAAGGACATGTTAGATCTATGCCTTAAAGAGTCGAAATTACATTCAAATACTTTTTTTTTTAAAAAAGTGTTAAATCACGTCAAAGCAATGGTAGAAACTGTTAAATAGACCAACATGAAAATGCCTTTTACGTAATACTTTGATCTGTGCATTAGTTCAGGATATGCATTTGTAAATTTCACTTAAAGATGTCTGAATGTCTCTGCATTAAATACACAACATAGAAGCATGTGTCACAAATGCTGCAGCATCTTTCCTCTTCATTTCATCCTTCTTGTGTTTGGATCAGCTGGTGTTCTGGTGATATTTAGTGGATGCATGAAGTCAGTTCACTAATGAACTATTAACAAACACGATACTAACTGTTTTCATCGTCAACATCTCTCTCTATTGGTTTAGCATTCCAAACCCAAGAATGTTTTGTCTGTCCAAAAAAATAAAGACACAAGTATATAATATTATTATATTATTATATTAATATATATAAATACATATTTCAGTTAGGTGCCAAAGCAGAATTACTAATTTTCATTTCTTTAACTTGATGTAAAATAAGTAAAACTAAACAGCATAAATTATAATAATAAAAACAACAACAACAAAAAAACATCAAACTTACTACAACTTTAAGTAAAATAAAAATGGAAAATAAATAAAAACGAATTATATCAATAAAAAACATGAATACAAATAAATAAAAACTGTAAGATGTTTTGTTGTTTCTTTTATTTCTTTGGTACAATATCAGATCAGGTGACATTTTTCTTTTAATCTAATGCAATGACATTTATTCATCCAAGTACAGTTCTGTGTAACTCACAAAATATTATTCTGTGTCCCAGTGAGAAGCGGTTAGGCTCTCGTATGACCGCTGCTCAATATTCACCGCTGCCTGTGGCACTTCTCGTGGAGGGCGGATGAGATCCCCCGCTGAAGAGCTGGGTTTTGGGACAATGGGCTCAGGCCTGTGACAGCCAGTCAGTCTGCTGTCAGCTTGTGTTCAGTCTGTCACACTACACTCACCTCCTGCTGTTTCAGTAATCAATACAGGCCTGAAATCAGCAGCGCTCTCCACCTCCCACACTAGCTGTTTTGTCCTGCTATCAATAATGGATTTCGTTCCCCCTTTCTAGTCCACACTCCGCCGACTCCACGCGGTCGCTTTTGCCAAACACACACTCGCTCACACAACATCGGGTCTAACATTTCTATTGCATTTGCTAATCATTAATCAATAATTCAGGGCGGCTCTCGGGTGGTGAAGAGTCTGTGCTTCCTGGAACATATGGCAGAAGGGCAGGAGACTCGGGTTTCAGACTCGTCTTATCACAAAACACAAGATGCTTCAAGTTGTGTTTCTTGCGTTTGTCTCTGACGTTTCTTCAAGTGCTGACTTTTGTTCCTCAGCTTGTTAGTGTTAGTGACCGCATGACTCCAGTGGCCAAAACAGCCAGCCGTAATTTGTAGCGTTAGTCGACGTGATGCTTATCACACGAGGCGCTTTTCATTTCCCACTCATATTTTGCCAGTCGTTCTTTTCTACACTCTTAAAAATAAAGGTTGCAACAGAGGGTTTTCACAGTGAGGCCATAGCAGAACCAATGAGGGTTCCCTCAAGAACCTTTCATTCACTTTTTAAAAGAACCATTATTCCTTAGTACACTCTGACTGATGCTTGTTCATTCATTCATTCATTCATATTCATTCATTCATTCATTCATCCATCCATCCATCCATCCATCCATCCATTCATTCATTCATTCATTCATTCATTCATTCATTCATTCATCCATTCATTCATTCATTCATTCGTCCATCCATTCATTCATCCATTTATTAATTCATTCATTCATCCATCCATCCATCCATCCTCCATCCATCCATCCATCCATCCATCCATCCATTCATTCCATTATAGTTTTTAATTCATTCATTCAAATTCCTTCATCCATTCATTCATCCATTCTCATTCATGATATTTCATTCGTCCATCCATCCATTCATTCATTCATTCATTCATTCATTCATTCATCCATCCATTCATTCATTCATTCATTCATCCATCCATCCATCCATTCATTCATCCATCCATCCATCCATTCATCCATCCATCCATCCATCCATTCATTCATTCATTCATCCATCAATCCATCCATTCATTCTTTCATTCCTTTGTCCATCCATCCATCCATTCATTCATTCATCATGTTTCAGTCATCATCATTCATATCATTCTTCACCATCATTATTCATTATCCATCCATCCATTAATTCATCCATTCATCCAATCATTAATTAATTCATTCATTCATTCATCCATCCATTCATCCATCCATCCATTCATCCATTCATTTTGTGACTACACTTTTAAAATAAAGGCTCCAAAAGGTTTTGTTTTGTTTTGAGTGAAGATGCATTTTTTCTTTCCCCTTTCAGTGAGCAGTTCTTAAAAAAAAAAGAAATCCCCAAAGAACCTTTTATTGAGCAGTTCTTACAAAAATGGATGAATCCAGCACACTGTTATAGCTTTCAATTATTTTAATGAAGTGTTTTGGGCCATGTGACCTTCATCCAGCATTGTTTTCCTTCATTGTCTTTTGAAAGCAATGCCGAATGAAGGTTGCATGACCGAAATGTTGCATTCAAATATGAGTTGGATTCATCTATTTTTATTAGACTGTTTGCTTTTCTTCATTCAGATGCACCTGCTCAAATGATTTATAAGCAGTTGCAGTAATGTTTTAATTATATTTCATGAACAGTACTTAAAAGACCATTATATTGTTCTTAATGTAAAGAACATTTTAATAATCTAAAGAGCCTTTTCCACTATAAAGAATGGAAAGGTTAAAGGTTATTCGTGGAACCATCAGTGCCTTTACTTTACAGAGTTTATGTTTATGTGGTGAATCACTAAATGTTTTATTTTTATGCCATCGCTCATTTCCACAATCCTCCAGCGTCTCATTTTTCATCCTAATGTATTTGGGTAAGGTGGCAGAACTCATTCGGGGGGTCTGGTGGAGCGGAGCATCTCGTGCACTTGTGGCGCGTCCCGTCTGCGGTCTGGAGGTGAGGATGACCAGCGCAGAGCCGGGGGTTTTGGCAGGGAAAGCTTTACATATGGACGCCTCTGTGGGCATCTATCCCTGGTGAAGGATGGCAGCTCTCTCACTCACCCGTGACCCGCTGGGCCGCTGATAAATCGAGGATGGCACCGTAACACTCACACTACCAGCCCCCGCTCTCGCTCCCAGGGCAAGCCTTTGTTGTCCAAAAAAACAGATGCACACTATTTCACTAACAGCTGATGAGAAAAGACTTCCCACTCTTTCTGACTGGTGAATTTCTGTGGTGTTTCCCTGACCATACGGATTTTTACAGAAACCATTTGTTTCGCAGGTATCGATCATCTAAAATAATACATTTTAACTATTGTTAGACATGCACAAATGTCTCTAATAAAACCATTGTTTGGTTGTGAGTCAGCTCAAGGAACTGTAAAGGAGACTAAACCTGAAAATGTATATTTCCATTTAGGGCTGGAAGTTACAATGTAAACAATCCCTAATATGTGCATGCTTGCCTAAAAACAAAAACTTATGAGACTCATAATCATCGCTTTACACTTATGCTACTGGTCAAAAGGTAAGATTTGTTAAAGTCTCTTCTGCTCACCAAGGCTGCATTTATTTAATCAAAAATACAGTAAAAACTCTAATATTGTGAAATATTTTTACAATTTAAAATATATGTTTTCTGTGTGAATCTCTGTTAAACTGTAATGTATTTCTGTGATGCGCAGCTGTATTTTCAGCATCGTTACTGCAGTCTTCAGTGTAACATGATCTTCAGAAATCAGTATAATATGCAGATTTGCTGCTCAAAAAAACATTTCTGATTATCATCAATGTTGAAAACAGTCGTGCTGCACAATATTTTTTGTGGAAAGTGTGATGCATTTTATTTTTCAGGATTCACAGATGAACAGAAAGTTCAAAAGAACAGCATTTATTTGAAATAGAAATTGTAACATTGTAACATTAAGCAAAATTATATCTTTTGTGACATTTTAAATGTCTTTACTGTCAGTTTTGATCAATGTAACGCTTTCTTGCTGTATAAAAGTAATATTTTCTTTCAAGTAGCATGCGCATTTATTTTAAATGCCATCATAATTACAGTCAGTGTCTGTTTAAATGTTGTTAGAGCGATTGATTTCGGACCTCCCAAGTCACGTTTCAGCAGCACTGCTCAAATCAGCCAGAGGGATGGTTGGAAAATCCCAGGTTATTTTATTTCTTTATTTTCCTTTCTTCCGCAGCTTTCGCTGGCTAATTCTAATGAAGGGGGGAAGGGAAAAAAGTGGGCCTCCGATGGCTTAATTTGCGAGGGAGTTAATTGGTTTTGCTGCTTCCTGCTGGAGTGAGTGTGTGTTTGGGCGTCTCTGTCGCCCCGTTAGCTCACACTTTAATTAGATCTGGCAGCCCCCTCATAATGATAAATGCTGCAGAGATGAATGGAAATGCAAATGCTGTTGAAGTAGCCCCCGCCATCATTAACACTGTCCTGCTGTCAAATCTATCACTGTCATGTGCGGGAGGGAAGGGGTGTCCCGCCGCAGCGCGCTGGGGTACGCAGAGTTAATAGTCAGAGAGGAGGATGGAGGAGAGATCGCAGCTCAAACACTCCACGGAGGCTTTCCCTCAGACTCCCAGACTCTCTAAAATCCACTGCATTACATCTGTGCAGCTCTGGCAGTATGTCTACCCCTCACAAACAGAACCGCAGTTTGCTTCAGTGTTACAGATCCTGACCTTAAGTGTAGCAAATTAAGATTGAAATGATGTTCAGAAGGTGTGTGATGACTGAGCGCTTCATGAGGCTTTTCCTTCATTATCTGATCCAACTCATCCAGTTTACCCTGTAAAGAAACTGATGCATAAGCAAGTTTTAGTTGTGCAACTCATTTCAATCATTTAAGCCTATAAACTCTAGTGTGTCTTTTTTTTATTATTGACATCATATAAATATCAGCATCTGCACCGAATTGCATATTTTTGCTCAGTTTGAGTCTCTGAATAAAACTGAGCTGTTTTTCCTCCATATCCTCACCGTATCAGAGCCATAAAAGCCAGATGGAGCAAATACTAAATTATCAAAAAAACATAAAACACATGTGCAAACTTCTGACTATTATTTCATATGTCAGGCTTTACAGGGTTAAGCAGAAGCCTTTGGATCAATCAGTGTTATTTTAGTATATTTGATAATACCGTTTTTGTTAATATTTTGAATTCGATTTTATATAGATATTTTCTGGTTTTATTTTAATTGAAGTTAAAGTTTTAGTAATGTTGTTGTGTATTTTGTGAATATGTCTATTCAGTTATTATTCATTTTGTTATGTTAGTACATTGTTAAACTAAATTAAAATGCAAAATGTTGCATTGGCAACTATAGCTAAAAAGCTTTTTATGTTTTATTATTTTATTTTATCTTATTTTATTTTATTTTATTATTTTATATTATTTATTTTCTTTATTTTAATCGTAGTTAACTTTAAAAACCCTGGAATGAAGTGCTTTTTAATATCATGAGAAACATAAATGTAGTCTATAATTCAGCCAACTCTGCTCAATGACCGCATGAATAATACAGATATCAAGATATTGTGAGTGAATCAGTCAGCACGGATGTGTATTGGCAGTATCGTGCAAGAGCTGGACGCTCGCTGATATTCGAGTGCGTCCGATAAAAGGCCTCCACTCATGGACGACATGTTTCGCCTCATTGCAGTGACACCTTAGAGCCACACTCATGTGTTCAACATGCAGGACCTGCTTGAGCTCCATGAGGTGGAGTCTTTGATTACACACGCTCTCTCTCTCTCTCTCTCTGTGTCTGTGTGTGTGTGCATAAGTACAGTGGATTGTTTAAGTTGTGGGTGTGCATATGTGTGTGTCTGTTAATGACTTTTATAATGCATACATATGCTGTATTTATACATCCAGTATATGTGCATATATAGACTATGCATGGTTTTGCATGTATGCACGGAGAGACAGGTATTAAATTATAGCTTATGTGCATGTATATGTGTGTGTGTGTGTGTGTGTGTGTGTGTGTGTGTGTGTATGTGTGTGGCGTCTCCTCTCATTGCATGCATTAACTATAACCTTGCCAGTGTTGTCCTACAGGCCACGTTAGGCAGCAGCCACAACAACAAGGGCAACTGTCACACTCGATGGCTCCTCTTCTTTTTTCCCCCGCTAAATTATTTACAGCTCAGTGTCGGACAAAGCTGCCCTGGCTCTACTGTCGCGTAAAAGAAACCGCTGACAGATTCAGAGTGCTCTCTTTTTTACCCTCACAATGCAATTAAACATTTGTCAAAGTCAAAGGGACTTGTTAAACAAACAGTAGTATTGTGAATGATTCTCTCTGTGTGAAATGTGTTTATTGACGGATTGTCGAGAGTCTTGCTTTATTGCAAAGACGCTTGGTTAATATTACAGTGATCATATAGTGAAGTGCATGTTTACATTATGCATACCTCATGACATGCATTCAATAATGCTTTACCTTACAGTTGCTTCACATACAAATAGTTGTGATCACTGTTCGAGAGTTTTAATCCCTGATCAAAACATTTTCTTCAGATAATTGGATAAATTTTGTGTGTGTGTGTGTGTGTGTGTGTGTGTGTGTGTGTGTGTGTGTGTGTGTGTGCAACCTCAGAGGACTTTCCTCATGCCAAGGTGAACACAGGGCCATATGATCCCTCTTACACGTGCTGTGTCCACATCAGCTCGCATGATATTAAACATGACATTAAATGAGTCAAAACTACTCTGCAGTACACTTTATGTCGCTATATATATATATATTCACAGGTCTTTCCTGTTGCCAATAAAAAAATTGTAAAATCCCTTTAACTTACAGAAGTCAGTTCCTTAATCACATCAGTCCAGTGTTATTTTATAATTATTGAGATACTGTTATACTTTTTATTAATAGTTTTAATTAAATTTAGCCTGTGTATTTGTTTTTTTATTTCCCATTTACATTATAAATGTAAAGTATGTTTTTTATTTTATTTAGCTTTTTTACTATTTTTGCATTTAAAAAATAAATTAGTAAAATAATTGTTGTTAATATGTAAGATTTAGTTTGAGTTATGTTAGTATTTTAACTTACAACAAAAATTAAATAAATAAAATTAATAAATAAATAAATGTTGGCAACTAGCTGAATTCAAAATATATAGTCTCTTGTCTTTGAGTAAATAATCAAGTTATAATAAAGAGTTTATTCTTTTAAATTCATACTGTATATGGATGCATATTTACACATTACATGCTTACAGCATTTTGCACTATTGCACATCATTTGATAAATACCTTTATTTTCTGCAGTCAGCAGAGGGCTCTGGGTTCAGCCGGCCACGCAACATAATGAGAATGCTTAATACAGCCTCACCTGCTGCGACGCTGAAACCGTAGCCTTGTTGTAAATGTTTCTAAGCGCTGAGGAACATGTAGCTATGATGATTTCGCTCACTGCTGGTAAGTGCTTCCCTGTACAATTACTGGAGCCAGCTGGTGCCGCCGCGGTTTAATCACAGACGTAAATAAAAGAAAGTGCTGAGCGTCGGGCAGCCGTTTGCTCTGGGAACATTCAAAATAGCATGTTTGTTTTGATTTTAGCGCAGTGTAAATGTTAAGAAATGAACATCTACACCAGCAATCAATAGATAGAGGTTTAATGGCCGACTTTCACATTCAGGCCTATTTGCTACAGATGCCCTTCGCAGCCAGACAATGAGATCATCTAATGAGGAACCTTATTTGTAATCAAATCTGTCATTAACTATTCATTGGATCAAAAGTTCAGCGGCCATTGTTGCTGTGTCAAGTAGAGCTTTAGGGCCTTACGGGATGAAACTAAATTAGAGTGGGGGGGCAGTGCTTATAAATAATTTCCGGCAGGCTGCTCTGTTTACCAGCGCCTGTCCAGGTGGAGGTCACTAGCGACTAGCGCGGAAGCAGCTTAGCATCGCTGGGTAACCCAATCACCGGCCTTGCCCTGGCAGCCCGCTCCAGGCCCATTAGCAATATGCATGCGGCGTTATGCTCTGACTGGGATGATTGTGCGATCGAGTTACTCCCAGGCGTGTGGCGTTAGCATCCGCTTCTGAGTACTGACTCAGACGGAATCATCCTGAAGTGATTGTGAATTATGAATTATGGTGCTTGTATCATTTTCATTGGGCCTCTCGAATAAGGTGCACTTGATTCCCGCGCTTGGGTCATTCTGAGTCAATGCATCATTAGTCAAGGATCATGTGGAGTTTACAAAAGATACAATCTTCCCACTCTTAAATTTAGGCCGAGGTCAAGTGTATGATTTCTGTGGCATTGCAGAGGTTTCTTCAGGTCTCTTTCAATCAGACACATAGTCCTGCCCTAAACTCATAGATCTTGGCTGTGCTCAGAATAGCACACTAACATTATACGCGTGCTGCTTTTACAGTGCATACTGTTTATACCGGGGAGAGCGAGCAGATTTGATGAATGCATATAGAACTCATGTGACACTACGTTTGCCAAAATGCGTCGTACACAACAGGGGTTGTTTGTTGTTAGGATGACAGAAAGGTTTAAAAAGTGACATTTTTATGCTGGTCTGCACTGTTAAACTCTACGTAACTCTATGTATAAAGTAAATATCTCTGGAAGCCTCTGACCAAGAGTCAAAATAAAACAGCAGATTGACTGAATTACATCAATAAGCTCATGTTTTAAAGACTTTAATTCATTAGACATATTTGATAATGACATTTATACTCGTTTATCTTTTTTAAGAGAGCTAACATTATGTGAATAAACGACTTGTTCAATGGCTTGTTAACACAAATCCCACCTGTACAGATCACCTCTGAGGCATTAGTTCAACCTTAACAGGATAAACTGAAATACGATGCGTTTCCACACAGCATATGATCACTGAAGGTAAACACTATTATGCGGCTACGCATTACTTTACCAAGAGCTTTAGACTTACTAGTTACATTCTGCCTCTAGAACAAATGGTGCATCCAAATAAAGAACAGAGTTAGTTGCAAACTAGTTTACAAGCTACTAAGCCTCTAGTGTGGACTTTACATTCCAGTAAATAATAACTTCTGAACGGCTGGTGCAACCCGACCCTGAGCACAGTGCACTGAGGACAGTATCCCACAATGCAATGCACTTACTTCCTGGATTATGAAAGTTCAAGACATGGAATTATTTTACACAGAAGAGTGAAAAAAAAAAATAATAATATTCAATGTATTAGTAGATGGCATTTACTGCAACAATGAGTCCTGAAACCTGGAAAGGTTTTTTTTTTTTTTTTACTTATAGTTCCATCATCCCATAGCTGCTTATGGTTAAATGTCTGAAATAAGTTATGTGGTGATCAAGAACATTACAATATCTACAATATAACAGGTCAAATCAACTCACTTGTCTATAGTTATATACTCACACTCTTTCAAACTATTGTAACTCTAACTCTCCAAATTTTAAATAAGACTGAACGAGTTGGCTGAAGCTTAATCAGAATCAGAATCAGAAATAGCTTTATTGCCAATTATGTTTGCACATACAAGGAATTAGTTATAGTGTCACAATCTTCCAGTTCACGGAGACAACAGCAACACACAGATAATAAAAATAAGATGTGAATAAAATACACATATGTATATATAAATAGACCAAAAAAAATTGAAAAATAAATAAATTGTATGTATAGTTGTGCTTTAGATGATAGAATAGGAATAGAATAGAGTGAGATGCAGGGATGTACTAGGATGTAGGTGGTAACAAATAAATATAAGGTTATTGCACACATCTTTATCGCACAATGTGGGGGACATTTATTCATAAGGTAGATTGCTTGGGGGAAGAAACTGTTCTTGTGCCTGGCTGTCCTGGTATTTGCGGCTCTGTAGCGCCGGCCAGATGGCAAAAGTTCAAAAAGGAGATGGCTTGGATTTGATGGATCCAGAGTGATTTTCTGAGCCATTTTCCTCAATCTGGATGTATACAGTTCTTGAAGGTTGAGCAGGGGAGCACCAATAATCCTCTTGGCAGTCCGAACCGTTCTCTGTAGTCTTCTGATATCTGATTTTTGTAGCTGAACCAAACCAGACAGTAATTGATGTGCACAGAACAGACTCGATGACGGCTGAGTAGAACTGTTTCAGCAGCTCCTGAGGCAGGTTGAACTTCCTCAGCTGGCGTAAAGAAGTACAACCTTTGTTGGGCCTTTTTTACAATGGAGTTGATGTGAGTGTCCCACTTCAGGTCCTGAGAGATGGTGGTTCCCAGGAATCTGAATGACTCCACTGTTTTCTCCACGGTTTTGAGCGTGTTCAGCTCCAGGTTGTTGAGACTGCACCAGACAGCCAGCTCTTTAACCTCCTGTCTGTAAGCAGACTCGTCACCATCCTGTATGAGGCAGATAAGTGTGGTGTCATCTGCAAACTTCAGGAGCTTGACAGAGGGGTCTTTAGAGGTGCAGTCGTTGGTGTAGAGGGAGAAAAGCAGTGGGGAGAGGACGCAACCTTGAGGGACACCAGTGCTGGTGGAGCGGCTGCTTGACATGAATTTCCCCAGTCTCACTAGCTGCTGCCTATCTGTCACAAAGCTGGTGATCCACTGACAGATATAGCTAGGGACAACACTGGAGAGCCAAACACGGAGGCGGTCTTATTGCTGATCTTAATGGTGATGACATTAGAGTCATGTGACAATTCATTTATAGACTACAGTACGTTTAGCTTCTACTTCTGCCGATTGTTTTTAGGCTTCGAATTTCATGAAAGATGTGGAGATTATCATGTTGAGCGAAACGTAAGAATCATAACTTGAATTTATTTCATCCAAATAATCCAAAAGCCAATGGAAAATTCCTATTTGCTTTTTGTCGAGGGAACCAGGGTGATGCAAACTTACGGTTTGGCCTAAAACACGTCATCACTTCAGCAGTATATATTAATATTACATGATATAACGTGTAGTTTCACACTACTTTTAAAATAAACTTTAATTTGGTGGTATTTTGTAATGGATCACCCTCATGTATTTATTTTTTGGACACGTATAAGCAGGCCAGTCAGGGTTGGAGGGTGACTGTGTTTGTGATGAGGTGGAAGAGCTGAAGGAAGTGTTTCCGGTGTGAATATTTAATGAAGGTTTGCTGTAGTGTGTCCTGAGGACATATGGCCTGCAGCAGAACAGCGTCCCATCCGCTCCGACAGCGGCTGCACTCACACTCACAGTAATGGCTTCTGTCAGGATGCAGCAGGTAAATTCGTAGTAACGGGAACAAATGTTAAAGGCATGTTGACAACTTTCCAATGTCAAATCGTGCTACTAGGAACCTGTGCAAGTTTGCAGCCATTCCGAAAGGTTTTTCTCCTGTCATGTGGGGGCAGAAAAAAGTAAATATTATTATTTTTTTTTTTCGTCTTTTATTCGAATGAAGAAGCACCCCATGTTTTACTTTTTTCGCGGTACTTTCTTTGTAGTATGAGGCTTTTGGAGATAGTTTTTTTTTGGACAGTGTAAATTGATATTCCTTTTCCATTTGATTGTTTCTAGGTTTAATAAATGTGGCAAAAGCACATTAGAAAAATTAGTAATTTATACATTTATTCTGAGTCAGGTGAGCTTTATTTGCCAAAAGGAACACACAAGGAATTGTTGAGGTTTCCAAGAGCTTGTAGTTTGGCTTTGTATATATATTATATATATATATATAATATATATATATATATATTATAATATATATATATAATATATATTATATATACAAATATATACATAAAATACTATTAATTTAAATAGCAGGAATAATTAAATTAAATTACATTTTTAAATTAAATTAAATTAATTGATTAAAAAATAAATTAATAATAAACAAACAAAGAATCACAACTGTTCTTTTTAATTTTATTTTTTATTTCCCAGGTCAGTTATTTTCTCATCCCAATTTTTCTGAAGAGGCACTGGCTCTCTTGGCTTGGATAAAATGCTATCATTTCTGTTTCTGTTGTTTTTGTCACTTTTTCTGTCTTTGGGTTCCTTATCTTTGATATCCTGCTGTCACATACTTCTCAAATATATTGACAAAAGATGCTTTTCTCTGTTCGCTCAGGCTGTGTGGTCAGACACCTCCTGTGCTGCTGAGCTCAGTGTCAAACATTCACCTGCAATATTGCAGTACGAGCCGTAATTGCTTTAGATATCTTGGCTAATGCTAATTCGATGCTGAAATTTCCCAGCAGTGAAGGCCAGAGTTATTGCATCAGAACTGATGACCGTCCTAACATGTTCCTATAGAGTCTCCAGCCGATCCGAGACCTCCAACCCCAGCGCCGTATACAGACCGCCGAGTGTTTAGCCCTCAGGACACGGAAACACAGCTCAGCATGTTTGCTGGAAATCCAATTATTTGTCCAAAGCTTTGAATTCAAAAGTGGACTCGAAGTCCTAAAGCAATTACGACTCGCTTGGAGTCGCCTGAGAAGGTGTAAAGTTCAGCAGCTAGAGCTGTATTGTTTTTACTCGTTTTTATTCACACTGAACAATTAAATTCTGCCTTTCCTTCTCCTTAGCATTAAGCCTTTAGCACTTAAAGCTGAAGATGAGGCGGTCAAGAGCGGCTGTTTTCAGCGTCCATTAGCAACGGGTCAGAGTTTGACTTCAGCACTTAAAGACAGCATGAAGTAGGTGTTGCAACCGTCGTTCTTCAGTAAAACATCTTCACAAATAAGAAAAAATATAGGGTGGACTTGTTTTTTTCCATCTAATGTTGATTGGATCATTTGCTATTTGTTTATTTGTACCTCATTTTTATTTCTATCTCAAAGTAAATGCAGGTGAAAGTGAAAATAAAGCTGAAACTCAAGCATGAATTGCTGAGATGCCTTGGAGGATGAATGAGAGCTGTAGGGTAAAATCAATGGAGTCAGCTGTGCATGCTCCTGTAATGTGTGTGTGTTAAATTATAATGCTCTTATTTTGGAGGCTTCTCCTTGAAGACATCTTGAAGCCCTCGGCGCTGCTCCTCAGTCCTACCGTAGTTCTCTCCTTCTGTCACATTTCATCTCTCTCTCTTTGTAACTTTTCGGGAAGGAATGGATAACGTTTGAGGTCTTTGTCGTGCTTGCTTCTTGATTTCTGAAGAGGTTTGGCAGAGAGAAACCAGGACCCTCCACTTGTCAAAAACAATAGTGCTTAATTGCACTGAATGTGGACTTCGAATCATAAAAGTATGTTTTGAAAACACTGTGCTTGCAGATCATATAATATTAATGAAATAAAAGGTCACTTAAGTGCACTTAAAGAGATACGCTTTCAGAACTGTTTCTTAAAAGTGCACTTTGTAATAATGTCAAATCAAAAGTTTTACTGTAAAGTACATTGTAAATCATTGTTTTAATAACCTTTTTGTGGTGCTTTAAAGAAGTACACTTATTGTGATGTGTTGACTAACATACTAAAGCACATGTAAAGTACTTGATTATACTAATAACTGCAGTGTGTTATTCAGTTATGTCATTAAAGTATATTTTAGTTTGCCATAAATGCATATCAATAACATTCAGCAATAACACTTTAACCATATGTCATACACAATAGAAGTAATTATGAAATTGCATATAAAGATGTACTTAAGAGAATCAAAAACACTCTAAAGTTCATTTAATTGCATTCAAATTAAATATAAACTATAATGCATTTAGTCATAAATAACATAAGGGTTCAAAACATCATATTCAGTTAATTCTATTGTTTTAAAGTGCATTATTTTCATAATAAGTGCTCCTTCTACGAGTATGCTACAGTGTACTTCTTTTTCACAAGGTCTCTGCACTGTGTTTCTACATTTTAAGATTGTCAGATGTCTATATCTAGATATTTATCATTATCAGCTCCATGTTGCTTTTGTTGTAAAGCATCAGCAGTGTTTGTGGCTGATTAATGCAATCAGAAGTGCTCTGTAACTCACCTGAACCTCTGTGTGTCGTGTTGCTCAAGTCAAGCATGCAATTGACATTTTGAGTATCAGTGAGGCACATAAACAACATCTGAAAGGTAAACACTGATCTTAGATTGGTGCAAATCTAAACTTTAACTTGGGTTTGTTCTTTCTTATTGTGATCATATGTAATTAGACTAGGCCAACAAGGTTCGAGTGAAACTGTTGAAGTGACGAGCAGTCGTGAGCCCTGAGGCCTCTATTTGCATATCCGTTAAAGCTGATGGAAACCCTGAAGTTCCTCTGAAAGTCACTGGAATATCATGCAATCCGTCAGCGTGACACGCCAGACCGCGTCAGAATGGAATGAGCTCGTCTACCTCTTTAACCTTGCTTTCATGTCACAAGACGTGTGATTCTTCAGCCAGCCACACAAAAACAATCAGATCAAAACTCGCTGTAAATTAGTATTGTACACGTGTACATGTACATGTATGAAATGGCAGTGCTATGTTAGCCACACTGATAAAAGAGATTCAATTATTCACATCAAACGCATATTAATGCTTCAGCATCAAACAGTCCTTTATTTTCAATAATTCATGAGAATGTTCTGCATCCGATTCCAAGCATTCGTATGCAAAGGTACTTCACATCTAATTAAATCATCAGGGTCAGGCCGAATTCATGAGCTCCAGACTTCAGCTAGAGCATTCTGGGAAATGAAGTGTACTTGTGCAATTAACAAAATTATTTATTATTAATATATCTTTATAGCCGATAAATAACACTACTGGTCAAGTGGGGGTTCTACCGTTTTTTTTTTTTTACATATTTAGGTAATTTTGTTGTTTTTAGGCTATCTCGTTTTTATCAATTAGCTATTTCAGTTTAATTAGTTTTGGACACCCCCAGTTAACTAAATGAACTGAGAATGTGGTTTTGCAATTAGTAGAAAATAAAGATTATTCTTATTTATTTATTATTTTTAAGTAACTATAAAACCTTGGTACAAACAGTTATATTTGTCAATATTCACTCTACAGTTTAACACAGCTGTCTCATATGGAATAGCTGTAAACTGGAATGTTTTCTGTGATGCGCCCAGCTGTATTTTCAGAATCATCGCTCCCGTACTCTCAGGGTCACACTGCCCTTCACGAACACTCGTATCTTGGCTGATGATTAGAACATTTCTGATAGTATCAGTGTTGAAATTGTTGAATATTTTGTGGAAACCATGATACATTTTATTTTTTCAGGATTCTTTGATGAAAACAAAAGTTCAAAAGAACAGCATTTAATTGGAATAGATTATTATTATTTTTCTTTTGTAATTATTTTTACTGTCACTTTTGATCAATAATGGGTCTTGGAAATACATTATTGTCTTTGGAAATAAATCTACTCACACCACAATCTTGAACAATATTCAGACAGACTCTGTGGCAGGCCACTGATATCTCCTTTGATGCACACTGGGATATTTAAAAACAAAACGTCCATGGAAGTATTATCCAACACTATTAAGTTATATCCGACGCCGCATCTTATTAACTACTTCCTTACATGTCTAATTACAGCTAGACATCTGTTTGTTCTAAATCAAATTCCGACCGAACATGTTTTGTACCTTCGTATTCTTCTATTCTGGGCTTCAGTGCTTAATGAAGCACAACTGTGTGAACCAAATGACCCCAAACACATTTTTAATTTTCCCCACACTGATTAATATACATTTTTTGGGCGTGCAGGGGTCTCATGAATGTATTATTGTTACATAAGGCAGTGCTGGATGTGGAAGTTTGCCGGCGCAGGTCAAAGCAAAGGCAGCGGCTGCAGCTCTGATCTCTCCGCCGCTGAGCTCCTAAACAGCAGAGAGACGCTGACCGCTGTGCAAATCATAAACCTCTCAGTTTGATGATCAACTGAGCAGTAAATTAATTAATCATCATTTTATGCCTCATCAAGCACTCGGGCGAGTCACGCCACAGGGGCCCGGCCCAATTAGCCAATGAAGGAGCCAATTGTTTTATTTAGCTAGGTGAGCGCCGGGTGGATGGGGGAGGCTGCGGTTTAACAAGCTAATAAATAACTCATCCGTCTGTGTCAGCGGAGGAATGCTGGCGCACCTGTAAAGGTGGAGGTGGATGGGCTCGGCGGGACGGGACGCAAACCCCCCGCTCTGCTCGCTGCATCCACAGATGATGTGCTTCTCCAGCAGTATCGGCAGTGACCTCCCTCCCATCAACGAGGGACTTTTCAGACACAGTTCCTCTTTCTCTGGATCTGCTATGCAAATGGCCCAGATTAGTTCCTCCAGCCAAGGTTATCTGAGAGAGAGAGAGAGGCAGGCGATGAGAGGACATTACAAAGACTGAGAGTGACTAGTTCACTAGGAATCCACTGTGATGACGCCAAACCTAGTTTCACCTTGCAGCCCTCGGACTGCGTCATCAATTCTTGTTGTGACATCATGTGATTTATAAATTTCTTATGATCACATTCACAGCCCAGCAATTTTATATTTTTCAACTGGTTTCAACAAACTCACCAATTCATCATGTGAATTAGTCCAGTGACACACATTCAGAACAGAATGCCTCGTTTTTTTTAAATTTCGCAGTTTATATTTATTTTTTCAGTGTTGAGCATTTGAGATGATCAGAGGCTAGTCTTTTGGATTCCCGCCTCTCGCGTGCACAGTGTAGTTCTAACTTTGTCCCCCGCCCACCCTGCCCTGTCGCTGGTACCGCGTTCCTCTTTGGGGCCTCTTTTGATAGCATACTGACCACTGCAGATATTGGAAACAACCACAAGAGCTGCATTCGATCCCATCCTGTGTTAGCCATAACAATGTGACTCTTGTCAAGCTCACTCAAATCCTTACGCTCAGCCATTTTTCCTGCTTCTAACAGATCAACTTTGAGGACAAAATGTTCACTGCTGTTATATATCCCACACACAGCGATAACAAGTGTAATGTAAACTTCACTGTCGAGGGGGTCATACTCTAATGCCTGATCGGTGTATACGACACCATCAAACGTTGGATTTAAGTCTCTTCTGTTTCTGTGTTGTGACTTCTCTTTCCCCCCTCTCTCCCCCCCCCCCCCTTGTTTTTTTTTTTTCCCCCCCCCCACCTCTCCCTTTTTTTCCCTGTTACACTGTTGCTGTATTTCTGCTGCGGCGCAGCGGTATTTTCCGCATCATGCCCAGGGTCCGTGTCACATGATTCAGAAATCAGTATACTATGCTGACTTGCTGCTCGAGGAAATTCTGATTATGATCCATGTTGACCCTAGTTGGCAGCACCCTCTTTCTCTGGCCACGTGATGCATTGCTTTTTAAGGATTCACAGCTGCTAGAAAGTCGAAGCACAGCCGTATTTGAACTCACCCTTCTTTAGTGCAATTTACCGTCTTTACAGCCTTTTGTCCCCTAATGTGTTCATAATTTACTAGAGTAAAATTGTTTTTACCAAAAGATGCCCCCCTGCCTCCCTTGCCCACAAGGTGCTTTTTCTCAGTTCTTCTGTTCAACTCTGGTCTTTTTGCCAGTTTCTTTATGTTTGATAGTTATGCCGACCGAAGCCGGTGGTCCCGTTTTTAACGTGTGTACCACCTGCCTAGCGTTTCTTGTTGGCGCTTCCCATCTTGCAATACCCTCTACTGGACTGTTGGAAGCGTGCTGTCCAACGACCAGACTCAGCGCCCTGTGGAGCCCCTTCAACTCAGAATGCTTGTGCTCTGTAACCCCCCCCACTCACCTCCTACCATTTCTGTCTCTATTATCTCTTACCATAGATAGCAGTAATGAAACTGAACACTTCTGTGGGGTCTACCGCGGCCAATCGGAGCCCACCCGCGCGAATGGCCGCCCTCTCAACTGCAAGCCGAACGCTGTGGGAATAACACTATAACGCGCCCCCGCGTGCCGCTTGGGTGCATTCTGAAATGAAGAGAAGAATGTGGCACACGGGGCGTCTTCATCTCTGCGTGCTGTAGGCGGCGTGGAGCTCAAACCTTAAGCTGGCCCACAGCTTTCCAGCCTTAATTGTCACTACACTTCTGTGTTCCCGCAGACAAGGCTTGTGTGCCCGCAGAGGCACTGGAGCACTGTCACAGGCGGTGATGGTCCGAGATGGTATGCCCGCCGGAGGGGTTTTGGCTGTTTGCTTCCCAAAGGGCTGAGCCCGGCCGTGGACCCCACTTGGAAAGCATGCTGCGGAGCGCCCCCCCCAAACAACACGCGGAGGTCCACCCCTCCCCCCCCCCCCCCCCCCCTTGTGGCGTTTTGGCGTGTGTGCCTCAGTAACTGGTCTTCGCGTGGCTGATGTGTGTCCCCCGTTTGCGCTGGCGCGATCCCGCCCTCCGTTGCCCTGCCGCCCGGTTTTTGCCCGGTTGCCTCGGCCGTTCTGTGGCCCGGGGCGATGCGGCGCGCCTGTGCCCCCGTCCCCCTCGGGTGTCCTTCCTTGTCCAGGTATTCCTACATGTTCTGTTAGGTTAATCTGCTGTGTTTTGTTACGGTTGTTGTGTCAATGCGCTCTTCTGTTCTCTCGCATTACCTGTAAAGCCCTCCGGTCCTCCCACCACTCCTTCCACCTTGCAATGCTCTGCTCCCTAGCCCTCTGCACCTCGCAACGTAATGGGCCCCTCCGGCTTGCATCACCGGCACCGATGGTTCCATGTCATGATGCCCCACCCGTGCCCTTGAGCCGACTACCTGATTCCGACTACTGCGCCGCTTTGCAATCCACACATACTGCCCATGGAGCAAGCCACCCAATCCGACCTCCAAGCGGCAACCGCTTTTTTTGCTTGTTGGTGTTTGTTAACCACTCACACCCTATTGAAAAATTCTCTTTCTAGCCCCCCGCCGCATCCCTTGTGTCTTACTCGTTTAACCACGTCTTTGCCGCCTTCCATCTTTCTACCCTTGAACGCCGACCGACTGCCTCATGTCCCGCCTGTTGTATGTCTGTCTAGTTATGGTAAGCACAACTCATCTGTAAGGTTAGCCCCCGTTCTCCTCGTGAAATTATCTCCATTATTGACATTATTTCTTGCTTATGTACTGCTTCTTTCTTTCCATTGATTCTTCCAAATTTGTTACCATTGACATGGCACTTATTTGTTTATTGTAGGTAGGTGCCTACAGTTGAGTAGATATTTCTCTTAGTTTTTGATTTGTTATCTTTCTGTTTTTTGTAAGGGCTCCTAGTTTGATGATGGACATGTTTCTATTATTCCAAACGAACTAGAGTCTTCGTCTGCATATCCCCTATATAATAGCATATGAGACCATCCATCACGGTAATTGTTCATTTACACTTTCCAGTCGGTGAGATGAGCTGAATCATACATGCAGTGGGCGTTGCTATCTCCCTTGGCAGGTACTTTCACCCTTGCAGCTACACTAGGACTTTCTTTAGCATGCCCTGACAGTTGACCCGCTATTGCCCTACAGACAGCAGCCATTTGAAGGGTCACAGTGCAGAGTGGTCCCTTCACACATCAATCACTGCTTCTCTCCCTCTGCTGTGTGTCACAGAGATCCACGTGTCCCCGCAGGAGCACAATAAAACCTCCATCACAGCTTCTGCTGCTTCACAGAGTAGAGGATGATTTTATAACGTCTCTGTATACAGTTCCAACACACGCTCTAAGCAGCTGACCAATCAGCATAGACTGGGGCCAGCTGACCAATCAGCATAGACTGGGGCCAGCTGACCAATCAGAGCAGACTGGGCTTTTCGGAAGGCGTGTTTTAAGTGCACATTCAATACAATTAAGCATACCTCTTGTTTACAAGGGCAAATATCTGATATGTTAGTTATATCAATAAAATCATTTGAGCATCAGCTCAGCCTTCATCCTCTGAACCAAACTGTTTTCGTCAGCTCAGCCCGGGCTAAACATCATAGTAGAAATGTTATGTGTTTTGACAGAGATATTCACAGTCATACAGAGATGTTCTTGATTGACGCGTGTTCGAGCCGTGAAGAAAAGCCTGTCTGACAGCTGACTAATTGCGTGTTTCTCCTTTCCAGCAGTTAAACTCACACGTCTCTCTTTCAGCGGCTTCCCTCTGACTGACAGTCGGACGAGACGTTGCATCCCTTTAATGTTTAGGTTATTGCCTTGAGAATTTCTGCAATGCCATCTGCCATATCTCTTCATCAAATATCCTACAGGAGCTTGCAGATGGGAGGTTATCAAACCAGGAGTATGAGGCAGTGTTAGACACAGTCAAACTATCCTAATACCCTGAGTAGCGATTTGTCAAAATGAATTGTGGTCAAGAATGCTATTAATAATTTGCTCCTGTGTGTAAGCCGTTCGTATTCTCTCTCTCTCTCTCTCTCTCACTCTCTCTCTGAAATCCCCAGCAGGCACATCACAGAAGCCTGATAAATCACAGCCCAGGTGCTGCTCTAATTTGTCAAATTCTCTCACTGCAGTCGGTATTAACCTCTCTGTCATTGATTCGATCCCACCAGCCGACTTGGATGCTTTCACTTGTGTGCTTACTCATATTGCAGAGAGTATAGTTGTGTTTTGACATTGCTAAATGAGCAGCCGTGGGTGATTAAAGATTTCTTTTGAAGGCGCGAGTCACGAGAGCGTTTGTGAGAAGTGGCATTCGGGGCGGTTTTGCGGATTGTGTTTAACCACGGGTCATTTTTGATGGAAAGAATCTGTATTGATTGAGGTATTCTTTGTCATTTGATCGTTGGGAGCCGAGGGCCTTCCCTCTGCTGCGTTTACGTGCATCAGTAAATCAAAATATATTTCCTCATAGAAACCAGAAAAGCGAGTTGTTAAAGCTGACATAACAGGCCTGATAGTTTACAAGGGAGCGTTTTATTGTGAATAAATCTATGTGAGAGATGTATATAGGTAAACCCAGAGTGATTGAATTGCATGGGGTAGGTGGTCCATCTTACGCCAAAGAATGCAGACGTGCCGTAACTTGTTGTTAAACCGCGGTACGTATTGCTGATTAACGTGAATGACTGACTGTTTGTCAATCTACTAATGAAGTCCACACTTAAAGCATGTGGCAGAAATGCTTCCTGAGCCCTGATTGTTCTGCAGTTTGATTTCTAACATCGTGTTTTCATTCACTTCAGTCTTTACTTGAGCATTGTATTCAACATTAAATGTTCACTACATAAAAGAGACCCACTTCCTCTTTCATATCACACTCAAAAACGCAATGTACATCCATTTATTTAGTTCCATGCAACTGTTACTGTAATTCAGTTCTGACATACTTTGATGATTAAAATGTGCTCGTGAGGTCAAATCACATTTATTTTTATATCGCTTTTCACAATGCACATCCTTTCCAAGCAGCTTTATAGAAAGTCATACTTGTAATATCTATAATGCATTATTGCATAAGTTCAAGGTCAAGTTCAAGTTTTGTTAAAACTTTAAAAGATAAATCATGACTTTAAATGAAAAGAAGTTGTCAAAAGATTGCAAACAATTAGAAATGTTCTGATCTTTATAAAAAATGTTTGACAAAACCTAAATGTATTTTATATAGTGGGGTGTGTGTTGTGGGTTGCTGTTTGTGTGTGTGTGTGTGTGTGTGTGTGTGTGTGTGTGAATGACACCGATAGTGAAACACGTTGTTCATATTATTGTATCGTTCTATCAAATTTTCCACCATACAACATTCTGTTCATTTTAATCGCGTTACATTTCTCATCCAATCAAACCAATATCAAACTACAGTTTTTTTTACAATCGCTATGACATTTTTTTTCAATTAATTCTGTTTGTTGTCCTATTTACCCTATGACAATTTGGGGAACTCGTAATGTGAATCCAAACATTCCTCTTTATACATCATATTTCCATTGGCAGAAAACGGTTTGTATTATGTCTTGGAGCAAAAATATTCAGCACATGTAAACTAATATTTTCCCCCAATTTTCCACATAACTTGTGTGGCATTATAGTTCTTTTATAATAATTTCAATATATGTTCTGTTTAATACCATCCCTAGGTATGTACCCAATAACACTGCAATATGTTTCAAAATTGAAAATACTTATTCCCAACTATTCAGTTGGTGGTTTAGTATACTATATGTTTTCTTCCAACAGGAACATTTAGTCAATCATAGCACAATGTCATAAAAAGACTAACATCAGGTGGAATTACAGAAACTGCATTATTTTATGTGTCAGATCTGCCCTTATATTACTATATTGTATTGAGCATAAATTGTGTTTTGCAGCTTTTTTGAAGCCTCTCTACATTTTTGTTTCATTGGGTTTTGTAAATGCATGCATTTTGTTTCTTTTGCCACAAGAATTCGATACGAAAAATGAATGACCCATCTCAGAGTAGCTTTATAGAATGTACGGTTTATGAAAAAAGAAGACAGAGACAGAATGACTGAAGTAAAGGCTTTTTATTTGCAACAGGACATTACTGCAAGATAACACAAATATGCAATACAGTTGCCATTTATTATATGAAAGTACAAAACATACAAACAGAGAAAGCCACAGATGAATACAAATAAATAAATAAAAAATATTCTAATCTGCCCGGTCTTCTGCATTTGGCCACATGTTCTCATCACACCTGATATCTTCTTCTCTGGCAAGGTAAGTTTTGGTATGCCTTATCCACGCCTGGCAGTGTTCAGCTGTGATGTCTTGGCATGCAGCATCCATTGCATCCAGGAGGGACATCTGGTCAAAAACCTTTCATCTCCAGGTTGAGAAAAACTCCTCAGTGAGGTTGAGGAAAGTGGAGTAAGGGGCAAGGAAAATGGACATCATTCTCCAATGGGTGTCAAACTAGTCTGTGACTGCACGGGAATGGTGGAATGCCACATCATTTCATGTGATCACATATACTGACAAGTGGTTTCCCACCCGTCCCCTTTCTACCTCTGGCACCAGTCTTTTCGTGCAGGTCTTCTAAAGTCTCACATTTATGCAGGAGTGCACTTTTCCACACAAGATCAGCCCAGAGAGGTTCTCTTGTACTGTATATCATATGGTCATGCGACTGAAAGAACCTCAACACCTGAGTGTGTTTCCTAGATGGGAATCAGCTGTAATTTATATATTTGCATAACTTCAATCAGCTGTTTCTCATTAGCTATGGAATAAAATAAAATACAGGGGACATATTTGTGCTTCAATTCACAATGTGAACAGCTGTTCACTTTGACTTTAGCCTATAAGTTAGGTTTAGAACATGATGTTATCTGTTCTGACATACAATGTGAAAGCATTTGAAAATTTGCCAGTAAAATTACATTGTTTTGGTCTTGGTTGAGCTTGTGCGTAAACAAAGTTTAAGAATTTTAAATTTGTGTTAACTGCATGCATTTTGTGTCAAAGCAACAAGAAATGTGTTGATTGTATAGCCTACACAGACGGATGTTGTGCTAACTGTGTTTAGAGTTTAGGAAAATTGTTAAACGTATTGAAAAAATTGTCATAGCGATCGAAAAAACTTTGAGTTGAGTGTCAGCTGATTATTGAGTCTGTTTTTTACCCATTAAATGCTGTTCAGTATTTTGAAGGGAAGTTGGAATGAACACTGTAGTTTGGTATTGATGAGTTTTGCTAATGAGACTGTGATGAGATTGTTAGATAATTTCAGTGAGAAAAGGATTGAATAAGCCAACAACACTAATATGTGACCCTGGACCACAAAACCAGTCATAAGGGTCAATTTGAGATGTATGCACCTCTTAAATAATCTTTCCGTTGATGTATGGTTTGTTATGATAGGATAATATTTGGTCGAGATACAACTATTTGAAAATCTGGAATCTGAGGGTGCGAAAAAAAAAATTTTAAATATTGAGAAAATCACCTTTACAGTTGTCCACATGAAGTTCTTAGTAATGCATATTACTAATAAAAAATTAACTTTTGTTATATTTACAGTAGGGAATTTACAAAATATATTTATGGAACATTATCTTTACTTAATATCATAATGATTTTGGCATAAAAGAAAAATGTATAATTTTGACCCATACAATGTATTGTTGGCTATTGCTACAAATATCCCCCAGCGACTTACTGCTTTTGTGCTGCAGGGACACACATGTCAATGTTGTTTTTTATTTTATTTTTTTTTTATTTTATTTCCTAATTTTTTTGACTTGCTTTCTGCCTCCATGTCTCTTTTTCACACATTTTTGCACAAAAGTACGCACGCACGAATTGCGTGTCAAATGTGCAGACAGATGCACAGACTGTTCAGTATCTCCCCAAAACACTCCATCAGTCAAAAGCTGCTTTCCGTAGTTCCATATCAAAGGCTTGCCCATGCTTTCAGAGAAGAGCCGGTGGAGGCAGAATAAGGGTTTGGTAAGTGCCATCGAGATGCTTAATGCATGCCTGCAGACAGTCTTTGGTTAGTTCAGCGGCACGTTATCAGTGGAAGCCGGTAGATCCCCCTCCCCAAACACTAATTCCCAGCCTGGGCAGAGAGACCCTCGTCGACGAGCAAATGGATTTACTGCTGCCAGTCGCAGGCCCGAATCTGCATTGCAAAACACACATGACTGCCATTGTCTGCTGCACAAGTGACCAAAACAGTACTTGCAATTGTGCTGTGACATTAAATAATTCCTCTTTTCCCCAAACCAGCCCATACAGAAACATAATGTATTGCCCTATATCACAGTGATAATGTCATATTTGTTACCTATAATGCCATATATAATTTTCACATCTGTAATGTATAGCTCTATACACGTGGTAATATCTATATGACTATTTTTTTTATGGTATTTTATGTAGAAAACAGATACTTATCTATATATATATAATATATATATAATCTATATATATATATATATATATATATATATATAGATATATTATAATATATATATGTGTGTGTGTGTGTGTGGGTGTGTGTGTTGTGTGTGTGTGTGAAAAGTACCATCTGTTTTTATAATATTTTATATACCTCTATAATGTTAGATATTTATTATTATTAATAATAATAATAATAATAAGTAATAATAATAAGAATAATAATAATAATAAACTACTTTCTTACAAAACACTTCTACGTAATAGATTATGTTAGTCAATCCGATATGCCTCACATATTTAAGTTCTTCCACTGGTGGTGTGATCTTGAGATCCTGTATGCTAAAGGAGGGATTCCACAAATACAAAATAAGTAGCAAACTTTTGAAAAAATATCACACCGCCTGCATCTCTTGACAAATGTTTTATTTCATGATTATTCTTATATATTTTTTTAATTGAAATAGGTAAGAAAATGAGTGGAAAAAAACATCATTATATAAAAAATAACAAAGAGATAAGATGTTGTTCCCCACAAAATTGTAATTTTCGGTTGCTGTTGGATGTAGTAAAACACCCCTCAGATAAGGCAGAAATGATTGGCTTATGTCATTGGTGAGTCATCCTAATTATCACCAGTAAAATATGGAGTGCCCAAGGATCTGTCCTACGTCCTCTGCTATTTTCGATATACATGATGCCACTTGGTAATATTATTAGGAAATAAGGGATTAGTTTCCACTGTTATGCCAATGATACACAACTATATATCTCAACAAGACCAGAAACTTCTAAATTATCTAAGCTAACGGAGTGTGTTACAAATGTAAAAGATTGGATGACCAATATTTTCTCCTATTAAATTGGATAAGACAGAGATATACTTATTGGACCAAAAGACAGTACAAAGAATCTCGTGGATTACAATTTGCAACTGACGGATGTACGGTTACTTCCTCTACAGTCAAAAATCTGGGTGTTATATTAGATAGCAACTTGTCTTTTGAAAATCATAATTTCCCATGTTACAAAACAGCATTCTTCCATCTTAGAAACATTGCCAAACTACAAAACATGATACCTGTTTCTGATGCAAAAAAAGCTAGTAAATGCATTCATGACCTTTAGACTGGACAATTGTAATGCACTGCTAAGTGGTTGTCATGCATCTTCAGTAAACAAGCTACAGGTAGTCCAAAATGCAGCGCCTAGAGTCCTTACCAGGTCAAGAAAATATGATCATATTACCCCAATTTTACAGTCTCTGCACTGGCTACCTATTAAGTTCCTTATCAGTTACAAAATATTATTACTTGCCTGTAGGAGCCTATTTTTGTTCAGATTCAGTAACCATTGTTATATTATGTGGTGCATTTCAGCTTTGAATAGTTTGGTTTGGATTGTTCGCACTTGTAAACTTACTTTATTCACGTGTACAATTAAGACAAATATTCTGTATTTTACATTGAAAATGAGTACTATGTTGAAATTGTGTACTGGCTCTTTAAGAATCGCGTCTGTTAAGTCAGGCGGCAGTGCGTTCTTTGGAATACAGCGGAGTCACACAGTTTTCTTTACCGCATCCGTGATATTTAAGATGTAAGATTATATTTTGTTTCTTTAATTTTATTTTTAATCAAAAACTTTTAGTCAAGATTAAAGCAGTATATTGAACAAGAAAAACGGAGTACATGGATTGCTTTATTGGACACGGAGCGAGTAAAAACGAAAGTGAAACTGATACGCACTCACATTAGTAAAGAAAACTCACTCCTGACGGATAAGGACGTGTTTCACACGAAGATTTATGGATGTTTTGAGGAACAATGGATCTTGAAGTAAATGCCATGTGAAGTTTCTTTGGAAAATTACGTTCTAGGATTATTTCGTCGGTTATCTACATGCGATCTAACGGCGTTCTTTCTGCAGACAAGATTTCTGATTCTGAGGTAACCTAATAAATAAATAAACGTGGCACTGGATATAAATAATGATTCACTGGTTTGATGCTTGAAATGAGAGAATGGATGATAGCACGAAGACAACGGAGGATGGCATTATTAGGCCTAAAAGGCAGGTAAAAATGACAGAGAAAGCAAAGGAAGAAAAATTGCAAAGGCTTGTGCAATCAAGGCAGGCTAAACTAGCTCAGCTCACAAGCAAATCTAAGGAAATTGAAAAACACATGGATGATGCTGCACATGTGGACACTGTTCAAACTAAATTAGAAACAGAATACAAAGACTTGTATAAGGATTTCTATCAACTCAACCATGCTATTGAGGAGTTTATGTCTGAAGAAGATTATGCAAAGGACCAACATACATGGTTCGAAAAAAGAGTCTGCTCATGTGAAAAGTTCATTACTGCAGTTAACAAGTGGATGAAACAAGTTGCAGAAAATGCTGAGCAAGCAGTACAGTGTGATCTAGAAATAAATCCTGATGATAGCATTTCTTCTGTGTCAGTGACTTCAAGCAAGAAGCATAAGAAACATGGGTCAGTAGACGGCAGGTCTACAGCTTCCACAACTTCTTCTGCACGTATATCTGCTGAAGCAGAAAGAGCTGTACTACTTGTTAAACATGCTGCTCTGAAGAAAAAACAAGCTATTGAAAGACAAGAGGCTGAACTAAAGGCTAAAAGAGAAGAATTTGAGCTAGAAGTTGCCCTAGCAGCGTCAGATGCAAAGATTAAAGTTATAAAGCAGTATGAGAGATGTCGGTCTTCAGCGGTAAGTCACAAAATAGTAGATCTGGAATCAGGTAGCATAACACCTCATGAGGATGTGTTTCAACCTCTTAGGCCACAATCAACTAATAACACAGTCCCAAACGAGCCTTATTCAGGTAGAGAGGGAAACGTAGTTCATACTTTATGCAATGCTGTGGAGCGACAAGCCAATATCGCTGAGTGCTTAGTGAAGCATCAAAAAATGTCCATGCTGCCTTCAATTGACATACCCACTTTCAAAGGAGATCCTCTCGATTATAAGCTGTTCATTAGGGCCTTCGAACATGGAGTTGAAGATCGTACTGATAACGATAAGGACCGTTTGTACTTTATGAAACAGTACACGACTGGAAAGCCTAAGGAACTGATTCGTAGCTGTCTTCATATGAACCCAGCAGAAGGTTATCTAAAGGCAAAGCAACTTCTGAGAGAGCATTTTGGAAATGAGTATCAGATTGCAGTCGCATACATGAACAAAGCTCTACAGTGGTCCTCTATCAGGCCTGAAGATGGGGAAGCACTTCACTCCTTTTCATTGTTTCTGTCAGGATGCTGCAATGCAATGTCAGATATAAGTTACATGGAAGAGATGAATAACACAGCAAATTTAAGAGCCATTGCGGTGAAACTTCCATACAAATTAAGAGAAAAATGGCGATCGGTGGCATATGGAATTCAAGAGAAGCAAAATGCTAGAGTGAAGTTCAAAGATTTAGTTGATTTCATTAACAAGCAAGCAAGGATTTCTCTTCATCCAGTGTTTGGAGACATAAAGGAAAGTTCAACAACTAAAGGACAAGCTAAGTTACATGCAGAATCAAGCACTTATAAAAAGGCTGTAACAAAAAGGGTTTTCACGACTAGTGCTATACCGATTGACAAAAAGGCTGAAGACTATGACAAACTTTCAGATCAAAGATTGCAAAATACACATGCCAACAGCCAGAAGAAACAATGTGTCTTTTGTAAAGGACAGCAGCACAACCTGGAATTGTGTAAAAGGTTGAGAAGTAAGACACATCAGAAGAAAATTGACTTTTTGCATAGCAAAGGCTTGTGTTTCGGCTGTTTAAAGCATGGTCACATGAGCAAACAATGCAAGGATAGAATGAGCTGCAGTGAATGCACTTTGCCTCATCCAACCATACTGCATATGAAGCCAAAGGAAACTGCATGTCTTCCAGAAGACAAACCAGATAGCTGTGACAGACAGTCTGTTACAAGTGCACTAGTCTGTGCAGAAAAGGACATGAGTGGAGACAAGGATACCTGTGAGAATGAGTGTACTTTGTCAATTGTTCCTGTTCAAGTTAAGACTGCGAAAGGTACACATCTGGTCAAAACGTATGCCTTTCTTGACCCAGGTAGTTCCGACACTTTCTGTACAGAAGTGTTGATGTCTGAACTGAAAGTGGATGGAAGAAAGACTGATATACTGCTGAGAACAATGGGAGATGAAAAACAAGTCAAAACTCACATAGTGTCTGGGTTGGAGATTAGTAGTCTAGATGGTGATCAGTTCGTCCAACTTCCTGATGTCTTTACACAGAAAACAATTCCAGTTCACAAGGGCAACATTCCACAGCAAAAGGATTTGGAAAGATGGCCGTATCTGAAGGAGGTTAGTCTCCCTAGCATCAAAGCAGAAATTGGATTGCTAATAGGAGCTAATGTGCCTGAAGTCATGGAGCCTTGGCAAGTTATTAGTAGTAAAGACAATGGACCTTTTGCTGTAAGAACTAAGTTGGGCTGGACAGTCAATGGACCCCTTAGGAACAGTAATGATGTCACAAGAAAAGGAAGGTGTGTTCCAGTGTCTGTGAATCGCATATCGGTAGCCAGATTAGAAGACTTGTGGCAACAGCAATTCAAGCAGGATTTCCCTGAAGCAGAAAAAGGGGATGATCAAATTGAAATGTCAAAAGAAGACCACCAGTTTATGAAAATGATGTCTGAGTCAGCTAAACTAGTAGATGGTCATTACAGCTTGTGCCTGCCTTTGAAGAACAAGACTATTCAGATGCCAAATAACCGTGTAGTGGCTGAACAACGGGCTCTGAATTTGAAAAGAAAATTCATGAGAAATCCAGAGTTCCATACTGTGTATACATCTTTCATGAACAATCTCATCCGAAATGACTATGCTGTTGAGCTGACAGAAGACAAACATACAGATGGTAAGATATGGTACATACCTCATCATGGTGTGTACCATCCTGTCAAACATAAACTGAGAGTCGTTTTTGATTGTGGGGCATCTTATCAAGGGATGTCATTGAACCATCAACTTTTACAAGGCCCCAACCTCACAAGTAGTCTTGTTGGTGTCATTACAAGATTCAGACAAGAAAGAATCGCCTTTATGGCAGATGTGGAAGCTATGTTCCACCAAGTTCGCGTCCAAGAGGAGGATTCAGATCTTCTTAGGTTCCTGTGGTGGCCTCACGGAGATTATAATGGAGACTTGGTGGAACATAAAATGGTTGTACACTTATTTGGTGCTACTTCTTCGCCCAGCTGCGCCAGCTATGCTTTGAGGAAGTGTGCGGATGATCATAGCACATTATTCAAACCTGATGTTGCTGATGCTGTTCTTCGAAATTTTTATGTTGATGACTGTTTAAAGTCCACAGCCACTGAGACACAAGCCATAGAGCTGTATCATGGTCTACGAGCAATATGTTTCAAAGGAGGGTTTCACTTGGTCAAGTGGACAAGCAACAGTCGTGCTGTTCTAGCAGCTATCCCTGAAAATGAACGGGCTGATGGAGTGAAAAACTTGGATCTTGATCAGGAAATACTGCCAATGGAAAGAGCATTGGGCATCCACTGGGATGTTGAGTCAGACACATTTCAATTCAAAATAGTAATTAAAGATCGTTCACTCACTCGAAGAGGACTGCTCTCGATCGTCAGCTCTATCTACGACCCCTTGGGGTTTCTTGCACCTGTAGTTTTACCAGCAAAGATGATCCTGCAAGATTTATGTAGACTGAAAATAGGATGGGACGATGATCTGCCAGAGCAAGTAAAACAAAAGTGGACAGAATGGCTCAATGGACTTCATCAGCTTGAAGAGTTCAAGGTGAGCAGATGCATTAAGCCAGCAGATTTTGGAGAAGCTGTTGTGGCACAGCTACATCACTTTGCTGATGCAAGTGAAGATGCGTATGGTACAGCAAGCTATCTTCTTTTACGTAATCCACAGGATCAGGTGCACTGTGCATTGATTATGGGAAAGGCTAGAGTTGCCCCTCTAAAAAGGCCTACAATTCCACGAATGGAACTGACAGCTGCGACAGTTGCCACAAAAAATGGATCTGATGTTAAAAAGAGAACTACAGCTGAAACTTAAACCTTCAGTCTACTGGACAGACAGCACAGCTGTGCTTAAATACCTCAGAAATGAAAGCACAAGATTCAGAACATTCGTGGCGAACAGAGTCACAACAATTCTAAAGGGCTCGAACATCAAACAGTGGAACCACGTTGATACCGCATCAAATCCGGCAGATTGTGCCTCAAGAGGGCAGAAAGTCAATACTTTCCTGCAAAATGAAAAATGGATCTCAGGCCCAGAATTTCTTTACCAATTCCCAAACGAGTGGCCAAAGAACATGGATCAAATGATGATATCTGCAGATGATCCAGAGATCAAGAGGTCAGTATTGGTCAACTCAATACAGACCCAACACAGTAACAATTCAGTTAGACAACTGATGAATCATTTCTCCTCTTGGATAAAGCTTCAGCGCAGCGTAGCGTGGATTCTAAAGTTTAAATCTATGCTGTTGGAACGTGTACAAAAGAGAAAGATTCTTACTGCCACAGAAACTCCCGCTAATTCATCTAGAGTGGACAAAAGGATGATGGACATCAAAGCTAAATGGAAAGGAAGTCACATTTCAGTTGAGGATTTGAAGGATGCTGAGCTTGAAATAGTGAAGTACTGTCAAAGAGAGAAGTTTGCTGAGGAGTTATCAGCTTTGCAAAGTGGACAAGCCATAAAAAGGGGCAGTTCGATCTACAGGTTAAACCCTCAGTTGCACAATGAAGTTTTACATGTCGGTGGAAGACTTAGCAATGCTGCTATGCCGGAAGAAGTCAAGTGGCCTATGATTATTCCGAAGGATCTTCATGTCACCAACTTGATCCTCCAGAATGTTCATGAGAAAACAGGACACGGTGGCAGAAATCACATGAATTCTACACTGCAACAGAAATACTGGATACCAGGTGTCAAATCTGCAATCAGAAAATTGCTTGCAAGATGTGTTATTTGTCGTCGTTTACATACCCCCACAGGAAAACAAATAATGGCAGATTTACCATCAGACAGGGTGTCACCAGATGATCCACCTTTTACAAGAGTAGGTGTAGATTACTTTGGACCATTCATGGTTAAACGTGGAAGAAGCCTTGTCAAGAAATATGGAGTTATCTTCACTTGCTTGGCAATTCGTGCAGTGCACATCGAGGTTGCTTCTTCGTTAGACACTGATTCCTGTCTAAATGCTATACGTCGGTTTATAGCCAGAAGGGGACAAGTGAAAGTTCTCAGGTCAGACAATGGGACCAATTTTGTAGCTGCTGAGCGTGAGTTGAGACAATCCATTGAAAAATGGAACAACCAGAAGATTCAGGACCATCTCAGTCAACAAGGAATTAAGTGGGTTTTCAATCCTCCCACTGGGTCTCATCATGGTGGGGCATGGGAGAGACTGATACGCTCAATAAGAAAAATCCTTAATGCTACAGTTAGGGAACAAGTTCTTGATGAGGAATGCCTTCAAACTGTTTTCTGTGAGGCAGAGGCTATAATCAACAGTCGTCCAATCACAGCAGCATCAAGTGACATAAATGATCTGGAAGCTCTGACCCCGAATCACTTGTTGTTACTCAAGACAAAGCCATCATTGCCTCCAGGACTGTTTGACCAAGATGACCTGTATTCTAGACGCAGATGGAAACAGGTGCAGTACGTTTCTGATTTGTTCTGGAAGCGTTGGTGTCGGGAATACTTGCCACAATTGCAACAAAGACAAAAGTGGAATAACACAACAAGAAACTTCTCTGTTGGAGACATTGTTCTGGTAGTTGATGACTCTGCCCCCAGGAATTCATGGATGTTAGCAAGAGTCATTGAAACTATTCCTGACAAGAAGGGCTTCGTCCGACAAGTCCGCATTAAGACAAAAACTAACATTTTAGAAAGACCTATAACAAAACTTTGCCTGTTGCAGGAGGCAGAATAAGTATATAGTGAAGGCAATATGTCTTTAGGAACCTAAATTTGTGATGCTTTGGACTTTAAGATTTCACCAAGGATTAAAATAATATGGCTCCTTGTGTTTAAATGTAAGTAATTGTTTCAAAGACTTTGAGAACAATTAGGGGGCGGTAATGTAGGAGCCTAACTTTGTTCAGATTCAGTAACCATTGTTATATTATGTGGTGCATTTCAGCTTTGAATAGTTTGGTTTGGATTGTTCGCACTTGTAAACTTACTTTATTCACGTGTACAATTAAGACAAATATTCTGTATTTTACATTGAAAATGAGTACTATGTTGAAATTGTGTACTGGCTCTTTAAGAATCGCGTCTGTTAAGTCAGGCGGCAGTGCGTTCTTTGGAATACAGCGGAGTCACACAGTTTTCTTTACCGCATCCGTGATATTTAAGATGTAAGATTATATTTTGTTTCTTTAATTTTATTTTTAATCAAAAACTTTTAGTCAAGATTAAAGCAGTATATTGAACAAGAAAAAACGGGAGTACATGGAGTGCTTTTATGGACACGGAGCGAGTAAAACCGAAAGTGAACTGATAACGCACTCACATTGACTATAAGGCCCTTAATGGTTTAGCTCTTGCTTACCTAACTAGTCTTCTACCACGCTACAATCATCACGCTCCCAAAGGTCGCAAAACTCAGAACTTTTGGTAGTACCTAGGACAGCAAAGTCCACTAAAGGAGGTAGAGCTTTTTCCGCATTTGGCTCCCAAACTCTGGAATAGCCCTCCTGATAACGTTCGGGGTTCAGACACACTCTCTCTGTTTAAATCTAGATAAAGACACATCTCTTTGGCCAGGCATTCAAATAATGCATATCATAATCTGTACTGCAGTTATATCTGATCAAATGCACATTTCATCTTTAGTTTTGGTTGGTTGGAACAGCAGCTACGCTAATAATCTCTCTATTTGTTTCTCTGTTTCTGCTGGGATTAACATCCCGTGGTAACTAGGATTTACACAAGCTTCAGTCTGGATCCAGAACAACTGAGAAGAGATTATGCCAACAACTCAGAGAACATCAGATGATGCCAACCCTGAAACAACACACAGAACTAACACATTTTGCTATAAGTTTGATTGCATTCATATAATATTGCTGTGATAGTGTTCATCGTTCGTTATTACGTCTTTAATTGATGGTTTCCGTACATTTCTGCAAATGTACATTAATTGGACGTCACCAACGATAAGCTACACTAAAGATTGGGAGAAATTAATTTGCTGGAAAGTTGCATTGCAAAGATTGTATCTTTGTGAAGCGCTGTATACAAATAACTTGAATTGAAGTGAATTTGAACATTACAATGTTTTTGTAAATCAGAAATTGTTGACAGACATTTTTTTGTTACTTAAGTGAAGTGTAGTGTTTTGAACCAGCACTCTAAATTAAGAAGGTTTTATTATTTATTTTATTATTATTTTATTGTTGTATTCTATTTTATTTTATTTTAATGTTATTGTTTTAATGCAAAGCAATTTAATGCAATGCAATGCACCCTAAAATTAGTAAGAAACATATATCAGATTTTATTCAGCAATATTTTGTATTTTGTCTAGTTTTAGTTATCATTGTGTCTTGAAATACATCTCAGTATGTGTTATGCAGCTTTTATTTAAATATATTAGTTAAAATCGTAAACATCAACCGATTCTCCAAAGGCTCATGTTTTCAGGTTTCCCACAGCAGTACTGTAGTTCAGCTACAGTATGTTATCAACATGAACAAAGGCACCCTTCGTCTCATTTCTTTAATCTGCTCTGACAGTGGATGAAGATTTCATTTGCACCTAATCAGATCCAGTAAGACATGCCCAGATGCATTCACCAATAACTGAGGTCATATGACAGAGAGGCCATGAGGCTAATTCCTGAGAGAGACGCCCTCACATCTCATAAACGTTAGGAAGTTCCCAGCATTCCCCGCTGGGCCGCAGCAGCTCCATTGAAATATTAAAGGCTTACATCTGCCATTATGCACATCATGCATTTGATTAAAACTGATGTGTGCACCATTAAGAGACCTGGCTGCAGTCTGTGTTAAACAAAATAATCGTTTAAAAGTTTATCATTTAAACAAATTCTGTAATTGCAGAACCTTAAATACCCCTGAAAACACTGACATGCATCACGGCCATTAGCAAACAGAGTCTTAGATCTGCTTTGACTTCAGTTAATCCCGCACAAGCTGTACTTATTTTTTATATTATACAGGAGTCACGGGTATTATTTCTAATGGTTTTGGATAATGATCTTATATGATCTTGATGATGTTGTACTTCTGTATTAAAACTATGCAAATGTGCTTTCTTTCTGCTAATGAATGAATAACAATTTAGACGTTTTTTTTATTTTTTATTGAAAGGTATTTTAATTCAAATAATTCCCTTTTCAATGGCTTTTTTTAGACTTTCTCACAATTCCGAGAAAAAAAATCTAAATGGCAAAATAGAAACTCTGAGTTTACATCTCGCTATTCAATTTAGTTTTCTTCGCCACAGAATAAATAAATAAAAAAGGTAATAAGATAATTGCACTTTTTAAAACTTTTTTCCATGCATCTGTGATTTTTTTTCATGCATCTGACAATTTTGAGTTTATATCTTGCAGTTCTGAATGTTTTTTCTCTCAAATTGTGTGAGTTAAAAAAGTATTTATTATTTATTTATTTATTTGTTTGTTTGTTTTTCATGACAGAAATGGGTGTCCATACTTCTATGACATTTTATGTTAACATGTTAACAAGTCATGCCTGAGCATAAATCTGCTTGTTGATTTTAATATTTCTGTGTAATATGACCTGTTAGAGGCAAGTTTCCAAACTATCTCAAATTCTTAATTTAGCACGGTGACAGGCCTCAGTCGTTTGAGGGAACACCGCTGCGTGTGTATCAAGCTATCTGAAGTTGTTCTTAACACAGTAACTGCTCTGCTGCTAAATGTGGCACTGCTGGTTTTATTCCTGTCCATGAGAGACACTTCTGTTTTCCAGTCTGAAGTGCTTGTGTGGTTGCTGTTTGCCAGTGTTTCAGGAAGCCTTGACGTTGTGCTCCTGCTGAACAGAAGCGTCAACTGAGAAAGATGTTCGGTTCACTCGACAGTCATCGTGGAAACTCCACTGGATAAGCTGTTTTCAAGGGACCCAAGAGTCCTGCATGAAAAAAGCATCAATACTGCAACACTGAAATACTGTATTGTGATTGGCATTCAGGAAATGGCCTTTATGTCTTCCTTAGTCATCAAAAATTGACAATTGGACAATATTATTATAAAAAAAAAATGTGTAGTCCCACCCTAATATTTTTTCAATTTCATATATGTTTTATAAACCCCTGGACTTTTTGCTTTTAACACAATATTCAGAAATGGAGAAGACTACCACTTATTTCATAATTGAATTGCATTTTACAGCAACGAACATGCACGATAAACCACATATGATGATATCTGAAGGACATGCTTTGAAAAACGTGAGACGTGGGCGGTGGAATGGAGGAAAATAATGCAAGTTCTTCAGGTTTTTTTAACTTGGTGCGAGTGCGAGTCGTGTGTGAAATGCTGCAAAAGACACGAGACGTGAGTGCAACGGTCAAACACGTCCATCTAGAAAAACAATGGAAAAGTAGCACTAGAGAATGAAAAGACGCATTCTGTGTGAACGCCCCCTTATACAGTGATGTTGTAATGCCAGCGTTGTTTGAATGTGCAACCATGTAATTGTGTTTAGTTTAGTGAATGGAAGATCTTCCTAGTGCTCAATATGTTCACAATATACTGATCATCTCTTCAGTATATACATCTTGCTCATCTCTTGCTCTTCTGATTGTCATATTTTTGCCCTCAGAGTTCAACTGACTCCAAAGTACCACGCAGTGGATATTCGTGCCTGTGTTGGTCGACTTGGCTGAGCGCGCTGTGAAGACAGAATCCTTTTGTAGCTTTTTGAGACTCACATTTCAGCTCCACAACAGATACAGATCACAAAACTGAAATATGAATGAGGATAAAAGATGTGTTTGGAGAGCAGCCACCGGGTGAGAGCGCGGTCACGGGCGCCAGAGGATCCAGAGCTCCTTTAAACCCCACAGTAGCTGCTCCGACTGCATCGCTGGCCTTCAGCGAAAGCATTCCCAAATTCAGCCGCATTCCCAAGCCATCCTGCCGCAGACGGAGCGCCAGCAGAGCCTGGAGGGGTTGTTTCGCCCAGGTGAAATTGCACTGACAAGCTTTTAATTAAAGTTTTCCCACAACCCCCTCCCGCCCCGTGCCCCGGGAGTGCATTCCACATTCTGTGTGGCCCTTGCCAACCGAACGAAAGTCAAAAAGGAAGTGTTTTATTTTCCAAATCCCTCGCAGACAGCAATAGGACACTGTGTTATACAATCTGTTTAGTTCTTTAGTGTGCTGTGAGGCAGAATGGGCATGCATGAAGTGGTGTTTATAGCAATAATTAAACACATCTGCCGTCAGAGGGTGGGAGAAACAGCGCTCTACCCCTGGGCCCGTGGGCAGCCCGATCTGCTGCTAGTGTGCATGCATGTCTTTATTACTAAAACAGGTGTGGTGTATCAAGGCCAAGGGCAGCGAGTCGTGCAAATACACACGTGAAGGAGAGCATGCATTCACCCGTCTGCACGGGACGGCCTGCGAAAGCATTTGATTGCGATCTTGGGCTTGTCATAATTGTATGTTTCACGAAGCGTGTGAGATGCAGGACATAGAGCATGAGTGAAATCCTACACGCCAACCCGAGCGCAGCGTTGTCATTTCAGCTGTGCAGTTCATTCATACTTCGCTTTCTGAAGGAGGCACATCTGTTCTTTCAGATACGGCACAGAGGGGGCAGTGCAACACAAACCTTCGCTGAGGACACGCTAGCCTGCAATGCTTCATCTGCTGGGTTCACAGAAGGCCGTGGACGAGTTTAAAACATTTAACCCTAACCTTCGAACACGTCTTATTTAGTAGTTCACCCAAAATGTAAATTGTGTCATATTTTACTCACACTCGTGTTGTTCTGACCCGACTTATTTTTGACATAGTTTTCAACATAAACTAATGCATGGTGATTTATGTTCTGAAAAGGACAAAAAAGGCACCATACAATAAGTCTGTGTGACTATATTTATGAGGCTCATCAATGAAAATAATGCATGAGGTGGAAACATCTTTGCTTAGAAGTAAACACACAGACACACCTTAAAGCCAGAGGTGTAGTTAATGGCACACATATCATCTCTGAATGCAGTGTTTTTAATTACTAATGTTTGCTATTTAAATGCCTTTGAAACACTTGTATTTATCTTCAGTTATAATGATTCCTTTACACAGCGGTTTCCTTGATCTCTTAATTTGGAAACTGTTAAACTCACATCAGACTCTTTAACAGCTGATTTTTCAGTTAAGACAACCAGTTGTATCTTCCCTGATGCTTTCTTTCACCACAACAAGCCATTATCTAAATCTCTTAGTTACGTTTGAGCATCAGAGTTCTTCAGACCGTTCACCTTTGACAACGAATCATATTTAATGAATACCTTTTGAGAATAACTAACTCCTGCTTAGAACAAACCGAGCAATATTTACATCCCTTAACAGAAGAAAAACAACCAATATTGAAATATTTTACTAGAACAAAACCATCCGATATTTAAATTTCTTAATAGAACACTATAGTAAAAAAAAAAAAAAAAAACTATGGCATAATTTATTCAAAAGACATTTATTTCATGCTAAGTATGCTTCAAATCCATTAACATATTTATTGACATATCACTTAAGACAATCTCTGTATAATATCGGTTTTTAAATGCAAGATATTTAAAGTTTCCCTGAAGTATACTTGCAATAGTTCAACTTTAGCACAATCAAATATACTTCAGTACAACTTTAGTTTAGACCTCAGCACTACTTTTTATTATAATTTTTTTTCACTAGCGCAAAACTGACTCATACCAAAAAACAGAACAAAATCAACCGATATTTAAACCTCTTAAAATAATAAAACCGAACTATATTTAAATTTCTAAACAGAACAAAACCGACTGATCTATGGTAAAGCACTAAGGCATTATAGACATTGTACAGTATGACAATATAATATAAATATGTATTATTTAAGTGCTACACGAATCAATTTGACTTGACTTGACCTCTCAAAGACTTCTTAGTTATATGTTGTCTTTTGACAGTTCATACAAGACAAGGCTGCACACAGATCTGAGGATCAGTGGAAAACACAGGCCTGCATCATTTGAATAGCTGGCTTTGGGCCCCGAGGTGTTTTCGTGACACTTCCGCACCTGCTGCTCTCATTTACACCTCAGACTCTTCTGCCCTGTATTTCTGCTCCGAACGCACAACGAGTTGGGAACAAGTCCAGTGCTGACGGAGACGGGGGTTTTGAGGGGACAGCTTTCCTCTTCTTTCGACACGAAGGTCCGCTCATGTGAGAGAAAGAGAGTGTTTCCTTCCCTCGAAGGAAAGTCTGTAAAAATACGGCACAATGTGCCATATAATTTGAAGGATTTTTCCATATTGATTTTTCACTGGTGTTTTCCCCATATTTTGAATGATGCATTGCATTGTGTTGGGGTTTAATGTTAGAGGAAATGTCTGCAATGAATAGTTAAGCCCAAAAATGTAAGTTTCCTGATTATTTACTTACCTCCAGGCCATCCAAGTTGTATATGACTTTCTTTCTAGAGTCGTGATGTAATTAAAGAAGATATTTTGAAGAGTGCAGGTAACCAAACAGATGCTGGTAACCATACTTATATGAAAAAAAATATATATAAATAATAATAAATATATATATATATATATATCTATACAGTATATATTATGGCAAGTCAATGGTTACCAGCATCTGTTTGGTTACCTGCACTCTTCAAAATATCTTCTTTAATTACATCACGACTCTAGAAAGTAAGCCGTGCAAATACATGTTTACAGATGTCCACATCAGAAACAATTACTGTCCGATTAGGGCTATAGACCACTTTTGAGTGTCTGAAATGCATATTTAGGCAGCTTCAAAGTAATCCACACAACCTCAGCTGACAAATAAGGCTCTTCACTAGCAACATGTCATGCAGGAAGCATATTTGTTGTTAAAAGTATGTAATTTTTTCATTTTTTTTTTTTTATGTTAATTTTCAGGTGAACTGTCCCTTTAACTGCAGACAATTACCGGTACCTTTCCTGTATGTTTTTTTAAGCCTTACAGTGTGTCCTTTCTCTGAAGAAACTGCTGTCAGGTACACACTCAACACGGCCGCACCATCAGCAAGCCAGGCTTTATTTGGAGCTCGCCAGATTATGGCCAAGTCAATATTTTATCAGGCACGTTCAGCAAGCGCATGCAGATATATGGCTGCCTCTCGATCCCCTTAAACTACTTCCCCTCCTCCCTTTGATAGAGGAACACTTCTGTCCAAATCAGACACAATACATCTCGTAATCTCCCCGCTCTGATATCCAGCTTAATGTGTCTGCGCATTCCTCAGGCAGACGGCCGCTGCAACTTATCATTTTGAAAAGAAAAAGCAGACTCATCCCTCCTTTCTTCTGTGTCAGAGCCGCAGACGCGTGGGTCTGTATGGACCTGATTGAATTAGTGTACACAGCAGCCCGATATTACAGCTCTAATAAAAAGCTTTAAAATGCAGCCGTGGGTTGGGTTGCCTCACCTCGTTCTCAGCCAAGCGGTGGGAAACAGCTGGCCTGCATCACTGAGAGCTTCTAATGAATTGAAGTCTTGGGCGTAAGGATGGACTGATTAGATGAGAAAGGACTAATATTCCTGTGTGACTTGGCTGAGTGCGGATGGGCTTTGAAAGGCATGCGAGAGATACCACCATAAACAGCCTCAGACTCTGGCGGGCAACAGATGGGGAGGAACCTTATTTATAGAAGAGGAGGGTACGGTGAAATCTCCACACCAGAGGGTTGCCTTTTCATTTGTGGGACGGGGCAGGGCTGCTGTTAACCTCAAACAGGAATCTCGCTTTTACTGTCCTCACTGCATGAAATACTTGCGGGAAAATAGATGTCTTAACAAAAATGCTTATGCATAATAAATAATAGATTCTTGCACTTTGTTCATTATGTCCTTCAGAGACCCCATGAAATGTCCTGATGAATGTGGTTTTGTGTACTGACAGATTTGCTTTTAAATCCGGTCATTTGTTTTTATTTAAAAAAAAAAGGAAAATAAAAAACTTTCAGAGGGGTTCAAGGGGACATTTGTCAATTGTGGGCTCATTTTCACAGGAAAACTGTACATTTTAAATGCATGCATCTGCTAAAATATCATTTTTGTCAACCTTCAGTTGCACACTAGTACAGGGTTGCAAAGGAATTGCATGATGTTTTGTAAGCTGACAAAAAGCAAATAATTAACTAAATCATAAAACTTTTTAAAATGCATTCTATATATAAGCCAAGTGCTTCACAAAGGAATTCACATCAGCACATTTTTCAACACTATTATTGTTATTAGTGGACTTGAAACCAGAGTATCCTTAATAAGATATTTATTTTAAGAAAATTAAAATAAATACACTCAACACTTGTAATCCACATGACTCCAGTCCCTCAAGCAGCATGTTTGAAATAAATCCATCAAGACATTTTCAACTTCAAACCATTGCATCCGATGCTAAAATACGAGTCCATAATCCATAATAACTCTTCCTCCCAGTGAGTCAGTGTTCTGGTGTGAATCAGGAGAGAAATCTGCACAGATCAAGCAGCGTTTAAACAGCTCTAAACACATATGTGGCTGATTCTGATGTGAGAGGCAACAGCAGATGCACTTTTTCACTGGAGGAAGAGTTATTATGGATTATAGACTCAATATATTTGAGTTAAAAACGTCTTAATGCTGGATTTGTTTCAGCTTTAGTCTTCTCCAGATGTTAACTGATGGACTGGAGTGCTGTGGATTATTGTGATGTTTTTATCAGCTGTTTGGACTCTCATTCTGACGGCACCCATTCACTGCAGAGCTTCCATTGCTGAGACACTGATGCAGTGCTACATTTCTACAAATCTGATGCATGAAGAAACAAACTCATCCCAATCTCTAGTGGTTTCTATTCGAAAAAGCACCCGCTGCTACTGTTCAGGTCAAGGAAGTTTATCTATTACTGTAATGTAAGGACAACTTGCTATCCGGTATCAGAATATACAGAATTATTTGAATGTCTGTCAAAAGAGAGTCACTTAGTCTAGTTACAGCATCGATAGTGCGAGGTTCACCTTTAGCTTCTGCTCTGCTTTCAAAGGCGTGATGAAGTAAAAAAGACACAAACAACCACTAATTCATGTTTAATTGAACCAGCGACGTATACTTGATATAATAACAGCTATTTCACATGTTCAGACCAGTTTCGTTGCTGTTGTGCTGCTCTGGGCTTAGTGTGGACTGATATGATATGCATGTCTGTCTGTGTGAATGTGCTGTGTTACGATGTGAATCTGATCCCAGACCTCTGGTGATTGCTTTCAGTGAGGTTGCTTTCCTCTTTACTTCGTTAACGACTGATGAATCACTCCTTTCCATGCTATTCATCTAAAGCACAGCTGAAGGTTTAGTGCATGGCTGCACTGTGAAAATATGAAAATATGGCAAACAAACAAAGAAAAGAGCAGGCTATGCTACCCCTGGAGATACATTTTATTTCTTCCCATAATGCATTACAAAGGCAACGCAGCAGCTGCTTTGGTCCTCACATCTGTGGCAATTAATTGTGCTTTTAAATGTACTTAACAGAGAAAGTCTTTGGTTAATAATTTGCGTTTTTCTATATAAAAGTGGAGTGCTTCGCAGGGAATTCATCTGCACATTTTTCAACACCATTATTGTTATTAGTGGACTTAAAACCAGTGTATACTTAATGAGATATGCAGATTAACCTTTTTGAAGTGGTTCATCGTTTTATAATCCTATCAGGAGAATCATTTGCCTCCTTGTATCTTGTACTTTGGTTGCACTCTCTAATCACTTTTCATTTTGGATAACTTAATAACATACTTAAATACAGTCTCTTGATGCTTTTTTCACAGACACGTCGAACGTAATTGAGAATAATGGTTGCGAGACAATAAGAAAGGAGAAAGCGCTGATTTATGCAGCGTGTGTGAGCGCGGCTGCAACAGACCAAAGTAAACACTACTTTTCATACCTTTCAGCTGTTTTATAAGCTTCTCGGCTTTGACTTATATCAGCGTTAGAGGGTTTCTGAGGAAAAGAGCTGAGGCTGAACTCTTGACATTTCCACTGCTGAAATATGCTAAATAATGAGAGAAAACACAGCGTCCCAGAGCATGCCGAGGAAGCATTTTGGCCGTATACAGTTTCAAACCTAGCAGTAACACATATTTTCACACAGGCCGAGGCTCGGCTGGCCGCAGTTGTTGGCACTCCACTTCTCAATCTTCATGACAACTCACCACATGCTGTTTGTCTTCAGATTGACCTTAACCGAAGTATAAATAGATGCTCGCAAGGACAGAAGATCAATGTCTGTTCTTGTTTTCTTCATTTTCTGAAATGTCAGGAGGTCTTCCCACAGTTTTTGTTCGATGAGCTGTAAGTCATGCTACGGCTCACCTAAAACAACGTGTTTATTGTTGTGCAAATGAGTGCTTTGAGAAAAATGCTTTTTAAAAGTTACACCCAAATATGATGAACCCATAAATATGAAGACAAAATCCCATTTCTACTGTGGACGAAAACTTGGTTAATTTTCATCAGACTAGAGCCAAATAGTGCTATATATATATATAGCATTTAAAAGGGTCTAGAAGCTTTACAGAAAACAGTAACAAACAACCACCGAGCCCTAATTTAATATAATAATAATAATACTATAATAACCGTTATTTCATACATTTTAACAACCACTGAGGCAGTGAAAAAAACGTTAAATGATATTTTATGTATCTGATTTCTTTTCTTTTTTTTTTTTTACAGTTTACATTAAATTTCTACTCTTTCATTACATTTAGCAAACCACTGCAGCACTGGGGAAAAAAAACCTTTTCACAATAAATGTTATTCCAAAGCAGCTTTGCAGAAAACAGTAATAAAGAATCATTGAGCAACCTACAAATGACAGTGGCAGGGAAAACCTCCTTAGAAAGAGTTTAGACTTTACTATTTTGATCACGGAAAAAAAAAAAAAAACATCAATTGTTTTGTACTTTCAGGTAAAACTGTGCACAATCTTTTTGTCCTTGCCTTCTTTTCTTCTATATTTTAAGTATTTCAAATCTGTTCACTGCTGTTCTTTCCTGCTTGCGTGCATCCTCTGTCGTGGAGTTTGACAAACATGAATCACAATGCATTTGGCTTCTCCAGGTGATGAGTCTGAAGTCTTGCTGCACAACAGCGGATGTTGATTCAGCGTCACTTTAAAGAGCTCTGAGAGTTTCTCCTGTGTCTCGGCTTTCTCTAGACATTGTTGAACACTAATAAACTCTCTTCAAAAAAGACGACAGACAGGGGAAAGACAGAGAAGTGCTCTAAAGGCAGCCGCTGCTAATTATCTGATAAACCTGACAGATAGCATTTAACAAGAAAATCTGGCAAACGCAACTGGAGGGAGGACGCGAGAGGAAAAGGTATGAAGTTCTGTCATGCTCGCTTTAACTACCTCACAGCAGAACTGAAAGAGAAAGCGTGTCGTCTTCTCGTGCTCCTCCACCTGCGGATCTCTCTCCGTGTGTCACAGCAGATCTGAGGTCAGACGCTTCTCCTCACGTGTGAAAGCGCTCCTCCATCATCAGCACAGCATCATCCTCATCACTGATGCACGGATATGACAGCATGATTTCATGACTCGCTACTGGTTTCCCTGGAGTGTTTAAAAAAATCGAATGCTGATTTATGGTTTTGTGTCAAAAGGCCTGAAGTAGGTCTTGAAATGTTGCGATGATTTGCATGCAACTCTACAGAACATTTCCCTTTTTTTTCCCCATTGTACTGCCCACAAACACCATGCATGTGAAGGCTGTTTGTTTGATAGATTTATGATGTCTAGGCACACGAATGTCTATTTGCATGTGGAAGTGTGTGAGGGTGTGCATATGGAATTATTATTAACCAGATCTCTGAAACACTTGATTCTGATTGATCCATTGCACCATTCAAGAGTGCAATCCCTGTAAAGCACGGTTATTATAGTGGTGGAAACCAATAAATAAAACACTCCTAAACATATAATCATGCATAGTTATTTAGTATTACATTACACAACTGTAACAAGTTGGACAGGTTGTGACACGCCTTCATCCTCAAAAACCACAAACACTGTGCAAGAAAATATGATTCAGACTATATTAAATATGGCTTCACTTGCAACACAAGTAAACACGGTTTGTCTCATCGACCACAGTGTGTTTTGTGCCGTGAATTATTGCTTCTGAGAGCATGAAGCACTCTCTAAAGACACGCTTTATACAGAATTTAGCCCAGTGTTGTTCTGTCTGCTGTTTCCAACGATTCAATGTCATTTCTCCTGTTCAGTCTGTTATGTTAAAATCTTTGCATATTATTATGCTAATGCAATTCATGAATTAATTAAAGGAGAAGTTTACCAGTTTTCAATCAGCTTTGCATTGCTACAATGTCAGTAATTTATTTCAATGAACAAAATGCGATCCAGATACCTCCATTTATTTGTCAGCAAACGTCATTGAAACTTAATTATTAAAGTCATCAAAATGCGTACATTTTTTGACAGCTTCAGGGCTTTTGTTAAAACTACAGATCACATTTCTGCATGTTTGTATTCGCACTCACAGACTCTCGAATCGAAAGTAGGACAGCGCCAAAATCAAAAGTGCATTATGGGTAATACCGTTTTTGGAAAACCAGGCTTTTTCTCTTGTCAAGTAGAGACCAATTTCTGAATCCCCCCCCCCCTTCTACTGCAAAGACTGCCGAGTTGTATTAAAAGCCCATCTTGCCAGTACTGAATTACCAATTTAATTAATTGAAACTAAGTTTTTACATGCTAGTTATTTTTAAACAGCGTTGGTTATGTGCTGGGTCACTTGAAGTCCAATGAAAAATCTGGGTCTTGAAGCAAAACTAGATTTGACTCATTGCTTCATCTCACACACGCACCTTAATTAGTTAGCATCTTGCAGCAATAACCTTGAGTGAGTGAGTAATTACACAGAAAGGGTGGAGGATGAAGAAAGTGGTCTCCAAGATCTGCAGCTTTCCTTCAACCAAAGGACGTCATGAAGGGTTTAGGGATTCTGGGTTTTGTACTTCCCACTTTCAGAGAAAGGCAGGCCGACTTAACAGTGTAAACTTCTGTGTAAGCAAACTCAGAGAACGTCAAAGGGTCAAGAATCCTGCCGGGATCTGGCCGGCGAGATGCTACCCGATAGATCCTGCTCCTCCAGTCGCATTAGCTATATCTGTCCGGGGGAGGCGCGGGCATCGGTGACCTCTCCGGGGGATAGAGGGTTAATGCCGCCCTGATCCCCTCGGAGAGTATTGGCTTCCAAGGGAGCCACAGGCAGCCGGGGGAGATCTAGTGCTTGAGCCCTGCACAACTTGAGAGAAACTAGAAGAGTAATTTGAGCTAATGACTTAGCAGCAAGCACAGGCCTGACCCCGAGCTAGCCTGGAGCAGATGCTATCAGCTGAACACGGACCTCTAAAACGTGAAAAAGCTGCCCATGTCTCGCGCTTTAGTCGACGAACCGCGAGTTAAGGCCAACGAGCCCATAAGCACCCGCTAAACAGAATTTTAATTAGCGGCGATATTGCTGGGACCTCGCTGGGCTGATATTGTGTCTGTCTGCGAGGCTTGAGCGAAATGCAGTGTGCGCCGCGGAGAGAGGCACAGGTGGAAACAGAAGAGCCCAGAGCGAGACCCTGCGTGCATACGCGTGGCTTATTTTAAACTTGAGCCCGAGACGCTAATGGAGACCCGATGCTTGCCTTGGTGCGTGAGCCCGGGCTCATTAACGCGGCCATCGTCCTTGAATGATATCCCGGTGTTAACAGAGAGAAGCGCGTGACGCGCGAGATCAGATGAGATCACATCAGATCACGGGATCCTGCGAGAGCAGTAAATATGACACCTGTGCGTGGAACAAACCGCGACTGTGTCACTAATATCAACATTAATATTGCATCACATTCTGTAATGCTTCGGATTCATTTTGTGCATTACTTTTATATATGACTAAAACACCTTCGTTAGTCGGTGTATAACAATTATGTATAAAATATTAAAATAATAAGAGTAATAATAATAATGATATTTATGAGCACATTTTTGTATGAAACCTAAACCTAAAAACCTAAAAAAACACTGACAGCAGTGATTTTGCGTGAACTTATTATGTCTTTGCTTTAATTTCTAAGTGTTATCTTTAAGTGCTTGTAATCACATTTTTATTTTTATTTGAAATTAGTGCGAGAGACGATATTTAACGATATTTAGTTACCTCTCTTATTAGTGCAAACAGTGACATATTAAAGAATAGCATTCCCTCGGCCTGCCCTCATCTACTGCGCTATCAGAGCCATCCACACACTTATTACACTCTCCACCGATGTGTGTCTTTCTTCTCTCTTTGCTTTCTTTGTCATTTTGCCACTGTTTAGGTTCAATCAGCCCTCCTTGATCATTCACGAACATGCTTTTTTTCTACAAAGTAACACAATACATATCCACCCAGGGGGGAAAAAAGCAAGAAAAAAAAGCATTAAACATGCCTACTTTCCAAAAGCACGGTTTATTCTTTAAAAGCTGACAAATTCACACAATCATAAGCTGACTACGTGTTAACAGCTAAACGCGATTTTTTTTGGAAGGTGAAACGAACAAACATCGCACAATAAACAGCAGGTCCTAAAACAGCTTCCCTAAAAAACAAATACCCCGTGCATGCTTTAATTGAGATCTACTGTATCTGTCAGGAGCTAGAGGCCGAGTGGCAGGCTGACGGCTATAACAGTCTTATTTAGAGCCAGTGTGGACCAACTCTGTCTCATGCCTTGATCAGTCTACTGGGAGGACATCTTCTGTGACACCTTTATGGAAGAACCGACCCAGGACTCACTTTAGAGCCTCGCAGACTTTGATGTATCTTATTAAACCCACATGGACTCGATTGGTTAATACTTTTTCTCTCCTCTCCTGACCCGCAATGTTAGTTACGGCCTGACTCTAATGGTAGATCCAAGTTGTAAAGATAAACGGTGCAGAATAGAGGGAGGCCATTAGAGGCAGCTTTCAGAAAGTGTCTTAATGCGCTTGGATTGCCTGAACTATGCGGGATCAGCATGCGTTGCACAAACACACATACAGAGAGACGCGTAGACGTTTTTCATAAAACAACTGACTATCAAATTATCTGTCTTTGGGTGTTTTCGTTTTGCATATCTTGTTGTTATTAACAAATCCTAATAACTGCATGCAAATATCTTCGTTTTAATTATTATTATTATTTTTATTTGCATTAAATCATCAAGCGGCTTCGAAAATACTGTCTGAAATCTGCTTAACTGATGAATAAATGCCCTGTTCTCTCTGTCGCAAATCACAGGCTTCTTCTCGCGCGCCTGCACTTCACCTTTACCTGATCCCAATCACACAGAGGTGCCTGCACTTCTTTCATGTTTTCAAAGGCTGTTTTACAGAAACAATAACTCTTTTTATTGAGAACAAATGTTGACATTTGAAGGGAGTATGAATGGAAACCGCCTGTGGTGCCATTTTGACAACAGTGCTCGGACCCCCCCCGGGATCCCACCTGAGATTAAAGGCTGCATTTCAATAATTCACCTCTAATAATGAAGCCTTTCGCTCGGGCCGACATGTGCACAAGCGCAGATGACAACATCTGGCGTGATATTATCCAGAAAAGCGACAGAATCCGTCGCAGTGTGTGTTATGGCGTTAAACGCGCGTGAAGTGTTACAGTCAGCTTGAAACCTTCATTATGTGCAATGCTTATTTAATCGGTTAAAATCGGTATTTACAATTAGATTTGTCTATTATAATAATGCCAGTTATATTTGATATTATATCGCGTTATTATTATTATCATCTCCATTATATTTCTTTACATTTAAGAATATGGCATAACTTTTAATTGCTGTATCGAAAGGCTTTACTTTTAAATGTTAACGGGGTGGCCCTTACAAGAGAGACGTCACTGCAGGAGCGCGCAGGGCCCCATCGGAGCTGGCAGATGTTTAGACACGATTTTATGGATCGTTCAATATCAGTCTATAATGAAGCCCGACTGACCATCTCAACCCCGCCGGGAGCTCATAACGCGTCCTCTCCAGCCCTGTATTCATCACGCTGAAAAATAGATGAAGGCCTGGATTATAAGCAGCCTCTATTATTCCCTGCCATCCAGAGCACATCAGCATGCACGCTGCATATGCACACACACCCGAGATTTTAAACGCACTTTTGTAGAAATTAAACAAGACGAGTTTGAAATGGTGCCGCGTAATTTGGCGCAGTTTTAGGGTCTGAATTTGTCTATTACGTTGACACGTATAAATTATGATTGCAATAATAATCTATTTGAGGATATGAGAAAATGAGACTATAGCATTAAGTGTGGAAAAACAGGCCAGTCCAAATGGTGCCAGTGCAGACTAGCGCATTTTATTTACAATCAAGAGATATAAATTAGTAAAAGTCTCCTTGTTAGCAACATCGTGTAACTTCGGCTTTTTAAATAAAAACCAATCATGATTTATTTACAAAACAATGCTCAGTTACCATTGCAATACAACTTGCATAAATTATAGGCATTACAAAAATAAATATCAAATGTATTCCACTCTTAGTCAAGTTTAAACCAGTCCCGAGTTCTCGTTACACTTCACACCTCTAGCACATAAAGTCTGACAGGGGGTCTAGCATGCCCCGCGCGCGCGATGCTGGCAATGAAGCTATATAGGGATCCTGAGAAATAAGTCTCCTCATCGAAAAGTCACATATGTTGGGATAAAGTACTTCATCCATCAATCAATCACTCAACAGTTCGTCCAAACCAGGCTGGCTATAGTGCCTTAAAAATTCGCTCCATTTTTCTTTTCTTTTCTTTTTTTTCATTTCCATAATCGCACGTGTTATTGTTCTAAGCGGTGCTCGGTATCCCGTGGGTGTACAGTGGGCACACACAAGGTCCGCGTAAGAGCAAATTGTAGGTTTTAAACCAGCTTGGCCAAGGGAAGAAAGAATAGAGAGAGAAGAGAGAGAGAAGAGAGATCGAGAGAGAGAGAGAGATGAGAGAAGAGAGACAGATCGTAAAGATAGTAGGGGGTGATGGCTTGTTCGCTTTGTTCAAAGCAATTGTGACACCTACCTGTGAACCAAGGAAACAAAACCTACATCAGTCGACTTTCCAAAGGAAAAAAAATAATATACAACTACTGCATTGCATTTAGAAATCCACATTTAATCTACACGACCATAAAGCAGGCCTCATGTGCATGCTCAGTGGAACATATTAGTTGACAAGAACAATAGGACTAATTAAATATGAGGAAGCGGCTTTTGGAAACATTCCAGTGTTGTCATAAAAACGGCACATAACCTGCATTTAAATGCTTATATTAGCGACTTACTTGAAAGATCTTCCTCGTCTTTAACTCGAGAGGTAAGACTGGGATCTTACTGCGAAAACCTCGGTGGGGTCTGCAGAAAATACACACCCGTTTTAGTAAAAGCAAATAACTACAGCGCTTGGACAGATTCAATACCTCGCGTAATGTAGACCTGACGCTTGCGTTCGATTAGGAGAACAATAAAGAGTTGAATATATATATATTAATATATATCACTTTCCGACACTACATAGATTTATAAACACGCGGCGCTGAAGTCAAAAACAACAACAGGCACCTAAGAAAATCCTTTGCGCGATTATATGAAAAGTGCCTCAGCTGATTAATTTAATATAGTTATTTATTGGATAGACAATTGGTTAAAATACATGTAATCAGTTAAATAATATGTCAGATTCTAGCTGCTGAGATCAACAGCACGTGTGCACCCTTTACGCACCTTTTTTGGATTCTGCATCGGAGGCCCTGAAATGCCGTTCAGTCTGGTTTGGATTGGTGTTTAGCAGAGGCTCGCCGCTCTGTTTGTGCAGGAGTCCCTCTCCAGATGAACTATAGCGCAGTATCCCTTGGCCCTGCAGCGGGCTGAAGTTGCCATAGTTTGTGTAATTACTATAAAACGGCGAGGTGTAATAAAGCGGTCTTCCTAATATGGAGGTGGCGGGGTACACTGCGCCCGCTGGAGACGCGCTGGACGCCGTGGAGGTCAAAAGGCCAACACCCGGGGGACAGTTCTGCTGCTGCTGCTGCTTTGAGTCCGATGTGGCGATCTCGGCTAATGACCAGAGCTTAGGCTTGACGCTTTGGTTTTGACCGTCCAGGCATGTTTTGTTGGTGCTGCTCTCTCGGTGATGATGGGTCAAGAGAGGGGCCTCCACCGCGGTCAGAGGAGAGGAGGTCAGCGGCTTGGGTGACGGGCCTCTCTGCCTGTCCTCGCGGACCGTGTCCAGATCACTCGCGTCGCATTTGTCCTTGCTATCGAGTCCAGCATCACAAACCAGGTCTCCGGTCCTGCACGCGACCTTCTCCCCGTCCGATTCCACCGAGCACGAGCGGTCTGTCAGAGCATCGACGTGCAAACCGATGCCTGCGGACGGAAACGAAACAGCTATGAGTTACTGCTGTCAAAACTGTGCCAAAACGTCTCTTAAAATTGCACTACGATGTGAATGTCTTAAATGTACAATTACAATTCTGTATAGGGCTACATTATATAGATGTCAAATACTTTTACAACAAATGCAGTACATTTTACGTTTTACATTTTACCAACCGTAAATACGCTTAAATAAATTGCGCATATAATAATAATAATAATAATAATATAATAAGGCAAAGCACCTTCGTCCCTCCGCAGACGCTTCACTGTTGTCCATGTTTTTATCCGTGCGCTCGTCTTTTCTCTCTCCATCGCCGTCGTCCTCGTCCTCATCCTCACTTTTAGTCCGTGGTGCCCATGTCACCTTGTTCTCCTTCTTGAGTCTTCTTCTGGCGTTGGCGAACCAGGTGGACACCTGCGTGAGGGTCATCTTGGTGATGATGGCCAGCATGATCTTCTCGCCTTTGGTGGGATAGGGGTTCTTCTTGTGTTCCTGCAGCCACGCTTTCAGCGTCGTCGTCGCGTCCCGCGTGGCGTTCTTCCGGTACGCGGGGTCGTTGAGCTGGTACGGGTAACCGGGACTCCCGTACGGGTGATAACTGATGGCTCCTGCCATCCCCGTAGTGTGCGCGTCATACGGAGAGCCCTTCAAAAACAACAGGCTTTGTCAGTCATCTGTCTTATTATTGTTGTTTGTGCCGCTTTTTTATTTTTCGTTACAACATAAAATAAATGTAGCGCAAATGAAACAAAAATGAACCAAGGCTTCATTTGAATGCAAACAAACACATGATCTATTCTGCATTTTATAACGTTAATGTTATTAATGCATGTTATTATAAAGTGTAACCAGAAATATAATACTAATAATAATTAAGCCAATAAACTATGATTAATCCTTCATGTAATTATCAGAATGCACAATTAAATGGGACTGGGGTGGATAACAGATAATGGGTAATTGCAGTCATTTTGCATAATCACCAGGCTGACTTCCCCAGTGCTCTTTCTGTGTCAGAAGCATATCAGTGAAGCGCAGCATTACAAATCCTATTAGAAAACCACTGGATATGGACCGTTTTTACCCGCTTTCATGTGCCATGTCATTAGCATTGCAATTCATCAGTTGACGATTAAATAGCGCATATTTAGCCGCACATCCTTCCAAACATTTGTTTATTATTAATAATAATTGTAAAATGCAACAACCAATAATTTCAGCTATTGTCTAAAAATAACGCGGTGTATTAACCGTGCAAAAGTAAATTGTAAAAGTGGGCCTGAAGGAATTCCAGACATATTTAGACACACGCTGTTATTGTTTCATGGAAATAAGCGCGCATTTATAAGCTGCACATTTTATTCGCGACTCAACGGCCGAACAAAAACAAAACTTTTAGATCATATCCAGCTGTATTCTGCACCCGAGCTGCATTTGTAGGCTATGCATGACCCGCACGAGCTTCCCTTTGAAAAACACACACGCGCGCGCGCGCGCGCGCATGCAACTCCTGAACCTACAACCAAAACTATAACCATCCTATCATGCAATATTCATGCATTCCTATCAAGAACAATGCCTCGTGAATGGCGACGGCTCCAGCGCTGTTTACCATGTAGGACGGGAATCCCGTGGCTGGATCTGTGGAATAGGGCAGAGGGCTGGAGAATCCGCTGGCCGAGGCGGTGAACGCCGCAGATCCGGGGTACGGGCTGAACGCTGAACCGGAGGAGGACCGGACCAGTTCCTCGCTCCTCGGGGCGGCCAGCGGGCAGGAGTAGAGCGCCAGAGAGCCAGGGGGCTGGTAGAGGTAACCCTGAGGATAGGACATTATTACAGCTTCTCCGGAACAGGGACGCGGGAGGGCAGAAAACGGGCTGATCGATGCAATCAGCGCATTTAGCCAGCGCGCGCAGGGATAAACTAATAAAAGAAAAGAAATAAAAGCGCAAAAGAGGAGCGATCAGCAGAGTGCCGTCATGAAGATCCCCTAGCGTCCGTTTGTTTGTAGTGCTCGGGAGTGGAGAGTGAAGAGTTGCTGGAAGGAGCAGGCGAGTTTCTGAGAGCGTTGGAGAAACAGGAGCTGTCAATCACGGCTCATCTAAATATTCCATCTCCGCCCCCTCTCTCGCGCTGTGAAATGCAATTCCGGAACAAAACCCCGGACAGAAAGCAGCCCGTGCGTCCCCGCCGTCGCGTTTCCGTCGTTCATCTACTGCATTTTTCTTTCTTTTTGATTTATTTCAGCGCCGGACGGATGACATGATGACATGATGCCATTTTGCCATTTGTCATTTCTTTATAAAACAATCCCACCGAGGCTGTAGAGGTTTTGCTCGTGCATTACAGCGTATTTACACAGTCACACAGAGCATAACTATAGGTATTACATATATGCGTAATTGCGCATTGCTATTGCATTTGAAATCACATGTCGTTAAGAAACTTAAAACTGCTGCACATAACCTAACAATGAAATGCATGCAATATGCAAATCAATTTCCATAAAAAATAAGTTAGCTGCATTTGTTTTTCTGTAGTATATTATTATTATTATTATTATTTATAACACACATGATCCCTATTGCACGAACACAATATGATTAATTTGTGCAGTCATTAAGAGTAAATACAATCAGCCGTTCCTTCACTCCACTGACCACGTCTTACCGTCAGGATTCGGTTGTTGCAGTTGTAAATATGTATTGTAACGCGCAGCTCTGTAATATAAAGTGCAGCTCTTTTCACCTGCTGAATAGTGCAGTGAATGTGTGCCGCTGCTGCTGTGTGAGCGCTGGGAGCAGCAGTGCGCGCTCAGGCCGGTGGGAGGTGTGAGTCCTCTTCATATTTCTGCTCTCTAATCGCAGGAGGTCTTCTGTCCTGACAGCAGGAGTCTGTCTTCCACATACCTGTAACATACATTCAGAACTAATGCAGCAGGAATAGTTTCTTTAGCACATCACTGTTCATGACGCGAACACACAAACACCGGGGAATTATGACTGACATAAATAACGGGCTGCCACAACGACTGGCGAAAACAGATGTGCAAAAATATGATTATGTGAATTTGACTTTTATTATTATTCAAATGCATGTAAATTGTAAAACGGGTGATGAGGAAAATATATTCGTAAAACGCTTTTAATTGTCGGCTCCATTATGGTAAGTAATTTTCAAGAATATACAGTTTCTTAAATATAAATTATTGCAATTAAATATATATCACTAACTGTATTGAATAATACAATAATGCAAATTCCTTTAACAGTCACCCCATCAAATACACACAACACATATAATATCTATCTTAGTCTATATAATATAGCGCATATTAGCAGAGATTTAAGATTATCCAAGGATTAGTTTAAATTAATAGAAATGCCAATTGAATTTACGTTCAAGAGGAAATTATTTATTGTCGTGCTATGTTAAATAATTATGGTAGTTGTGAAAAAAAATGTTCGAATTAAAAGAAAGCATTATTATTATTTGTTACATTTCATTTCATTAAATGTTTCCACATTATCCAGCCCTCTGTTTCTGATTCAGGGACGAATAGCAGGTCTAATTTCTCCCTCATATTCCGCCCTGTTTCTATCCTCTTTCTTATTTCTGCGCTGAAGTAATTAGTAAAGACTGGAAACAGATTAATTTGGCGCTGGTGCTCACAGAGGACACACGAGGCGCGCGCCGCACAGCAGGGGGCAGTAGGTTAACTAGGTTAACTTCCAGACTTAGAAACCCTCGTGATATTTTAGTCCCAGCAAACATGATGGATTTATAGGAGATTCAGCCCAAGACTGCAGCTAAGTATCAGAGAAATGCACTTATCCAATTCACCAGCAGAAGCCTTTAAACATCAAATGATGGAATTAACTGACAATAGGCTTGCATGGTATTACTGACTCGCATGGCTGAAAGCATAATACATATATAGGCCATGCACTCAAATATATAAGAATAACTATACAATTCCATAATATGACACAATTCATTCATGTTAAATAGTTGGGTCATATCCTTTATTTAGTTGTTCTGCTGAACAAGACATTTAGGTGTGAATAGGCTCCTAATTCATATGATCGCATTATGCATTCGAATGCTATAATTTAAATGCATGCAATAACAAAATAAATGCATGCAATGTTAAAAAAAAATAAATCTGATTATTAAACATATTGCATAAAAACATGCATATTTATGTGCAAAATATGCATATTTCATGCATAATACATTTATTTAGTTTAAAAAAGCTGAGTATTATTATTGTTATTATTCGTAATGATTTATTATATTATTATTATTATTATATTGCTTATATAGGATCAGCATTGGTGTTGCGAGTTTTGCAGTCATGAACAGTAAATACAATCAGCTGGATTTCCCAATAGAACAGTCACTCACCATTGATCAAGTTTTACCGACAAAATCTGTAATTATATGGGTCCTTATGCTCAATAAAGCTGATTACACTGAGAGCAAACACTGGCAAACACACACACACACACACACACACACACATCTCTTTACAGAGTCAGATTTATGATGCATGCCATTGATTTGGATAGAAGGAAACAACTATTGATTTTTCATATTTTCTGGAGACGTGTTTACTCCAGGATAATGCAGCACGGCAGTGCCGGCTCTAGTGAGCAGCACAGAGATTAGCAGCACTGCCTTTTGATGAGATAAATTACTCAGTGCAACTTCAATGGCCAAAGGGTATACTTTGATCTTATATTACTTAATTTACCCTTATGACTAAATGATTATTGATTTTACATTCTCAACTCTGAAATGTGAATGCCCGGCAGCTGACAGGGTTTCAAGTGCTGTTTCTGTGAAGTACAATTAATTCTCTTTGGCCTGCTCCGTATGCGTGTGTTTGTGTGCATAAATCTTGGAGAGCGTGTGTATGTTTATCTTCCCTTATGCACGTGTGCAAAACAGTCTGAGATACAAAAACGTCAGTCCTTAAACAGTAGGTTGTTAAATAGGATATATTAGAAATATGAAGGGTAAACAGATATTGTTTGCTGTAACCTGTGTCTCGATAACATTCCCCTCTTGTGTCCACATCAGTCTGAACTTTGAAACAGAACACTGAGATGAATCCAGGCTCCTGTGATGCTCACAATCACAGACATGATGACACACAGAGGCAGAGTGCAGGACCGAAGCCACATTGATGTTGAATACGTTTTAAAACTTTGCCTTATACAGATACCAAACCGTGAAGAATGTGAGGTAATTAGCTAACATTTATCTTTCTTTATATATATATAATATATATATTTTTTTTTTTTGTACATATATAAGCAACTAAAGTTCCGCGAATGCGAACTAATCCTTTTTTTTTTTTGCCATTTTGAATTGAAAATTCAACCATTTTCGGAGTCATGTATTCCTAATGATGTGATGAGACAGTAACATTTAATAAACCTGTTTGCGCTTTCCTTTCTACATATTATGTCATATTATGATATTATTCATAGTATATGATAATTGGTGCACTTGAAAAAACAATCAAATATTATGTGCAAGTAATTTACTTTTTCGCTACATACAAAAAAAAGTCGTGTTTGTTTTTTTTTTGCACTGTTATTTTTCCCCCCATTATTAATTATTATTATTATTATTAGTTATTATTCTTTATTATATATTATTATTACGTCCGTAGTGGTCCCATTTATATCAGTTTATTTAATACTATGTATGTATGCTGAAATAAATACATTAAATTAAAGTACTAATTCGATTCAACGCACACTGTGTACAGACATGTTTTACATGGTACGGATATTGTTATATATATATACTATAGTATATATATATCATTATTATCTATATATATTTCTGATCATGAATTATCTACAACAACTGTTTCCTCCCTCCCCTACTCCTACCCACCTTAACCCACACTTAAACGAAGGCTAAACCTAACCACATACCAAACCTGTCCCTAACCTTAACCGTATCCCAACTCAACAGCAGTTCTGCAGTCAGCATGAACACAATAGTTAAGCTCCTGAGACCTCGTGACCTCATATGAGGGCATTATATTTTAGTGTATTTCTCTGAGACTGTACATGCCACAGTTGTAAGTCTGGAGCCCTGTACATAGCACATTCAGGCTTTTCAGAGATCTAAAATGTTTGGATGTTTCACACACACACCGCCCCACTCCCTCTCCTTGATCTTCAAACATGTCTGATATTAATTTAGTGACACTCTTATGGAAATATGATAACATCTTGTAATTATCATTTAAATCTGTCTCATTGTTAAACTGTGTGTCGTAAATCAACATCTCCGGAAAATGTTATGGGGTTTCAAATCAAAATATAACTTTCTGTTACGAAACCGGACGTTGATTTCATGCATGTCCTCATATGAGGACACCGGGACTAAAAGCATGTTTGTTAGCATTTTGGGAGACACAACAGATGAATAGGGAAAGAAAGTATGTTTCAATATTCTATGAAATATTATATATTATTATGAAAATCTTGTCAAATATTACTCCCATTATTACACTTCTTTTTTCATTACATGTTGCCCCAAACCACATTAATATGCAAATAAGATTTAGTTTTTTATAGATACATTGCATCTTGAACAACCCGTTTATGCCATTTTTAACACACATTTTGCATAAAGAAAAATGGTATATCAAATCATTCTGTTATAATATAGTTGAGAATCACCTTTATACAAAGTTTGGTAAAAAAAAAAATCCTGAAAACTAAAAATGTATTGGTGATTTGAAATATCTATTGTCTTTGCCTATGCATGTTCATTCATGTCTTTTTATTTATTTTTTTTAATTGAGACCCGATGTCCTCTACCGAGGCCATAGCATAACTTATGAATTAAATATAATTTTTTTTATTTTTACTTTTTTTTTATGCTCTAAACCACGTAAAGACATGAAAAAAACTATTTGTTTCCTAAAAATCTTTTCTCGGGTCTTAAGAGGTTAAACGTAACTACATGTTTTCAGCACTGGCAGTGACTCAGAGAAAGGAATCTTTTGACATTCTTCATGACTCGATTCAATCTGTATTCTGTTTATCAGAACCCGTGCACTCCGTGGAAATATAACGTGAGGTAGCTAAAATGGCCCGTATCATCCCACGTCTTCTTTGAACTCGCCTTTGAATGCCTGCAAATCCCAGAATGTAAGAAAAGACGAGTGTCTGCGTGTCCGTAGGCCCCT